>CM077793.1:5070466-5655466 GCA_039737535.1 Lagodon rhomboides
CAAAGGTAGGATGGAGGAAGAGTATGAGAATGAGACGGGCCGGGTGCTTCTACTGTATCTATTGCTTTGGAGGTATTTTCACATGTACTGTACATCTTGACTTCTGCAATTTTTAACATTGCTAGTTGCTGCTCACTATTCGTTTACCATATGCCTATTACCTGTTGATTCTACATTACTTTAAAGTGGAGTCAACAGTAATATTTCTAGCATTACTACCAACAAGAGGTCACATCCACACATTAAAACAATAACCATTAACATGTCTCCAGATGATTTGCATCTGGAGGATTGAGATGTGTACAAGATGGGGAGACAAGATGCTACAAGAAGAGAAAGTTACAGAATCAAAATGAAAACACTGGGGCCCCATGTACAGAGGCTGTGTCCTCGCTGCAGCAGCCTAGGGCTCGAGTCCTACCTGTGGCTATTTGCTGCATGTCATCCCCCCTCTCTCTCATCCCGTTTCCTGTCATCTCTGAGCTGTCCCATCAAATAAAGTCATGAAAGGTAAAAAAAAAAAATATATACAAGATAAAAAAAACACTACTTTCTGTGATGTAGCATATAGGGGACCCAGATTTGTTTCACAAAACCTGCTGTTGTTAAATGATAAATAAATAAACCTTGAACTTTTCACTATGGTTAAGATTCTCCATTTCTTGCTTCACTATTTTTATGAATATTTTTTTTTTACATTGACTCTAACTGATGGACCCATATGGACGTAGAGACCATCAATTGGTTGAGTTTTACAGCCTGTCTCCTACAGCTCTTAATCTACCTGCTCACTGCAGCTGCTCCCTGTAATATTACTACAGTAATAGACACTATTATAATTAACATTCTATTATATTATATTTATTGAGGTCTTACTACAATCCACCACAGGAATGGCACACCCTGCCTCTTAAAATGAAAACTCTTGTATGGAGATGTAAAAATGAAATATATTTGCATGAAATGGCTATTGCAGAAAAATTGCAGACCATAAATACTTTCTAAAAAGGGGTTAAGTACATTCAAATCTTAAGGATTATAACTTAAAAGGATCTTTATCAAAGATATTTGTATATTTTATAATTTCACGTTAGAAAAAAGAAGAATATCAGCAAATACAATATACAACTCATCAATCAATTTTCTTTTAATTTGGTCTCAAAAATCCAGCATGGATCGAGAGCTGTATCCTACAGTAGACCGAGTTACTTACTGTGATAGATTACATTCTTTAAAACAGTATCTGTTCTCCTTCTCATATTCCAGGCAGCCTGTGTGACAGCTGGAGCAGTCAAGCCTACCTGCTGCCTGTTCTGGACACAGTGCTAGTGAGGGCGAGCTGGAGGAAGAGAGGCTGTGGCCTTCACATGCTGGAGGATTTCTGCTCCTCGTTTTCCACAGAGAAGTTTATGGGAGTCAGCTCTCCATTATCACCCGGCATGGTGGCAGGTGAGCTATGGTTCTCCTTCAGTCCATTTATTTGTTTATTTACATGAATTCTCTTCCTTCCTTTTTTCCTTTTATTCTTATCGAGAGGATCATTTTGTCAGATGATTTGCCATATTTGGCAGAAGAATGCACATTTCTGATGGGTTCACTGGCTGTCAGTATTGCATAATCATGCCACATGGGAGCAACAAACGTAATAAGTTGGAAATGTTCATGCTCACATGCACTCATGTATTTAGATCAAACACCTAAATGTCACAACACACCAAATATCAAGCAGTTTAATTCTGCCGTTGCATTTTAATCTCAGTTCCCAAAATTGCCCGCAGTCCCCAGAGAGGTCCCAGGTAGAGCAAAGAATCTCAACACTGAGGTGAACAGTGTTTGGTTTGTGTGTGTGTGTGTGTGTGTGTGTGTGTCTCCTGTGTGTTCAGTGTGCAGGAAGTTCCTGCAGCAGCATGAGGATTATCAGGAGCGTCTATATGAGGTGGAGGCTCCAGGGGGCTGGTCTCAGAGAAGAAACATCTGGCTCAACATCAAGCTGGGCCGCTACTCCCTCTGTAATAATTTTTTTTTTATAGCTTATTTACTTCAGTGTACTTAGTGTACCTCTCAGTTTTTATGTGGTCTCATTTGGCTCTTGTCTCTCTAGGTGTTAATGAGGAGAGTAGTCCAACATCAGGGGAAACACAGAGGAATGAGGTGAGAGTCTCAGCTTTTCTCTGCTTATGTTGTTTGTTTCCTGATCTAATATTTGCACTGATGTTTATGTATCATACAAAAAGAAACACCTTTTAAAAGAGGCAGTGATGTAAATTTCAACACTTGTAGACCTGAACACAGTGCAGCCACATAAGGTGCTCATACCATGTAGACCACACCTTCATACAGCACACTTTGGTTAGCAAGTGAAGACAGGAAAGCTACAGAGACATCACAATGTGGACTGATGAAGATTATGGAGAACATGGAAGCTGACTTCTTTATGAGTATAAGCAGTCATTGTTTTGCCTAAACATCTCGGAATCTCTTCTGTTCTTTTTAGAGGCAGTCTAACAATTGTAGACCTGAACCGACCTCATTCAGCATCTGCAATGTCGACACTCCACCGGCAACAGGCTCTTCTGAAGAACGAATTAAACCTTGTGATCCAAGCCAAGGAGGAAGCTCCCCAAGCAGCAAGACTTCTGGAACAGGATGTAGTCCTGCAGCCCACGCCGATGAGCTGGACCATGGACCTCCCACCAGACCAACAAAGTTGAACACAAAACAAGCTCTGATGTTGCAGCCCTCTCTATCTACAGAGCCTTGCAGAGAGAAGCCAGATTCAGAGGAAACACAAGGAAGACTCAAACGAGTCAGAAGGACATGAGTTAAATCACAGGGACTGACACAGGCACTGTGTGCAGCACCAGCCATCAGAAGGAGCTGTTGTGGATGCCTCCACCTAAACTTGGGTGACAGTCATACTGTATTAATGTCATGACGTTTATACAAACATTTCTAGACTCATGAATAAATGAATACAATTTTAAAATGTAAGAAATAACTCATTTTTTTATTATTCTGGCTAACCTCTTTTCATAGAGGGTTCTTTGTTGGTCACATACAGTCATAATGAGTACAATGTAGTGAAACTTGTTCTCTGCATTTAATCCTTCCCTTCCCAGTGGGCAGCCGCCATGCAGCTATCCATTTTCTGTTTTTGCCTGGCAGCACAGACTATGCTCCATTGACATCCTGGTCATTCTCTTGTTATCTCTGTTTGGGCGAGACAAATTACACCTTTATCATTCTTGAAATTGGTGGCCTCACGTAGTTCCTAGCGTGACTCCACCAACCTTCAACCTGAGCAGAGTTCTAATGAGAAAAAATAGATAAAGCTACGCATACCAACATAGTTAGACATCAATCAGATCATTCATCAGTTATATGAACACTCTGGAAGGTAGCCCAGGATGTCTTTGTAATATGAGGTGTAAAGGTTTGTATCTTGAATCATTTGGTTCCATAGCTTCATTTGATACCATTCCCATGTGTGTAAGGTGAATATGAACCTATTAGATTAGTTTAGCATAAACAGTAGATAAAGGCGAACAGCTTGCATGGCTCTGTAACAAAGTCCTTCTCCGCTTCTAGCCAAAAACTAGTCCAGCACAATCTTCTTATCTAACTGTGAATATGCATATTTTGCAAAACTACTCCTTTTGTCAGTTTAAGAGTATCGATAGACAAGTATATAAACAGAGATGGAAAAACATGATGTGACAGCAACAAAGCAATCTGTACACTCCAGCAGGGTCCAAAGGTCTGAGACAACTGGTTGAAATACACCTATTTTGCATTTGTTTTGAATGTAATACTATTTTTTCATTACCAATAAATAATTAATAATGAATTAATTTCAGAATACCCTAGTATTTGGTATGTTCCCCTTTTGCTTGAATGACAGCATGTGTTCGAGCTCGCACGGACTCCACAAGTTTGTAACATAACATGAATTATGAGGTTATATACAAACTTGTGGAGTTTAGAAGTGACACTGAGGTGAAAATTCATGGACATTCACTCAAACTGTTCAACTCATTTTATTGTTTGTAAAGAAAAAAAAGTAGTATTACAATAGAAATAAAAAATAGAAGTATCGTGATAATTGGTCTAACTCTCTAACCCTACTGTATATGAAAGGATGTCAGTGACAAATGACAGTGTAATTATTTTTATGTGTTCATTGAAATTATTAACACATTGCAGCAAGTACATTTTCCTCACTCCTGGTATGGGAGGCAGTTTCTGCCAGGAAAACAAAAAATAATGAAAATGATTAAACAATCCTCATGATAAATCAAATACATGAGATACTAACTTAAGAGTAAGGGATTTGATGACATAGTGTCCAACAAGCATAGCTCTGCATAATGTTATCCTGGGGTCAGCCACAGTAATTGGGACAGCATGTGTGGTGGTGCTGGACTTGTAATATAGTTTTTACTTTAAAAGTTAGATTCTGTGAGACTGTCTCATATTCTTAACTTTAAAATAAACTATTTAAAATTTCTATTGTTGTCATTTACAACATTATAAGCTGTCTATTTTTTTTTCCTGGCTGAAATGGGCCTCTATATTTATTTCTGATACTGACAGTGCTTCTATTTTTCGATTATTTGTCCATGAGTTCACCTCCTTTCTCATCTCTTGCACAGCTGTCACCCGCCGGTGCGTGCCGTCTACAAAACCGAGCGCACCTCCGTCAGGCGGCTTCATGTAGGAAAAGGAAGTAAGCAAACCGGAAAATCTCGGAAAAGGGAAAAGTTCCAACAGAGTTCATGAAAGATGAGCCGAATTTATCACAACACGTCTTTACAGAACAAACCAGTTCACAATGAGAAGTTTGACCGCGTGTGGGCTCCTTCCACGTATGACAGGTAGGGGCTTACACACCTGTCTTTGTAGACTGGAAGTTACAGTTACAGTGTTATCGCTGCACCAAACTCCACTGAAGAAATCTGACAGTTTAGTTTTGCGGAAATTTCGAGCAGGTAGCCGTGATCTCCACACCTCACACACGTTATCATGTCAGCAATAAAGAGTGGTCGTATATTCGGCATTGAAATGAATCCCCAGTCAGCACCTGGGAATAATAAAAACATACGTAGGCTACAAAACGACAGTGAACTGCGTGTCTGTAGTTCCTGTTCACCATGTTTCAGTTGGAATGTGTTCAGATGAGTTCAGCTGAGTTCAGGGCAGGGCAGTTTGTTGAATGGAGTTTGGTTTCTAATTCTTAATAGACAGGTCTCTACAGGGGAGAAGGGGGCTTTGAAGATGTTCAACATTGCTCTCCTGGGAGAAACAGAACGGAAATACAATGATTTGAATAATTATATAGGCCTAATTGGGATATTTTCTCTTCCACACAGCGGCCCCGGGGTTCTTCTAGAAGGAAAGCTGCTGGATGTTTCCAGACATGCAATCACTGACGTCAGCAGTCAGAAGGTATCAGTCAGGGTTCTGACCTGGCTCTATAAGTCTCCTATGGCACCTTCTCCTCTCTCACCAGGAGAATACAGTAATCATTTGTATGCAAGCAAAGTTTTCAGTATAAGATAGGGCTTACCCACATGGCCTCAGAATACAATACAATATCTACAATATCTATTGTGATACACAGTATATGTCTTGATATTTTAAAACTCCTAAAAAGCACTTCACAGATGCTTGGGCTGGGCAACCAAATCCAATTTAGTATTTGTGACCAAAGACCCCAGTTGTAGTGATGGCTATTGGTACTTTTACAGTACCTGTAAGACAATGATATTTTTAATAGATAATCATCAGTAATGTGGATTAATGACTGAGTGCATTAAAGCAGGTCTTAGAACAAGTAGAACAGTCCGGGAAGTTCAGAAAATGACATCACTTTACTGTAATGCAGCATTTAAAACCAGGAATAGACAACACTTATGTGATATGATATAATGCTATCCCCGATCTAAGATAATAATCGTCTCATATCACGATAACGATATAATATTAATACAGTAAAAGGGTTAAATTCTCATTCCCATAATGATGCTCTACTCAAAAACTGAAGCATTGGGATGGCGACCGACCCTTCCTACAATCCCAAATCATCAGTCGGGAAACCCAGAGTGTCATTATGGGAATTAGAGTCAAAAATCAACTTTTCTTACAAATAGAAGCTTTGCTATCCTCTGAGTCTGCAATACAACCCCTTTGATTTTGAGGATGATAAGCAAAAGTAGTTGAGAAATACTGTACAGAATGAGGTCTTTCATTGTTTCAATTTAACAGACACAACCAATATAAATATTTTATATATTTAACTTTATCCTTAATGATGTCATTTATAAAACTGTGATTGATGAAGCTGACTCTGTCTGTAAATAGTAAGGTTATCAAAGTGTTTTTTGTTTTTTTTACTTTCAAAATGAGGATTTCCTCAAATCTTGAGTCATCTTTGTCTTTGTTATTTACTGAACTATATAAATATATCTTTCACCAAACATATGAAGAACTTCAGAATATTGCCCAAATCCTTATCAGTGTTAGCATTTTGGACAGATGAAGCTAACAACGGACAGACCAAACACGAAACCACACATCCCTGTTGTTTCATTGTCAGGCCCGTTTCCTTGTGCTGTACATCAAACCCAGTCGCATCCATCAGAGGAAGTTTGAAAGCAGCGGGAAAGAGATTGAGCCAAACTTCAGTGACACCAAAAAGGTCAACACTGGTTTCCTCATGTCATCCTACAGTGAGTAGAAAACAGCAAACATTGGAGTAATGTTTGCCTTTATTTCTTTCCTTGGAAAACGTGATTCTGTTCGCCGTGTTTTGAATTGCATGTAGTTGTAGTTTAAGAATCAGTTTCTATCTGTCTGCCAAATATGCAACGTCAGAATGGCCAAGTGAGCGAGATAATGAGCGATAAGCCTGGTTTGTGTGTTTGAGTCCCACTTCAGATGGAAGAAAGACATCGTATAAGCAAGGGGACTAGAAGGAGAAAAGTTACATCAGTGACAGGCTGTTGAAAGTTGAGGATGTTAAATTTGAAGTGGTCATTTTAAAACAAGAAAAACATGACAATAAATAAGAGCACCCAAAGATTTTTGATGATGATGATTTCAAACATCATTCAATTTTAGGATAAATTAATTCAAGGTCAGCCTGATCAAATTAACAAATATATTTTTATTTTATTTAATGTTTTTACAGACAGATAACAGACAGAAGTCATCATTTCATCACCTTTATACTACCTGTTTTTCACTTGCATCATTCACATGCTCTTTTATGGGCCTGACTTTAAAAGTCACACATATTCCACCTCACTGAAGCTGCTGAACAGGTTGACAATTGACAGAAGTGCTTCCTAGCCTTTTTCTGAAGCTTTCAACAGTGTTACACAGTCTTCATCAAGACTGTTCAGTCTGTTCTGTGTGACTTGCAACATTCTTGTATTTGGTTGTAGTAGTGTGTTTCTGTGTTTGGTTATGTTTCGCTCAAATTGCAGAATTCTTTTCGAAACACTGTGCATGTGATCTCAGATTGGTGCAGATTGTCTTTGTGTTTTTCTGTTTGCATGTGTTTTCTTAAGTTGCAGTGCGTTGATCCGCAGGACACTGTAACTGTAAATTCTTTCTAACTTTATCAGCAGAGATGTGTATTTTCTGCCCTTACAGAGGTGGAAGCTAAAGGGGAGTCAGACCGTCTGTCTGAGGAGCAGCTGTCGGCGATGGTGAACAAAGCCGAGCTGCTGAAGATAACTGATGAGCACCGACCCAGCGGGACCTGGGCCTTCTGGTACCCCGAGTCTGAGATGGACAAAACAGAGCTGGAAACGGGACAGGACGTCCGACTGAAGACCAGAGGAAACAGTCCTTTCATATGTGAGTCTGTGTCACCATGCTGTTATTACTGCTTAGCTGCTCCCACATATTTACCACTGAAGACAGAAAACAGTGCACATTAAGCATCAAATATGTTTTTAATATTAAGAATATTCTGGTGGCTGAACCATGCATCAGCTTCAGGCTGTCTGTCTAAAGTGGATCTTTGTTAGAGGATACAAATGCAGTACGAGATTTCATCAGAGCGCTTTAATTTGTTTTCAGACTACAAGATGTGTTTGTTTTTAAAAGCCAGAGGGTCCTTATGGTTTTCATGTTGATCAAGATTGTCCTGGCACTGAACCCCACAGCAGTGGGGAGTGAATGAAATTAAAGTTGAATTTAGTTTTTCCGGTCTCTGAGTAACCTCAAGGGGAATGAACAGAGTTTGACCTCTCTTGTATTCAGAAGAGTCATGCAGCCCTTTGATATTCAATAGTCAGTTCTCAGCGGTGTGGAGTGGAGTGCTTTGGTCTGTTCACAGCCTCTACTTTTACACATTTCAACCAACATTCATTATCGTGTGATGGGCATTTTTTTAGGCTCCTGAGGGGGGTGAGAAAATAAGGCCACAAAGTAGAAGTAATAAAGTTAGCCAAGTTATCTAAGTTAGCAGTATAATATACTGTATATGACATCTCAATACTTTGTCAATTGTGTGAAAAACTGACTCTATTTTTTGTTTTTTAAGCCAGCTCATCCACCTACCACTTTGACCATTTTGCCTATGAAATATACAGTTTTATATAGAAATATGGCAAATACTCACAAAACTACACTAACAATACAAGAATCTATTTTGGGGTACTTTTCCTTTTTGTACAGGGCTTTTTCTGTAATAAATGCCAATTAATATTTTTTTCATTAATAAAAAAATATACCTAGACATCAGTAATAATTCTGATGGTTAAACGCGTAAATGATTGGTTGTAGTTTGATAGTGGATTTGAACAGTGGGAATATTCCCTGAGCCTGGTCCTGTATGGGACCCTTTCGGAGAGTCTCAAACAGGCTCCACAAACACTCAAAGACGACCTTGTGTCAAATGACAAGATAGTTTCCATGGCAGGATGGAGCTTCAATTCACAATTACACAATTCAATGAATAAATAAATGTTTGGAGGTATATTAATACATGTCAGTTTATTTTTACATTTCTACAAATCCAAAATGATTTATTTATGTATTTCTACATGTATTCTTGTATTGATTTTATGTAGTTTTGCATTGCTTTCTTTATTTAGTTCTGTATTTCTGTGTCTATATGTTAGAAAGGGAGGTGGTAAACTCCCTGTAGCTTAAGTTTACCTGGGCCTTCGACAGCACTCTTGGTTTCTTTACATGATGGTTTCTAGATCTCTGCAGGCTAAGGCACCTGCCATAAAGATCTGTTGCAGTCCTACCTCACCAGTAGGTCTCTGAGGTCATCTGGTCAGGGCGTGCTGCTCCTTCATGGCTCCAGGCTCATAAGTAAAGGAGATGTCATCAGACGTTGTGGCTCCCAAACTTGGAAGCTGTCTCCCTTTGGGCTTAAATTCCCCAGAAACCTACTTCCTTAATCAGTGTGAGGTATAGGATTAGACATGTCCTGCCAAAGGTGGAAAAGAAGACATTTTGGTGACGTCAGAAAAGAGATTCTGTGTTATGTGTTTCTGATGACAGTTGTCGAGTTGCTTGCTTATTTGTCCAGGCCACTGTCAATTAAATCTGAAATAAAACAAATTATTATTAAATCAAACCACACCCACATAGTCCTGACAAGATGAGTGTGTTAGTGTTTAACTTTTCATAAATACTATCTGGGTTTTTTTTTTCCACTGCTGGCCTTATTGTTGCTTTTTTGGTGAAGAGAATCATTCAAGATATGAAGTCAAGTGTTGTGGGGCTGCGAGATCTGTGAAGACTTAAAGAAGCAGCTCAAGGCCCACCCATTCATGTCTGTGTTTTATGGCTGGTGCTTTTTTCTTAAGCACTTAATGCCACCTACTTCTTAAATGCGCTACATAAATAAACGTCCTTTCTTCTCTACCTTTGTGCTTCAAGTCTCCTTAGCCAAAGTGGATGGTGGCACGGTAACCAAGTGTAACTTTGCTGGAGATGAGAAGGCCGGAGCATCGTGGACGGACAAGATCATGGCCAACAAAGCAGATGCAGTCAGCACTCAGAAGCCTGGAGATGGAGAGGGAGCAGAGGAGGATGAATGGGTGAGGTCACCTACCAAATCTAACCCTAGCGTATATACAGCAGTTAAAGGGTAACTCCAGTGGCTAAAATTGCATTGTGGGTCATGTAGGTGCCAGGTTTTAGCAGTCCAAAGTGCAAAGCAGTGCATTGGTCTAGCATTGCCCTACTTGAACACTGTTGGACTCATTACAGACAGTTTAAAAACACATGATCAAAATCAATGCAGCAGAACTACAGATATCGCATACAATGCAACTTTCCACTAAGTGACATCAGTGGAGGAAATGTATCAGATCACAGCCAGCTTCCTCTGGAGTCATGAAAGACTTCATCCTACTTTTTTCACATATGCAGTGACACTCACCAAGATCTTTCTTTTGGCACTACATTTTCTCAACCGTAGAACCTCCGTATCCCTACGCTATCTGCGAAATACAGTGCGAGGCCCAGTTGCGCTAATGAATTTTCTCTATACAGCGTACACTTGAACCGATATAGATTTTTTTAGGTGGGCCTTGTTTTAGGCGGTTAAAATTCGCTTTGCATCTGGACCCCGTTCACTGTACAAAGCTGAGTGTCTGGGCTGGAGCGGCTCTCTGCTTCTCCAAACTGAGGCTGATCTGCAATTACGGTAGGGAACAGACCGACTATAGATATGTACTTTATATGACCCCACTTCAAAAAACCCGAACTATCTCTTTAATGTGTCAAATTGGTGAAGTTACCCTTTAAGTACACTGTTATGTCTATGCCCCAACAGACTTTAATGGCTCTAAGAGTTATATTTCTGAATATGTTGAGCCCTAAAAACAGCTTCAATCTGTTGAAGCCTCAATCACACCGAGACTCGTCGCTACAGATGGTCAAAACAGCGTGGTGCGCCCGTGGAACAGGCTCACATGTGCACCTTGCCTGGGTCACATGTGACATCGTGAAGCAGTGCGACTCCACGCCTATTGCTGAGAAGTTTTACGCATGTTTACAAACTGCTACAAAAATTGACATGTAGCACAGCAGTGCATGCCTGGTGCAGCATTCCACAGGAAAACGATGGTCGTGCTGGCGATGCGTTTCAAGCGGTGCACCTCTGCGTGATCGGCCGCTGACACGTTTCTTTAGGGTGTGAAAATGGTAAGTTTCTCCGGGGCAAGCTGCAACTCTCTGCAGGGCAGGCAGCCCATGCCGCTCACATTTTTCCCATAACACCTTTCATGATTATCATCTACCCTCATCACTCCTAGTTTCATTTATGCAAAAAAATCAGTCAGGCACGAGGGTACTTATATAAGCCTGGAGTAAGCAAACTCATCCTGTCTGTACATGCAAAACTCAAATGAATATGGAAAACAAGCTAGAAGCTCTGATTTGTCATAACGGGAAGTGGTCAGCTCGGTCCCTGTGTGGCAGCATCTGGTGTTCAGTCTATATACAAGCGGGTGATGACTTCAACAAACAGAAACCAGAGATGGCTCACTTCCCCCACATTGTTTCTCTCCCAGGATGACTGAGGAAACCCATCGCTCCCATCAGCCTCAAGTGTTGGCCCTGTTCCAGTCTCCAGGTTGAACTGCTTCAACTTGGCTCCACTCCTGTCTCTTTGTCTTCAGCATGGACTCTGTGATTCACTGGGTGACTGAACCTCCAACATATGGGGCCTAAGGGCTGGAAACCCTGCGTCACTTCTACAGTATGGAATGAGACTCTTCCAGCACCACAGAGTGTATCCGTCTGTTCGCTGTGGTGCAGACTGTATCTTTGCAGCTGCACCCTTCTCTTGTATACTTTGGATTAGATCCTTAGGTTAACGACTGGAACTTGAGCTCTGCGCTTTCAGGCTCTCTTGGTTTATTCTTCTACTGTTGCTTGTTTGTGTCTAAGTGCATATGAATGAATTTTATGTCCCTATTGTTTTTTCAGCACGCTTGCTGGTCTGCCCACACGGAAGTTTGAATCATTACTAGAGAGATACATTGTACTTTGTATCTCGCATTGTATCTCGCAAGATTTAAACGCAGAGGGCTGTGTTTCCTGTGTCATAAGATCAGTAGACCGGTGTCCAGTATGCTTTCAAGAAATGCTTTTTCTCACCCGAGCAGCTTCATTTCACTAACATACAGTTTTGTAAGGGAACCCACAGAAAAAAGGAAAGAAAAGCCATTACAGAACAAGATCATGGAAGTTCATCCAAGGGGCTGTTGTCACACTATGTTGTCTATATGTAATTATTAAACCATTGTCATATTCATTTTATGTGATGTAGGAGATGCATATCAACAGACCATCAGTCACCTTTTGTATTGTAAAGGCACTCAGAAAGAGCTCTTTTTTTTTATAAAGAATATTCATACAAGTGGCATCTATTCCTTTATTCTCTAGTTAGTTACACACTTTGAATGTCTGCTAAGTGGAGAACATCAGTTGCTTTCGTTCACTTGCTCATGGTGACGATGGCAAACCATACTGATGATAATTTGGTACATACATGCACATATACCCCTCACCTTGTCAGTCAGGGGTATTTACTCAAGTACTGCTACTTTATACTTCCATTCCACTCCATTTTGGAGGCAAATATTGTAGTTTATACTCCAATACATGTATTTGATAATCAAGTTACTAGTTACTTTGAAGACTGGGTGCTGCATCAGAGTGATAGTAGCACATTTTCATTTGATCAGCAATCGGGAAAAAAAGACAATGATTCTGATAATCAGAAAAGTGCTGAATGTCAGATCCGCTAATTGGCCTGGCCAATCTGTTGACGCAGGTATACAATATATACATACCATATTATCATTGCTATTGCCATCTTGGTAGTATAGATAATGCAACAATGACTGGATTAAAGGACTCAACACATTAAACACAATATCAATGTTTGTTTTTTTAATTAAAAATAACAATATCATAAACATTCAAGAATAATTTGGTTCATTGATTACAACATATATTAAACACTTTGAGACACGTTCCCTATAATAAACAGAAAGGAGTTTCTGTTTCTGTCCTTTGGCTCTAACATGTGCAAATGCTGACAAGCTGGTGTAGAAATAGCCAGCATTAAAATGCTGGTAAAATCAGCTGTTGCATTTTACGCGTGTTAAAGCACTGTTTTTTTTTTCCCCTCCAAAAACATATTTACAATTCATAATTACGAGGAAAATAATTTAACCAATGGAGGTTTAATCCACTTTCCTCTGCAGAATTTAACAGTTTTGATTATAAAGTAGTTTTGATCATTGGCAATAGCAGCAAAAAAAACTGTGATTTATAAAGTCAATGTGTAAGATTTTCTAACATGAAGCATTTTCAAACATACATCTATACTATATAAGGTTGAGTGACACTGAATCAGCATCATGTGCAAAAATCACAAAGATGGGACACAGACAGGAGTCAGGATCTTTACTTTTGGCTGCACTGAATATTCTGTATAAATAATGGATATGAGTATATACATGTCTCACTTTGGTGCCACATTTCTCTCATGAACAGTTTTGCGTGTGGCACATTTATGATTCAATTTGGTGGGAAGTGAATCTCTCAATTCAGGATTATTGCTCTGGTCCATTGTCAGGGCAAAGTGTGATTCTCTCTGGATTTTTGTTGTTAAAGTGAATTTAGTAGGAGGAGCAGGAGAGCCTTACAAGTTTTCAGTTGCAGAACTGAAAAAGACAGGCACCATAGTGACCTGCGAGGCTCAAAAATAATAACAGATGCGGTTGTCCACTCTACAAAGATATCTCTTCTTCAAACCACTTCAGTATAATATCTTTGTGCTCTCTGACCCACTCGATGTTGACTCGGGTTTGCTCTATGGCTTGGTCTACCGCCCTGGCAGCAGGACCCAGATTGTAGTCAGTCCTAAAACGTTCCAGCTGTACACACACAAACACGCACACACACACACACACACACACACACACACACACACACACACACACACACACACACACACACACAAAGTGGGATTAATACAATATGATCCATACATTACAGTTGATGAACAGTAGCACATTAAAGTACAAAACTAGGCATTACTTAATGTTTTTCTTGTCAACAAATCCTAAGAAAAGACCAAAACAAACTAGTTTGTGAAATACTGCAATATTAAGTGAGTGGGTTAAACTACTCCCCTGAACAGCGATTGTTAAATTATAGCTTAGCAATTCTCCTTATGAACATCAGGGAGTATTTCTTATTTTGAAGAATAAGTCTACTATAGTTACTGCGTACTGTATGAAGCCTACCATGATAGAATGGAAAGCTTTTGGTCTTGTAGCTAATTGTAGCTAATTCCCCATTTTTGACAACTATATGTGGGATGAATTTTTATATAACTCACTTGTTTAGATTATATATAATATATTAATTTAATATATATATTTAAATTCATGCATAATTAAGGGCATGGTTGCTTTCTATGACAACTAACTGCAGGGTGTTTACTAAGCTGCCTCAGCTAATTATATTTACAGACACTGACCTCTCAGTCATGTTTGTCATGACTGTAAGGCTTGCTGTGCGAACAAAGTACATTCTACTATCTGGGACAGGAAAAGGACACTGGACGATAACGAAGATTCAGAGTCTCTTGTGAATGCTGACTTAATTCAACTGAATACCACCACAAAGACTGCTGTAGCTCACTAGCTTATGGCAAACGTTCAGTAAGGTATTCTGGCTGTTTGGTCAATGGTGAAACTTGCGCAAGTATCTGGACTTAAACCAAGTGATCCCACGATCAAACTCATGCATACAACACAGCAAAATACCCTTCTGTTTCTTTGTGAGCACAGCTAGCTTTTTAGCCTCAGCCAGCTTAGATTCCAGAGTTAGGCGGAGTCAAGCACTGACATGATGGCCACATCCTGATCCACGCAATTTGAGCTTCACCCTGGCTCTTCAGACCCCCTGCGGTGGTTTCGCCTACTTTTCCTTTTTGCAGTCAATGTTATTTATCCACAGAGACGAATCTGCTAAAATGAACTATTTCCTCATATGTGATTTAGGTTTGTTAAAAACCTGTGGGCTAGAGTTAGTCAAGTCAATTCGTTTTGGTCATTTACTCAAAATAAACTACAGGGTGTGTTCATGGTGATGAGTAACATGTCATCCAGGGCAACACTGTGACTCATTTTTGAGTCCTTTATTGGTTTTGGACAACAATCAGGCTCTGGATACACACACAATACTTGTTAATAGGAGACATTCATTGATAGTTTTCATTGCCCCGTGGAATTTGTTGACAGTAAGAAAAATATAGAACATGTAACCAGCCTTGTGAAATGGCTTAGTGAAAGAAAAAAACATGTTGTCACCCATAGGGCTCACACTGACAGGGAGACTTCTGATAAGATATCAGGGTGTAGGTAGTTACTCATCTAACATAAATCAATTACTGGTACGTGACTGGAAAGACATGAGTTTCCATATACATCAGTGCTCGCTGCTATTTTCATTTGACCCGATAAAACGTTAAGGAAATTACCTCCTCAAGCTCAAATTGTTTGGAGAACCTCTTGGTCACTTCGTTGATCAGGAACGGTCCACCACTGTCAGGAGAGAAAAGCAGGTAGAGTGGACAAAATATTAGAGACAGTTGGCAGTTTGTCAGCAACGTGAAGTACAGCATCTAAAATGACTGCAAAGTTTAATCAAAACCTCTCTGAAACAGATCCGACTAAAGCTGAACGTTTACCTTCATTAAGGTAGAATTAATTGCGGTTGTGTTACGCTGCATTCATTTGAGCAAAAGGAAGACCTAAACAGGTATGACTTTCAAAAATCCCTGTTGATTACTCGAGTTAGATCAATCTAAGGTGTCACTGTGTGCTCGTAAAATGAATTCCTGTCTGTTATGTATATTTAAACTCTGATAGCGAATTATTTAGCTTCCCGGTAACAGCCGAACAGTAGGGACTTTTTGTAGGAGTGTGAATGATAAGCACTGATTAAATAAAAAGACCTTTGTACTTGATGACACTGCAAGACTTTTATAAGCCACTGTTTATTATAGCCTGTTCTTTTATGGCATTGCCTGTTTATTCAAGTGACTCGACCATAGTTCAGTTCATTACAAGAGGCCTCTGTAAGCAATAGCCGCCAGGCAAGATGAGCCTCTCAGAAGTCTGTGATGAGGCATTACATCCATAGGAGATCACTAACAACAACAGTCTTGTCTTCTCAATTGGCAGCTCATGGCCTCAAAGCAGGTCATAAGACAGAGCTTTGAGCTCTGTGTTCTGCGTAAGATGGATGGATCAGTTTGGTGGCTAACACAGTGTGGGCCTGAATTTCTTTAATCTGAAAAATGCTGAAAATCCATTCCAGTGATCGACCAGGCCAATTAGCAGTAGTGCCTGGGAGCATTGGGACAAGCTGAAAATGCAAAATCTGAAATATTGTTACCGCATAAAGACACTTATTTACACATTCCGTAAAGCTTGTGAGCCATGCGTTTTGCCATCTGACAAGTCCAATATTTACTCTTTTTTTAGCTCCATTTTGGTCTTCTGTCTTTTTTCTGAGTTTCTATGTCGCATTATTATAGCAGCGCAGAGCAGCTCTGGAGGATGAGTGACCCCAAGAGGAGCAGCAGAAGACCAGGAAGGAGGCCAAAGGTGTGTTTACTGGGAAAACTACAGCCCATAAAACACAGAATCAGAGCTACTTTATGAGTCAATAGGTAGAGAATGCCACAAACAAAGCCAAATAATCAAAGGTGGGGTAGGGCAGGTCTTGGAAAGAAAATAGTGGGATCCATAATGATGCTAGTTTGTCATCTAGTCTCTAGCTTTGTTTGTTGTCCTTTGGTGCCGGGCAAATAGGGTACAGTGTTTTTTTTTAGAACGTTTCCAGACAAGCATATTTCAAAGATGTGAAACTGCTTGATTAATGTGTGGAGTGACCCACAAAGTATAATCAGAAATATTTACTTTTTTTCATGTCTTACAGAGCCTTTTAGCCTTTTTATTTTTTTTTAGCTCATTGTTTGGGATTTAGCAACTAGCATATTAGAGCATTAGCAGCTGAAGAGCCAAATATTTTTCAGGAGTTGTTGGGGAGCAAAAACAGAGCTAAAAGGAGACTGAATGTTGAACTTGCTTTCCACAGGCGGACACAAACATGACACCAAATGAATGTTAATGTTGCTCAGTGTCTGATGGATGTGTAAATGGGAAACAGGTTGCTAACATGTTAGCTATACCAACTTCACAAAGTCATAATATGACAAATGTGTGTGACTTTAAGCTAGTTGAGGAGATTGACAGAAAAAGATTGACAGTGCTTTAAAGAGCTCTACATCAGAGTTCTCACAATCTAGCTGCTGTGTTCGGCTTGGCTTCTCCACCCTGACAAACATATGTTTTGGGGTAAACCATGAATACTTGTAATTTTCTCATAAATTTGTTGGGGAAATGGCTAAATTAAAATGTTCAGCATCATCAACCTCAAACCAAAAACACTACCATCATGTCTTAATATAAACGCTTCAAGTTCATAGTCATCAAACCCAACTACACAATCTCAAATACTTGTTCATCTCTCAGAAAAGGAGATTTCATCCATAAAAATCAATATGAGATGCAGGAGACGGAGTCCAAATAGAAACCTACTCCTGACTGACGTAGTCCCAGTGTGCTCTGATAAAGTTCCACGCCAGCGCCTGCCCCGCCACATTCCTCGCTATGGAGGTAATAGTGGAGGCAACATCCATGAGACGTATCTTCTCAGGGTCCAAAGTGTATTCCAGGTATCTGTAAGATAAGGAAAGCACAGACTAGCTCTTCCCTGCTTGTATGGGATTGACCTTATCAGAGGTGTGTCTGTGTAAGAAGATACCACATAAACAGTGAAAATAACACTAATATATTGCTGAATGCGATCCAAGATAACACATCAAGTCCTGATGTGTCATCCTGGATCTGTTTGTTGGTTTTACCTGTTGAGCAGCCAGGTTATCTTGGTGCAAGACAAAGCTTCACGGAGGTGTTCCTTCTCTGAGGTGTCACTGGTAGTCTGATACATTTCCCAGGCAAATTCCCACTCTTCCTTCCCTCCAGCAGCCACAGCTTGGCAGTAAATCACAGATCGCAGGTTGGCGTTGATGCTAAATCACACACACACACACACACACACACACACACACACACACACACACAGAGTTGTTTTTCCTGCAACAGGACTGTCTCATTTTCAAGTTTTCTTGGTTGTTCTGTGCTGTTGACTTGACATTTTCCTGTCCATCAGCATATTTGCAGACACTCTTCAAATCTTCTCCATCTTCTCCATCTGCTCTATCTTTATCTTTATTTAGACTATCTTGTCTATATTCTCCCACTACTGCAAACTAAGGGATTACACCTGCAGGATGTTAACATATGGTCTTTTTATTGTTGTGGATGTTGACACTTTTAGCCACGACTATAGGGGGCAGCATAACTGCTTACTGCTGCTCTTTATACTTTGTTGCTGTAGCTAACTTTGGCTGTAGTGACTAGCTGCTGTTAGTTGGCCCTGGAGCTAAAAGACCCCACTGGAGTTTGCCAGGACTGCAACCACAGATGAAAGAAAACCTTTGGATAACAGCCTCTTTCTGTACAAAGTGGTATTACAAGACGGGGGGCCCCGGGGCTAGCTGGTCTACAGACATCTTTGACATAGCATCAACACTGTTCACGTTCACATGTTTTTTCCCCCCATGTTTTAACTAAACTTCTGGCCATATCTTACATATCATATCATCCCTTTCAAGCAAAACTCAATCCACAACATTATTACATATTTGATGAAATGGCCATGGTCCTCAGGTATCAATCTTTTCTCAGTCTCAATCCTGTTTATTTCTGATTTTGGCCTTTTTGGATTTTTGAACAAGATCTTGTTGAGTCTTGATGTACATGCAAACAAACTGTCAAGTCAGTGTTAACTATATACGGCCCAGTATCACAATCACAACTTTGCCTGAAGGGGCTTCAGAGTCTGTGCAGCACACAACACCCTCTATCCTGTTAATTTTGGGTAAAGATTCCTCGATTAGTGGACATTTCCATGCATGTATGTTGAGGTACTGAGCAGATACAGCATGCACATTTAATGAGGTGTTCGTGTCTCTCTACTTGAAATTGCACCAGGTAACTTTGCACATTTCTGATTACAAAAGATAAAAAGAGTCAAAAGAGTAACTGATGAGGCACTGAAATTTGGTTTTGCAAAATACATTGTCAGTTACAATGAACAGGATCATGTTAATTTAATTGATGCCCCATGAAGGGATTTAGGATTAGAGGTCATGTTAATATAGAAATCCTGCTGAGTGCAGCTTTAAAGATAAGAACCTACATGTGGTAACAACAGCCACCAACAATTAACACTAAAAGGGATTAAATGACACCTACCTTTACTAAATCATTGCTGGAGTGTAAAGCTACAGAATATAATGAAAACTAGTACAGTGAGAACACTTATTGGAAACCATCATATGCAAGTGAAGGAGAATCTCTGATGGTATGAAGTAGAAATATCATGACATAAATTACATATGATATGAACAGTTAATATATCTCATTAATATATACTTATCGAGTAGTGTTCGTACGGGTTTGTGACGTTGTCCATCCACTTAGCATACATCCCTGTAGCCATATCTACGCAATCTGGGAGTCCATTGGAACATGCATACCATATGGCGGTGATCTGGCTGCGCCTTGGAAATGAAGCATCACAGTGTCATTTTAGATCATAAGTGCTGAACTAAATGACATTGAATGATATGAAATCTTATTTAAAAGACTTAAGAGATGCTGTTGAAGAAAGATAGCGAGTGCACCTTGAGCCAAGATTATTTTGTCAAACTGTTTCCAAGATTAAGACTTGAACATAGAATGGATAGCTCAAATAAAGTAGTCCGTGTGTTGTTAGCCATGGTGTAATAACCATAAACAGCCAGTCAGAAATCAGTTCTGGACAACGTTGAAACTGTGATATAATGTGCGTATTGAGCTGAGGAACTAAGATTAATATTTTGTCCACAGAGAACAAGACGACATCTTCCAAACCCTTACAAGCTTTACCTTGCAAATTACCTGGACCCAATGAAAAACAGGCTCAACAGTTATCACAAGTACAAATATCTACCAATAAAATAAAATCCACTGAATGCTATCTTACAGACAGTGAAAGGTATGAAAAGAATATTAAATGATGAAGAAGTAATATAGCATGTGTTTTTTTTTTAATTATTTGTCTGCAATCAACACTTTATATGTTTTATTTAACAATATTAATATCATACTTTTTGGATTAAACAACAATTAAACAAACTGTACTTTTCAACTACAACTTTGGAGAGATTTTTAACAACCATTTTGTTTGAATTTCTTTTGTATTAATTGTATTATTTATATTTCAAAGATTAACACCAAATAATCATTTACTCAATTCATGACTTATCATGACTGCATTAACAGTCATTGCATCTTTCACCAGAAACAACCCCTGACTTCTTCAAAAGTGGTTCCATATAAGCACACACGATACCGATAGTCCACACTACACATCTGTCTATAACGGATGGTGTCAACGCCAACAATGCAAATTCTCACATCTGGTCTGCATTGGCTCTCTTGGGCAGGGCTGTGAGTTTGTAAAACTGCAAACATGTATAAACCTGTTGAGGATAAACTGAGGAAAAATTCTGTCCTAACGATAAGATGATATTACCCCAGAGGGATCAGTAAAATGGATCTTTCCTTACTGTGACGTGGGGTCTTTTGGGATTTCTGAATTGTTTGTCTCGTTGCTGTAGCTGTTGTACAGATTCTCAACCTGTCTCTGGAGGTATGCCTGCAGGAAGAGACAAGCTTTACAGCAGAGTTTCAGGAGCGCACACAGCAATATAACATGTTTACAGCACATCTGTTTATGTTCTGATGAAGGATGAACATTAACACCAGCAGGCACGTCCATCTTCTCCGCCCACTACAGGTCAATTCAGTGAGTAAAGTGCAAAAGCAAGAAATATGTTCAAGTTAAAAAACTGCATTTTAATGACACATACCTGCATGGGTCCAAACACCTCGGAGCGGTCAAACATGAGGACAAAGTACTCAAGGTTCCTGACTGCTGACTCCCAGGGAATGTACTCTGTCTCATTCCGAAGGAAGCGGGTTGAATTCAGAGCCAGAGTCACGTCGACGAGTTTGGCTCTGAGGATAACAAAGATTGGATTTGGTAAGTTCAGCCATTAAAAAAAAAAAAAAAAGAATGTTTGTCACAATGTGATTACAGCCTCGCAACACATTTAACCTACAGAGAATTGAAGTCTGGATCAAACTGAATCCGAGTCATTACCTTGCCAAGTTAAATGCATCATCAATGAGCTGCCCTCTGTTCATCAGGGGGATCCTCTACAAAACAAGAGGAAGGCGAGGGACAGTTCACAGATGTTTCAGCTTACAAAGATCCAAAATATGAAGACACTTATTCAACACTCCAGCAAAAACACGGGAGCTGTTAATGTTTATGAATCATTCAAAGATGTGTGTGATTGCATAAAGGAAGAATTTGAAGTTATGTCAAATGTAACCAGAGCATTCACAACTAGAATGCAGTTAAAGCTATTAAATTCAGTATCTGATTCATCTCATTTGTCATGTAGCTCTAGTGTCAATCCTCGTACTAATTTAATCTAGTTAAGAAGTTAATAAGTCGGTTAATGCTATAAACAAAGAGAGATGAGCTCTTAATGTTTATTTATTTCATCTAATAAAAATGAATAATGTTTGTTATGTTTCTTGTGTTGGGTTTTTTGGGTCAAGTCCAGCTTGACCCAAAGCTGGACTTGTCAATTGACCACTTGTTGAATTCATACTCACGTAAAATACAGCATAAAGTCAGTTATAGTGCCGTTTGCTAGTTAGCCGTGCAGCTAGCGGTCAGGTCTGGCAGCTCAGAGCACCAGGCAAGTGTTGGTGTTTACACCGCTAGCACAGGAGCTTTGAACCCTAAAGCGTCGGCTATGGTTCCGCGTAGTGATCACATAGTGATCACGCAATGGCCACACAGTTGCTTGGACGCAGTCATGAGACCGTGATGGTTCTGCGTGGGGTTTACGTGTCGAAATGCAATTCAATGCCACACCGGTAGAGGGCGCTATGTTTTTTGTAAAGACTGACCGACCGACCGAGACTCTTGTGACGTATATCGTCGTTAGCCTCAGCCTATTTGTTTACCTTTCGGCTTTTCTCCTAGTCACAGTGAACGATGGAGACCGAGACAGAGAGACTGGTGTTGGAGCTCGAAATTATCAAAGCCCAGGAAGAAATACTTCTTTTAAAGAAGACGCTCGTCTAGGATTTTTGGGAGGTGCACATCAGGCCCTTGCGGTGAACGCAAGGGGGGTCCGCAAGGACATAATGGGTCCGTAAGCCCCCTTGCGTTGTGTCAACGCGGAAGCATAACTTACGCTTAATGGGCCAGGGCTCTCTCGTTAGCATGCTAAAAATTGCACCACAATACAGACACAATACTGTCAATACTGTTATTTCTTCCCATTCTGTTGCTTATTGAGACCTACTCTTGTGCTGCTACTTATTTCCCTCTCTCCTGCTGTGTTACCTGTGAATTTCTCCCAAGGGGGATCAATAAAGGAACATCTTAATCTTAAATTTAAGTTTAATTAATTTACTTTTTTTAATCTTGAATGTTTTCAACCAATATTTTTTAGATATTGCTCTTTAAGCGATCTGATCTAAATGTTCACTTTCTAGTAAAAAGCAGCTTGTGAAATGCCTAATGATTCAGCTGAATGAACAATGTACAGATGGAGGTTGGTTTCTGCACAGATCTGTGATTTGCCAACTCATTACTTGACTCTGTACTCACAGATTGGTTCCTCTCCAGCTCACTCAGGAGGCGTCCCCAGTTCTCAAGGTTGTAATTGACCCTGTAGTATCCAGTACAGTTGACATTTGCCAGGAACCACTCTCCGTTCTTAGAAACGAAGTCGTCTGTCTCCACTTTTAAGCAAAGATGTTTTCAAAAATAAGTTTTACTTGACACAAAAATGAATGGAACAGTTATAAAGAAAAATTAAAAACAGTTTGAAGAAAGGTTAATCTTGTGTATCTGATCATGGTCTGTCTCATCAATCTTCCAAATGCCTTCAATCAAAAGACTTTACACAGCTGCCTTAGGATGTCCAAAAATCAAGTTTGGTCATGAGTTTCTCTACCTAGTCCTTTGTAAGCTTGATGAAACAGCAGGTATAAAGCACACTAGGTGAATGTTTGCTCAATATAAAAACAAAGCTGAGAAACAGGTTGTTTAATCCAAGGGTCTGTGTTGTATATTGTGTTACCTGAGTTTTTTTCCAAGAGGTAATATGCAGGTTTAGATATATTTGTCATGTAGCGGATTGGGACCTGCCATGAAAGACTAAACAAACAGAAACAGACATAGAAGCGGGTGTAAGTACAGGTTATGATACAGCCACAATGCTCATGATCTGCGAAATGATAATTCAGCCCTATACAATGTGGAATAAAGAGTCAAAACAACACAGTGATATGTACATAGAGCATGAAATCTTATCTGAGTCCAGAGCTGTTATGGTCTGGATACGGCCAAAGTCACTTCGAACCATGTCAGGTTAGGTTATTGTGCAATTCACCATGGCAGTGAAGTGAAGCACATAGTTACAAAACATTGCTTCAAAACACTCAACGTGGCCAGAGGTATAATCCACTGTAATCAGCTGCAGTGATGTCATACCGGCCTGACAAAAAAATAATTGCTCAACAAGGAGGGATCCTCCACACTGACTGTACCCGCAGATACAGATACAAGAAACGGACTCACACACAGTTTTCACTTGTATGAAAGAAGGGGGGGCTGGGAGATATCGACTAAGCACCTCCATATCGATGTTTCGACAATATTGGAGTGATAACTATTGGTGCTTTCGCAAAGTATGAAATCAATGATATTTTGGATCAGTAATCATCAGAAGATGTAGATAGTGACTTAGTGGGTCAAGACAAGGATTAAAAAGAGGCAAGTTTAGAAAATGACCCCACGTTACTGTAATGCAGCATTTAAAACGAGGAAAAGACAACACATGATATATCAACATAAAACCATTTCCTAAATCTAAGGTGATTTATAGTCTCATATCACGATAATGATATGATATCAGTATACTGATCACATACTGCTCAAGATGCCAATGAAAACTGAAGATCATCAATTTGGAACCAGTTTTTTGCATTTGCTCACATTTTTCATCTAAAGTTTGCATTAGTCCAAACTTCAAGTTTACAAGCCAATGAGTCACAACCTAATCCTAAGAGTTAGGAAATGGAAGGTGAACTTCAACATAATCCTTCATGCTGGTGACTTACTGTATGTGGACAAACTATTGCTGATCTGTGTTATCAGTGATGGGAAACAACTGTAATTCATTACATTATTTTATGACTGCGTTGTTATTTTTTTGGCCACTTGTCATGTGATGACCCTGTAAAGTTGTTGTGGCAAACATATTAACATGTTAATGACATGTGGAGCAGTTCCTCAGCATTCATTTGGAGTGTTTCTGTCCAGCTGGTGAATGTAAATCCAATATTGTTTCTCCTGCTGTGCTTTGGTGTCCACTAACTCCTAGTTAATGTAGTAGTTAATCTTTAGTCACTAATTTCTGCACTATGTTCACAAGGTCGCTAGCTTTGTCTGCTGTGTTGATCGGAGAAAACAGCTGTCTGCTGCAACTAGAAGCAATGCTGATGAAAGTGGTGAGACTGAACCAAAACCAATGAGCTGAAAGACATCAGAAAGCTCTGTAGAGCCGAGAGGAGCTGCAGAGTTGGGTGATAATTCACAGTGGGGGTTCATAAATGAAAGCACATTTCACATTACACATTGCCGTTTGATCCATTGTTCATTTAAAAATATGGATTGGTGCAGTTTTAGCATATAAAAGGAAAAGTGAAGGACCCAGTGATAACCCTTGTGGGACTCCACATTTAACCTTCCTTCATACCTACACATATTATCAGTTGTACATATTGTTGTCTGTTATGAGATTGGCTATAGTTTGAAGAGAAGTACTGTACGTCGTGATGTACAGTAAAAAATGCCTTTATAAAAAAAAAGATAAATGAATAAATAAATGACCAAACCATGTCATTTTTTCCTTTCCTCTGTTTTTTTGATTAATCCCATTGTTAACATTGATATTAAAGATGTAAATCTATTTGCTCTAAGTACATACGGATGCTGCAGGACTGGACAGTATGAGAAGAGAATAATGTGTTTTTTTGAACATTGCAGAATGCAAACATTTTCCAGTCGGCAACCAAAAATAAAAGTATGAACCTGAAAACGAGCACAGTTTGGTACCGTTAACCAAACCGAAAAATGTGTTCGCTGCAATGTCCATTTAGCACATACCTAGATTCAGAGGAGTCGTTGAACAGGAAGTGCTTCTGGGTGATTAGTCCATTATTAGTGTTGATGGTGACAACTGGATAACCAATTTGTTTTGTCCAGGAGTCCATCACCTCAGCAACCTTGGTGTGACCATAATCATCGTCTACGGCCTGCAAACGTGGTCAGTCAGTTAATGTCAGTTAATGTTTTAGGATGAATAATACCATGACCTGATCAATGATTATTCAAACAATCAAACAATCATAATAGTCATGATAAGATACTATCTTAAAGCTGGTTAAAAAAAACAACAACAAAAAAACCATGACAAAATCTTAACCTTTACCTTTTGAACATATCTCCAGAGGTCGCTCGGTTCAGTGTTTTGAAACATAAAGTCTGACAGGTACCTCTGAAACACAGAAACAGAGAGAATAAGAGAGAGAGAGGTTATAGTTGACACAGTTTCATCCTCTGTTTAAAATTATTTTGCACAGATGCTGAGAGCTGTATTAAAATATCCAAACACAGCTGCAAGTTTTGGCGGCAGTAATGTTAAAATTAATGTTTGGCTGAAAACAGGTTCTCTGTAATTTGTAACAGTCACACTTGATCGGCAATGATAGACCAGGTGCCGTGAGTCCGCAGCGGAGTGTTTCTCCGTCCTGCATGCTCCTCTAGAGATCCTGACATTATTATCTATGAGTAATCTCTTTGCTCCATCCTACTGGGAAAATAACACCCCTAATGATTTCGCTTGAGGAAATGGAAAGTACAAGTGACCATACATTTTGGATTGTGAACCTGTTTGTTTTTCCCCCCCATAAAATAGACCAAAACCAGATGTTGGAATGTGTGACTTGAGAGCCGCAGTGATGGTGTCACTGTCAGCAAATGTTGATGTTGTGTTTTATTGACGTTTAAATAAACATCAGCATGACCGCTCCACATTCAGATAGAGTTTGTGTTGGATCACTAGCTGAATTGAATGTTTCTAACTACATTTGTATGCATGTTTCCTCATAGATATATTGAGGGGGACAAAATATGACCTCTCGGAGTATTGCAATACAATTCAACAACCACTACAGCCTACAACATGGCCGTGAAGTTGAATCAACAGCTCTCTAAGGCTGCATTCAGATGAAACGTATTTGCAAAGTCAATGGAAAGAAATAAATTATCGCAAATTCAGTCCAGTCCAGTGCGAGTTCTGTCTGACCACACACAACCAAGCCAAAACCACACACACCGAAATAGGCAGTGCTAGTGTCTTAATGACGCAGGGACTACTCTGCTGGTAAACTGGCAGGCTAACAGCAAAAACGCTGGAAAGAGAAACAACATGCAAGCACTAGTCAACAATAATAGCTCTTTCTTTTCTCCTCAGTCAGTTATGGCATTAAACTCACATAGTTTGTTCAAAAATTGCATTTGGCGCATCAATTCCTGCATCGCATTTGTCTACAAACTGACACAGGGGTCGAAGTAACTGGTTCATTTTGGATTCTTTGTTTGCCGAAAAAGTCATCACTAACCCCTTTCACACAGGAGAAGATGCATTAGGCGCGTTTGTGATCAAGCATGCGCATGCATTTGCCTCGCATCACCGTGCATTCTGGGATTAAAAACGTCAGAAATGCTGGTGACAACTTCCCTTTGCGACATGTCACATGACTTTAAAATCTCGCGGAATCTCCAGGTTACCTCCCTCCGTTTGCTTTTCTGTGCAGATGGTCTCAAATAAGTGCGGACATAAGACACTCCCCTCAACGTTGCCCCAGTTGGTTAGAATTACCACGTGGAATTTCCCACGTGAGAAATGAAATACCTCCTTCCAAAGAGGCGTGCTCTCTCCCAAACTATGCTTAATAAAATTACACGACTTCGTGAACTTTCACTTCGTCACCCAATTTGTTATGAGGGAAAGGGGCTTCAGACTGTTTTCAATGAAACACAGCTGGCAAACTAAATCCCTTGGTTGACTTCCATTGTGATTACTTATCTATCTACACACCATTCGCTAATGTCTCTGACGTCAGTGTAGTGGGTTGGCCATATTCTTTGTGCAAGGTCCGTGAAGTGCACCTGTGTCCGACTTGAGGTGGTGGGAACTTGACGTGTTTATGACGAGTTCCGGCGGATGCTCTCAAGTCTCGTGCATGCATATGCGCAAATGCATGCGATCACGAACGCAGCCACTATCTCCGCAGCGGCGGTTCGGCAATTCTCCGCCCATAGCGATTCACACAGAGCGAAGCAGCTCCGCATTAAAGACGAACCGACGTGAATTCACACAGAAATCCGGCGCTGCGGCTCCTAAAGAGGCGTGACGGTATACGTCATGATGATGACGTAGGTGTGTTTTCAAGGTGTTTCCCCGGTGTCCCCCCTGTCAATCTAAACCCGCGGATAGTTTATAATCATATGGATGCTGTTATAATGTGTAGTGATTGAGATCCTGACCCACCAAACATCCTGGAAAGTGACGAAGTTACGTTTTTCGCTCTAAATTACATAATTAGCCTACATCACCATCAGTAAACTGGACGCTGTCTGACTCGCGGGGACGGAGGCTGTCTTCCGGGGGAAAGTTCACCGAAGTCTCGGTCTGGAGGGCTGACCGTCACGGTGATTTATTTTCATCACAAACACTGGTGAGCTTAAGTTTTTTGCCGCCGACAGATGCTGTTTTTTGGGCAGAAATGTGTCGGTCAGACAGACGGGAGGACAGAGGCTTCTCCGCTCATATCTGCGGTATTTTTTTCCTCATATAAGTTGCCAGAGACAGTTACAGTTACTACGTTACTGTTGTTTGGTCCTGTAACGTTGCTTTGTGGGACATTTCTCTGTATTAAGTTGAGTGAAGGACCTGTGTAGTTAACCGACCGTCCGATCGACACGCCCTCGATACGCGCCGCCGGCTTATCCGTTCACACTGGTTCGGCTCGCCAATAATGCGGCCCTGACACTACCTCCAGAGACGTATCAGCGCCGGAGCGAAATTGCACCCCTCGCCGCATCGGAGAGATTCACACTGGGACGGATGCGGAGAATTGGCGCACAGAAGCCGCACCCAAACGCCAGTGTGAAAGGGGTTACTGTTAACACAGCTTCCTCTTGGTGAACCAAGCAATGAACATTTGAAATGAACAGATTTTTCATCAACAGTTTGCTGATTCCAGTACAGATGTGACTGGAGCTGACAGCAGTTTCAAAACCTGAGTATTATGACCAACATGATGGTAGGACTTAATACACAGCTGTGGTATTAGACTAATAAACAACTACTGCACCAAATTGAAGTAAAACTTGTTCCAAATTACGGTTGCTTGATCTGCTACTGCTCAAAGTCACCTGTAATTTTTCTTTTTTCCTTCAATAATGGCTTTTTCAACACAGATAGAAACAGTATAATTCACATACTAAATATATTATTTACATTTAAAATAGTTTGGGCCACAAAAACTAATGGATTAAAAGTTCCATCTCTTTCTCTTGGGATTATTGTGCACTTGACACTGAAATAGGAACCAGTTCCTGTTTAAATCTGTGCAGATTTAGATGCTTGGCTTCTATTGTCTTTTACCAGTAACTTCTTTTATTTTAAATTGTTGTTCAAAGGAACCTTTGTCTCATTCTGCCCTTTCAGTTTTTCAGTCTAGTTGAACATTGCTCAGTGTTTTGTTCTCTATGTACGAAACATGAAATCTTTTGCAAACCCTTCATACAACACATCTGTTTTCAGCTCCATATTGATGGAAGGTTGTGTTAAGTTTCATAGTAAACCAGCATTGAGGCAGTCTCTTAAAAACCTGAGGAAAGATGGGGATGTAAAGCAACAGATGAAAAAAATGCAACGGCTCCATGCAGCTCGAAAGGTGTCATCAAAGTTTGGGGATGCCCGGAGATCCCAGATAAATTTGAAAAGACTTTACTTACACTCTTTTTAAAGCCAAAATCTTCACTGTATTAGCAGCACGCACCCTGCCAGCAATGGGTGCACAAGCTCAACCAAGCATTGAGGGTGTAAATAATGTCCTTTCAAATCAATTGGGATATTGGATCATGTCGGAAAAGCTGTATAAAGCTTTTCTTTCTCAGTATACCCCATCTACCATAGCTGTGTCGGAGAATGCTGCATTTCTGTTTTGCTGTGAAGCTCAAGAAATGTCTTGTGGAATACGAAACTTTACTTTCCATTGACATGGGGGTGAGTAGGTAGAACGACTGGTATTCTGTTTCCCAGTGTAGTGTTTAAAGCACACTTTCAGCCCATCTGAATAAGGTTAAAAGTTTTTGCTTACTTTAATCCCTTTGTGGAAAATCGGTTCTTCCACCATGTCTGCCAGCATTCTCAGCACCGCCGCCCCCTACAGAGTGAACACCAAATGCATTTGTATGGTAATTTCCATAGCAGTCAGATAAAGCTGTATGATAATGATAACAAACTATATATAAATATAACCATAACCATAATCAGGTGTGCTTCAATCTTACACACCCTCATTGTGGTCATGAGGATTAATGTATATTCATAGCTAGCGTGATTTGACTCTTTACCTTACAGTAAGTTATAACATCAAACATCTGAATGATCTCATCAGTCGTCTTGACATCTTCCGCCGGAGGACTGAGAGGATGGGATGAGACCAGAGAATCTTGCTCAAACGCTGAGTGGAGGTTGAATATGACGGATAGTTCTTTCTGAGGAAAAAAGATATAGACGAGACCACATGTTGCATGACCCAGGCTACATTTTTGCATCGATCTTTCCCTTTGTGTGTGCTTTCAAAAGTTTTGCTTTGAAACAGAAAAGAGAAAACTTAAAGAGCATTTGTGACTCAAAACAGGATCCTCATTAGACGGTGTGGTGTGAATGACTGAAGTGAACTTACGATTTTAAAAGTAGGCTCAACGTGGTCTGCTGCCAAGAATGACATGTAGGTGGCAAAGCCCTCATTCAGCCAAACGTTGTTCCACCAGTTCATTGTCACCAGATTGCCAAACCACTGTCGACAAAAAGAGAAAATTTGGCTACTTGAGGCAACAGCCTGCCATACCCAATCTTTAATTCAGATCTCATATCATTTTTTATCCAGGGTAACACACAAAGAGTTTTTTTCTCTAACCTGGTGTGCCAGTTCATGTGCAATGATCGTGACGATCTGTTCCTTGTGCAGCAGTGAGGACACTCCTTCTTCAAAGAGCAGGTTTCCCTCTTGGTACGTGATCAGTCCCCAGTTTTCCATTGCTGCTACATCTAAGTCTGGCAGTGCGATTTGATCTGGAGGAATCACATAGATATGACCAATGACCAGATTAGCTACATAAAATTGTTCAGCCAGTACTATGTAATATTATCCGAGAGCATCAAGTAGGTTTTTCTCAGAAGAGCAGAGCTGCTCTGGAAGTAGAACTAATCTGAAACTGATACCTACCAACTCTTAGTTTGTGAGTGACTGAATTGTTGAAACTTGAGCATGTCCCAATTTATTGTGGAAATTAGAACAGTATTTTGAATGTAGTATATATGTTGAATAAGAAAAAGGAAGTACTTAAAGCGTCAACATGCACAATAGAACTAACTCTAACTCTAAGTCTGACATACAATGCAACACATAACTAAGTTCAGGTGATGCGAAAAAAATGAAATAAATGCACAACTATTGCTTTTGTTGTTGCTGTTTTATATTTTTCTGCTGTAGAGGGACAAGCACACCATAGCCACAGTCACTAGCCTGACTGGCCAATCGAGTGGCTACACTGCGTAAAGCCTAAGCATAAATGTCAAAATGTTGTAAAAGGCATTCTGTACACAACACGGAAAAAAGGCTACAAACATTTTTTTTATGAATAAATGCTGGGAAAATGCTGCAGCCTGTGTCTGTCATGTGTGTTAGCCATAAAACAGTCAGCTTTAAACATGTTGAGTTTAAAAGTACAGGAATGTCACAATGCATTACATTCTACCCTGTATCGCAAACATTGTCAAAATTATTTTAGCATTTACATTACACTGATATCAAATTATACAGAAGTGGGACACAGTGCATGTTAGCTATACTCATGCCGTTGTCATTGTCATGACAGAAAGAAAACAACGACATTTTTGACAGTGACAATGACACTTTTTACCTCCATCTATCAACACATCAATCCGATCATTTCAGGACAAAGTCTTACCTAGTGTTTTCTGTTGGTAACCGATTTCAAAAAAATTCTCATAGTACTCAAGAATTCTTCCAGTGACGTTGGCTGCGTACTCAGTATGTCTTGCTGCCGTGGCCTCAGGACGAGCATATGTCTGTGTGAGCAAAACACAGAGATCAGATGAAGCAAAGAAGACATTGTGTCATATTTTTGTTAAAGGAACAGTTCACCCAAAAATCAAAATTCTGTAATTATCTAATCACCCGATGGAAAGTCGGAAAGGAAACATTTCCTGGAGCTTCACAGCAAAACATGACCTTGTTCTGCATTCTTGAAAGCTCCCACTTCAAACAGGGTGCGCGCTAATGCTTTTAGCTTAGCAGCTACAGTGAAGATTTCATCTTAAAAATGGGTGTAAATAGCATCTTATAAAATCAATTTGGGGTCTTTCTATCAGCATGAAACTGGCTAAATTTTCATTTTTGGGTGAGATGTTCCTTTAACTCAAGCTTCATAAGAAAATAGTCATATATGGAAGTTTAAATACAACAGATGTAGAAACGTTTTATATATTATATTATAGTCACACAACGTCATACCGAAAGCAATCACATCAAATTAATCTTGAATTCACTGAAGAACACATACTTTGATTTCCACATTCTTATATTTGGTGTTCATTGTTGTGAAGTCTGAAACTGTGAAGGCAAACAAGTATGTCGACATCTTCTTCGTTGGATAAAACTCAGTCATTTCCCATTCATCGTCTATACTTTGGGAGCCTGAGAGAGGAAGCAAAGCAGAACAGTATAAGGAAAGATGTTTTATTCAGTCATTACTTGTAATCTTTTATTGCCATGTGGCCAGAAGCCCAATAAACCCATACACCTGTTGCATGTCAGTACATTTTTAAGGAGGAGCTATAATAAAAGCTTGTGTTTTTGTTTTTTTTACCTTTCTTTGCCTCATTTCCCAGAACTGTCGCGTCTGTTCTGTGGACGATGTTCACATAAAACACAGCCTTCATGTCTGGCTCATCGAAACAAGGAAACACTCTCCTCGCGCTTGTTGGTTCCAAATTGGTGGCGGCAAGAAATCTATGAATACAGATAAAGACAGTCAGCCTTTCATTGTCAGGCTTGTGCTGACAGAACACTAGAAGAAATAGGAATTAATATGGATATCATTAAGGACTGATGACAGCTTTAGATTTTTACATTTAGAAGCATTGACTTTAATGAATGACCAGTGTGCTTTTGTCTCTTTTGAATATTACCAGAGAAAGTGGTGGACATTTTGTGTCTACAAAGTCTAAAACACGAACAAGTAGCCAGGTGGAAAAAATACATGTTTCAGACAGACAAATGAAAACCAATCGAGGACCACTGAGGAACATCTTAATGACCTTTGGCCCATGAATTTAAGTAAGTGTACAACAATGTGTGAAAACAGCAAGGAGAAACATGAGTGAGAGATTTAGTTTTTTTCCTGAGGGTTTGACAGAGGATAACTACACTGACAAAACCATTAGCACAGTGTGTGTGCCAGCATAGTTCTCCAATCAGTGATTTCATACTGTGTTTGAGTTAATTTTACCCCGTGGGCCTGTCATGATAAATTGATCAACTATAGTAAAGATAAGAGCCTAAACCATGAACCCGTCTGATTTCTCTGAATAAAATTGGACTTTTTCGTCTAGACTACTGCAGTCCATAAGCAGATAAACGAACAACCACCTCCTACACCTTCTTTTTTTTTTTATTTATTAAAGTTGCACTGACACCAATCCAGATGTACTCATATGTTGATCAGTTTTGATCTTGTGTGGTTTATTTTCTGTTTCAGAATTTCAAAAATCCTTGTGATTTGGCCAAGTTTGATTTCTCAAAAGACAAAAGTCAAAGGCAGATTGTTCAACAATAAGCGGTTACATCTCTTAGTCACTTCTATGTAAATTAAATATAATATAATGGCAATATAATATAATATCTGATATAACCTTAACATCATAATCAATGTTCTGACAGGATTGGTTCAGTACAGGTTTTACTCTCAGGACACTTGAGGTCGTATCCAGTTGAAACATATAGATAAACTCCACTTAGAATTTTTTTTTTTCGATAATTTCACTAATTATTTGTCCTTTTTTTCAGTTTTCTGTGGAAGTTCCATTATGTTTAGGCAACAAAGATACTTGGTTATGTTAACTAAAACACTTTGGCTTGGGTTAACCTAGACCCTATCGCAGCTTTAACCATGTGTCAGAAAGGATAACTTCTATCATGTGCATATTTTTCTCATCTTTTTCCCCGAGCCGCAGTGCTATGACATTACAAAAACATCATTGGTTAGTTGAAATGATGGTCCTGGAGCAACATTAATGTTGCTGTTCCACGTATAACACCAACACTGCGATATCAAACACTGTGTGATTGAATAGACTGATTTTATATGGAGCACAGTGCATTCTTTACTTTTGTCAACATAAGCTAGCTGTTTGTCACACCTGCATGTGTCAATGTTTCGATTTCTACATACGTTGAATACAGAATATACGACTTCTGGGTGTCAAACCACTCTTCTATGGAGTTGTTTAAAGGCACTGGAACCAAAGTAATGTAACAAGCGATGTAACTTATAACTTTTGCTGATGAGTAATTAGAAAAAGAAACACAATTACTTTATCAATATGTACTGTGTAATGAGTAACTGATATCATTTTCTAAGTAACCCTCCCAACAAAGCATATTCACAACATAGAATGTTTGTCTATGAGACAAAAATACTTAATGTTTTTTTTTTTTGTTACTTGAGTGAATACACAATATGTTCTTTCAGTTTCCATGAAACCATCTCAACTTGACTTGACCGCGACGGACATTGCTAAAAGTGGATTAGTCTACAGAATAGTTTGAGCCTTTTCATCAGATTTCGTGAAAGTGTCAGTGTAAAATTTGAGAAATTTCTGCTAATGCATTCTGATAGTTTCCCCGGTGGAAATCCTGACAGGATTGCAAGTCTTTCGAGGATGCCCCCTTCATAATCAATCATGAGACTATCACCTTATACCAATGAACCTGTTTGCCTGTGGAGCGTTCCATAACTTTGACAGACTTTTGTTGTCTCAGTCAGACTTGTTGGAAATGTGTTGCTGCCATCAAATTAAAAATAAGTGGACATTTACAACAATCAGTGAATTTGATGAGGTAAAATATGAAATATATTCTCTTTGTACCGTTATCAATTGTTTAGCACATTCTGTTTCATTTGTTTTACACAGCATTTAATCTCAACTTTTCCCTAAACCGGGTTGTACACACAAAAAATGAATGCCTCCAGAATACTTTGAAAGATGCTACGATCACAAATTCAAAACACAGAAAGATTGAACTTGTAATATTTTTTCCTTACCTTTGTCTATCATCTTCAGTATCTGGGTCTCCTGCTTGATATGTGCTTACAAACAGTGCTTCAAGATTTTCTGATATTTCTCCGATGAAAGACAGAGACAGACTGTAGTTTCCCCCAACCTCCAGTGCTTTATCCAAGGGCATCTCAAGGAAGTCACTATGGTCATTGTGGTGTATAATCTTTAAAATTTTTATCATCTCTCTGGTTTTAGTGTTCATCAGCAATCCACCATAAACCTCCAGGTTCTTGCTCTGGAGGTAGACGGTGTTAGTCGACTTGACACAATGAAAGTAAACAGTGGAAGTTCCGGTGAAGACCAAACTTTGGTTGGTAGTGCTGCCATTTATCCCCTCAGGGAGTTGGATGTGGAGGAAAGGCTGAATGGAGATCCTGTAGCTGTCAGGAATGAGGTTCTTCGGCAGCCGCATGACAGGTGGAGGTCCTGGGGTGGTCGTCGTCAAGGGTGGACGGGGCGTCATGGTGATGTTAGCGGTCTGAACTTTGAACAGAATGGTCAAGCTGACAATGCCAGAAATGGCAGAGATTGTCAGGATGACAAAGGCAATGGCAATAGCCTTGGATGTGAAAGATTCCTTGGGCATGGTGGCTGCTTCCTATGGTCAGTTTTGAAGTTTTCCCGTTGCTAGACTGATAGAGTCTGATGAGTCCTTGAGCTTGTATGCCTCTGGACTGCAAGGACTGATCTGTTCATGTGAAAGTAACCTCCCTCCCATAAACAGGGCTTGGCCTTAGCAATTAAGGGTCTGTATTGGGATTAAGCATTAACTTGGGCATAGTCGAAAGAGCAAAGAGTAAGTTATGGCGTAAAGACCTGATATTCATTGGCCTTGTTGTATAAATAATCACATTGTGCTCTCAAACATCTGGAGGTGATTACTGTGGACTTGCCACTAATGCAGGGTTAGGTAAACCTCAAGGAACACTTCATCTTCACACAGCACTGTCCAACCCACCAAACACAGACACACAGACACATACACCCTTTCTATGAACATAGCACACACTCCCTGAACCATCACAATCACGTGCCTAACTTTGACAAAAGAGCTGGTGAAGAAAATCCTTTAGTAGGAGAACATTCAGCATCATCTCTTCTGATTGTACGCAAAGGTGTCCAGAGTGACATTTCCTCCAACTGATGCAGTCCACGGCCAGGTGAAACTTCAACGAAGTGGGTCAGATGATACATGTCAACACTGATCCTGTGCGACTGAGAACCTCCCAACAAATGAGAAGCATGTGAAGGGAGGAGTGCGGAGTGGGCTGGATAAGAGAGAGGGGGGGAAATAGAACAGGAGATGAGAACAGAGTGATTTGGGAAATCACTGAATTGCCGGGAAAGCCCCATCCTCAGGGTATCACGACCACCATGACCACCGCACATACATTCCTCACCCCAGGAGAGGAAACACATGGAGACAAATGCGAACAGAGTAGAGCTGGTCGCAGCAGCACATATTTGTACTGAGAACAGATGTTACTGTAGCAGGGTCAGGGACCGACCAGACCAAACTGAAACACCGCAATGGCACAAGATTGGAGGCAAATCATCATCGCAGAGAGACCAGCACCAGGTGGAGGGGAGGTCAGACAACGCCACGTTCCTGTTTTGTATCATACATGATCTCTGATTAATGAGCTGTTGGCAACATACTGACTTTCTGGCTTCGTGTATTTGAAAAAAAAAAAACTTCATAGTAAATTCCACTTGTTTCATCGCAGAGTTGTTGTTTCAACGCGTGTAACAAAACCACAGAAACAACTCCCTGGTGCTCACTTAAAACTATGTACTATTGGACAAAATGTTATAATGTGAACAAAGTAATAATAGACCAGATGTTACTACATCTGTCTAACTGTCCAGACTCATGTGCTGTTTCCTAGGAAGCAGGATGTAAGCACCGGGATCTGATTCACACACACACGGCTGGGCGATTAAGTTACAAACATGAAAATTCACTCATCATCTCCATGCTGATGGAAAGTCGGGTGAAGTTTCGTAATCCACGAAACATTTCTGGAGTTTCACAGCAAAGCGTTCTCCTAAACAACTGAAGTAGCTGGAGACTTGTTCTAAAACATATAAAAACAACTGTAAAAACATACAACTGATCCGCACAGCCAGTATAATCCAAGTCTGCCGAAGCCCAGAGATCCCGGATTGATTTGAAAAAATGTTATTTACACCCTGAAGCTGCGAAGCTAAAAGCGTTAGCAAGCACCCTGTCTGAAGTGGGTGCACGAGCTCGACCACATGTTGAGGGTGTAAAAAGTGTCTTTTCAAATCTTTTGGGAATACAGCTTTTGCACACCTGTGGATCGACAGGTAAGTAGGACTTTTAAATTTCATTACATTTATATTCAAATTAGTATGAAAATATTTTTAGGCTGTATCCTGTTATGCCATATACATCTCAATATTTTGACATCTCCTCAAAAGGACTTCATAAATGCTAGGACTGAGCCAAAAAAATCTAATCAGATATGACAATATTTTTCACTTAATACTTCATATCAATGTTCAACAGTATTGTAGTGGGGATGACTACTGTTTCTGTGACACAACATTAACACAGTGAGATTTTTGATAAATAATCATCAGTAATGTGGATATAAAGACTAATTAGGGTAAAGGCAAATATTAGAACAACTGTACTCAACCTTTAAAACCCGGAAAAGACTACAATTATGCCATATCACAGTATAATGATATCTACATTTCTAAGACCATATAGATAATATGGTCTATAATATGATAACGATATAATATTGATATATTGCCCAACCCACACCCACACAGACCGACACGCACACATGCAGACACACACAAATACACAAGTTTACAAATGACAGTTGAGATTAGGTACAATTCTTTATGAAGAATCTTGTGAAATATTCTGTACTCATAACTTTCGTCATGTCATCCAAATGTCACACATACATTGATATATTCTGGAGAGCATAAATGCCATCAAGCACACATCTGTTGCACAGGAGCACTGGAGTACTGGACTGAAATGGTATCACACTAGTGCATTTGTGAACACCAGTTGATGCAGTAAGACCTTTGGGAGAGAAATCTTTCATGGCCAAAGCTTTGAGAATAGGGACCTCTACTGATCAGGAGATTAACTGCAAAAGCACAGATTCCATTTCTTCAGCTGTCAGAAGCAAACAGAGGCTCTGGGTAAAAAAACAGAATGAAAATAAAACTTCACATATATATCAAATATATGGAATCAGTGACCGCAAACTGACACTATTTTCACATATGAAACAGCTGGAATTTGGTTGCGCACTTGCTACAGGGATTTGAGCAACAATAACTTTCCGCGATAGCACTGCAAATGTGTCCAAATAACGCGTGTTGAGGAATGCCTTCATTTTAAAACAGCCAGATTAAACCTCAACCAGATTAACCTCATTGAAATCGTTACATTAGCCATGTCTTTCCTTTAATAGACACACACGTAATGAAATAATTCACACACATCAACAATAAAATGAAAGGAGCACTCAAGAAAAACAAAAGGTTGGGTGCATTGTGGTCCAGCACTGGAATGAACCCTCCTTTAGCTGTGCTGTGTTCCTGACAGGCTGTGATTAAACTTCAACAAGCTTAATACTGGCAAGTCTGAATGTGCCAAGTATTTAGCAGCCAAGACAGAGCAGCTACACAGAACCAGCTTGGGTTTTCAGCTAATTTAAAATCAGACTGTCTAGAGGACTTGGTCCTACTGACCCAGGATCAGTACCTATCAATTTGGGAAGCTTTCTGGCCCTCTACTGTCTTAACTTGCCTCAGATCAAAACATTACGCTGTTCAAATGTGTTGTTTTAAATTCAATTAATTAATGTTTTCTTTGGAGTATATGATCAGTTTAAATTCAATTTGAAATACTGACTGCATATGCACAACTGGTCTCATCTGACAGTCATGTAGTGACTCTAGTAAAGGGCTTAATTTCTCTACGGTCCTTCCCATCACACAGAAACAGCAGACGACTGTTCCTTAACAAAAATACAACTGAATGCATCAATGGCCAAAATAACAACAATCCCTGAACCGGCAATAGACAAGTTTTTGCTTCGACGTGTCGTCTGTTTCTTTAAATTTACAGTACAGTACATGTCAGTTTAACCCAACTGAGAAAGCATTATTCTTGGCAATCCGATGATGAGAATGAAGACTTAATATTTTGATAAAAATTAAATATTACATTGTAATATTTTAAAATATTTAAAAAACTCCAAGTGTGTGACTCATACTATTGCAACTTTTTTTTTTAAATTACAACTTGCCTCACATTAGATAGCAATCACTTTCTCTTAATAAACCTTGGAATTTATTCTTGACATACTAGAACTTCTCATTCTTCTTTTTGATCGCAAATCACAACTTCTATCTTGATTACTATTTTTACGACTTGATTCTTCATATATTTCTCCCGACAACACAGTATTTTGTCCTCAGTGGTGGCCCTTGTGCTCGTCATAGTTTCCTCTTTCGAAGAGCGAAGATTAAAAGGCACTCCACAACTCCCTCTGTCGACTAGTCTTCTTTTGACAATACGTGGGTCGTGAACACTTGGCTCAGGTAGAGTTGTAGATTATGTTCATTTCTCCATCACAGAGCTCTGGTAGAAATGAATCCGGGCCAGCACAACGCAGTGCAATCAATAAAGCACCTTTGCTTTTTGGAGAAACTTAAACAAAATAAGACAGTAATTGTTGGTTAATAAAAAAAAAAAAAAAACAGTGTATCATTGTCTCGAGAGTGTTTCCAAGGGTAACAGCATCTTCCTGTTGAAGAATTGGAAACAACTTGCAGTCCTTTGATTGTTCTTCAAGTCTCAGTTTTTACCTGCAAATATGTGCAACAATGTGTCCCTCTGAGTACATTCATTTAAACAGTGTGTATGCAACGTGTTGCTTTAAACCAATAAATGGCAAGCTGTGGAATGTGCTTGCTTTTATGTCACTCAGTGGGCTACCACAGCCAGCTGTCTAGATGCTGCACACAGTAACAGGACTGTTCCAGGATGGCAGACAGCTCTCCATAACTCTCCTCTCTCCACGTGGGGAGTAGCCTCTCATTGTTGAGAGCCTGCAGATTGGGCGTCCCCTCCCGGAGGACGTGGTACAGGCAGGGCCAACGACTCTGGATCCTCAGCCTGGTCCTCCGGTCCAGTGTAATGCTGAGGACAATCTTCTTGGCTTGAAGCTCGCGCAGGGCGGGAAGTTTCAGACAGGAGAAGACCAAGCCTCGGCTGGGCGACACGTCCAGAAACTCCAGTGATTGAGACTCCAGAGTGTACGAGATCCCCAGGCTCCTCATTGGCACCAGGATGTGTAAAGTCAGAGACTTCAGGTTGGGCAGAGATTTGGTGAGTGTCTGCAGGGTCGAGGGAGTCACTCCTTTAAAGACCCAGAAATATTTGAGCTCGAGGACTCTGAGCTGCTGGAACTGGGTGAGCAGCGACACGGAGACATCGGACCAGTCGAAGTGTAACCGCATCTTGGAGATGCGAGGGCAGCTGTGGGTGAGTTTGGTCAGCAGCTCCTGGAAGCTGGTCAGCTGTGAAATCAAAGAGAAAAAGGTATTAAGTTGTATCACACTTAATTCGGTGAACACTGACAAACCATGTTTACATCATGGTGACGTTCGAAATAATCAACACTATAAACTAAGGTCATCATGAGAGTTACCATACAGCTGAATCTTCATCTAGCTGCTGTAGTGTTGAAGAATTTATGACTTTGATACAATACCCTGAAAAATGTTTGATACACAGGGAAAAGGACATAACACTGAGGGCATATATTTTCACATTTTTATGAAAAGATAGATATAACAAGGCTTGTTTACTGTGTATTCAAGGTCCTATTTGTTAGAAAAGTTGATTTTTGAGTCTCAATCCCAACATCCTTTCTTACAAATAGGACCTTTCAGAAAAACTGCATCTAAATTAATTTACTTCTGGAGGAGGTGGGACTATGTAGGCACTACAGCGCTGCATATGTCGGGAGACGAGTGTAAAAAAATGCAGCTGGTACGGAAGAATCAATACTGTCAAAGTTTTGTATGAAATCAGTATCAGTATCGATATACATTATTAATATTTCAATACTTTTGACAACTTAATCTGATACAGTGTGAACCAAAACTGAACATAAAAAGCCCAACAAAGGTTGTATTGATATCAGGACTGCCACTTATGTGTATTTGATCTATTAATTATCTTTCCTGTTGCTAATTTTATAATCCAGGCCTGTTCAGCTGGCAGTCCACGGGCTACATCTGTTAAGTGCTCGAAGTGGAAATAAATAAATTCCAGTTCTCCCCTTGTTCACATGCTGGTGTGTTATCAGCCATTATCAGCAAATCATTAAAAGCTAATACAAGTCATTTTCTTGTTGATTCTGAGAATTTTTTTTATTTCGAGGGACCAGCCATTTCAAGAATTAAAGAGTATTAGAGTAAAGAAGTATTGACTATGTACACAAGCTTTAGTGTGTGGTGCAAGAAAGTCATCAGACTTAGATGCCCTTAGTTTCAGGTAGGACTTCTGACCCTTTGTTGTTTCTTCATCTGACTCTGTTTGCATTCTCTCTGTGCCCTTTGGAAGCCAGGCTCACATTAATGTAAAGTTAATGTAACGCTACTTATAGACTAGTTGCCGACAGGTAAAAGAAGGCCGGCGAAACAAGAAATGGGAGGTGAGCTATCTAGGGCCATCATGAGTCACCCAGAGAACCTGATATGAAGAGGGCAAACCAAAGTAACCCCTCTTTATGAGAAGTGTCGCACTGGTGTGTCGGTTAAAAAAGCCACAGCACAACAAGTGTAAAATGTACACGCCCAATTAAAAAAAATGTGTAAAACGTAAATAAAAACAGAACCAAGTCATTTGCAAACAAGCTGTGTTCCTGAATCCATGTAGTAATCTCCTTTTTAGAATCACGTGTTTCACAAAATGTGACCCTCGCCCCATCCTCGATTGTGAACGACAGAGTCTTTTGAGGATACTCCTTTCATACCCATTCATGACACCACCACCTGTTATGAATGACTTGTTTCCCTGTGGAATGTTCCAAACAGGTGCTTCGGGAGCGTTCCACAACTTTCACAGACTTTAGTTGCCCCTGTCCCAACTTGCATGTTGCTGCTATCAAATTCAATACGCTGATGATGTAAAACATCAAATATATTGTCTTTGTGCTGTTTTCAACTGAGTATATGTGACAAAAGTAAGTTGTAACATTTTGTTTTCCATGTTTTACACAGCAACCCAGCTCTTCTGGAATTGGGGTTTGTAGAAGTGGGGTGAGCACCAGCCAGCTTTGAGCTCTGCATTCAGCCCAGAAGCAACCTCCGAGTGGCCCTGCATACGTAAATCTGATATTAGGGGTAGACTGATGATTAACCCTGGCCAATTATCTGGCTGTTTTTCAGCATTTTGCCGATTATCGCCATCAGTGATTTTTCTGTCAGCTTGCTGGTAAAATAAACTAATTTGAAAATGTGCTACTTTGGCTCTGATGCAGCATCCTCTCACACAAAGTCCCACCCACAACACTATCTGATTGGTAACACGTCACAGTTGATAGCCTATAAACACTGAACAATCTGAATCTGCAAAGTAACTAGTAACTAAATGAATCAAATAAATGTAGTGGAGAGGAAGTTTAAAGTACCTAAAAATTGTACTTAAGAACAGTACCTGAGTAAATTGTACTTGTACTGTATAATTTTACTCATTTCATCACCGGTTGTTTGAAATTTTGTCACACAGAGTTTCATTTTTACTGTAAATGAATATCGGCCCCAAATATCGGTTTTCAGTCTGCTTGATGTTTACTGACTGGTATTGTTATCGGCCCTGAAAAAGCCATGTCGGTCTAACCCTATAGATATATGACAAAATCTGTGTACTAAGACTTGTATGTGCATGTGTACTCACACACATACAGTGGGGACCCAAAGTCTGAGACAACCAGCTTAAATACTTTATTATACTATATTTTGCTTTGGTTTCAAACCTTATTATCGTTATAAATGACCATATCAGCCAGTTAACAGTTAGAGTGAAAAAGCTGAATCTTTCAAAATGTACATGAGTTTCAGAACATCTTCTGTATTGAGGATTTATTCTGTATCTGTGATGAAGCTGCTTTTCTGTCACTCAGGGAACTAAGCTGATATAACTGATCCAGTTTCTGTAGAGCATCTTAGAGTTGCGTGCGCTGCCGTTAGTATAAATAGTAGGGGTGGGCGATCTGGTCAACAAACAAATACCATATAATCGATCCAGTCAATCACAGATTCTAAATATTCCCATTCTTTGCCCGTTTTGGTATCAGATCTCACACTTATTCCACTCAAGTGTTAAGATAATCCTCTTAATCACAACACGGTTTGGTATGTAGTACCAGGGTGAAAACACGAGTGTGTAGTTAACTGAGGTTACCGCCAGTTGCAACCAGGAGATGTGAATGGGCCTGGTGCAGTTTTTATTTGAAATGAAAATCAGTAAAAACACGTTACCTGGTCCATCTTGGTAATACTGTCCTGGTGTGAGCTGGAGCTGGAGTGAACCCTGAGGTCCAGTGGCTCAAGTAGGGTAAAAGTCCAGTTAAGGTCCAGGTGGCTAAGGTCTCTGCAGTGGACATTATCCAGCAGGTGACTCAGCAGCTCGCTCCACTTGTTGTAGCGATCCCCCAGGTCAAAGCTGGCCTTCAGCGTGAGCAGGCTAGCCCTGCGGGAGATAAGGTGGTGGGTGTAATGGTGGACCCAGGATTTCCACCTCTCGAACTCCCGGTTGGAAACCAGCAGCCCCTCCTGACCCAGGTGGAAGACGCCGCGACGGGAATAGTCTGCCACCCGCCACAGCTTCCAGGAGCGGATGATGCAGCTCCAGCTCAGGCAAACCAAAGCGCAGCTGCATTTATCCACCTCGTTGAGGAAGGAAAAGACGTGCAGCTGGCACTCAACCGGCAGGAAGTTGAAAGGGAAGTAGTCATCAACTGTTTTCCGCCGGCTGCTTACAGGGACCAAGGGTCTCTTTCGCGGTGACATGATGGCGGATGAGGAAATTATTCTGGTGGTCATTGGTGGAGGTCAGAATCTCCACCGGCTGGTCTTGTGGTCTGGCTTTGCCATAAATGTCTCCAGCCTGGTAAAGTCTAAAAGGAAGGGAAAGAAAACGGACAGGAAATAATTTAAGATGATGACTTTTTGCTTGTTTTGTTTTTTTAAGTTGGTCGAGGTGGCAAGCAGAGAAACATAACACCTACTCTATGTCCAAGTGTCTTTTCAGTTCCTGCTGCATGTTTAAAACTGGATGTGAAAGATTTGGCACAACATGTGAACAATTTCAAGTTCAGCATTCCTATCATGATTATGGCAGCTTTAATTCAGTCCAAACTGGCTGGAAGTACAGCTCCTAGCCATTGAGATACTTTTCTAAATATATCCCAGAGGAAATGGTGCTTCCAATACTTCCAACCATATTTATCAGTAGCTGTGGTAACATGGACAATATGTCTTTAATCTGACTTAAATCAATGTGATTAGAGATTCCAACAGAAAAACAAAACAAAAATGAAAAGTCAGTCACTATGACGATTGAGAGTCGGGTGAAGTTTCTCAGTCCACTAAACACTTCTGGAGAAGCGCTGTAGCATTCTCCTAAACAACTGAAGTAGAATGTGGACTTTAAAAAGTATAAAACAGCTCCATACAGATACATACAGCTCCGGCATAATCCAAGTTTCTGGAAGCACCAAGATCACAAATTGATTTGAAAAGATGTTATTTACACCATCAATGTTTATTTGAGCTTAAGCACCCACTTCAGAGAGAGTGAGCGCTAATGCTTTTAGTTTAGAGGCTACAATAAAGATTTCAGCTTGAAAACATCTTGTCAAATCAATTTGGGATCTCAGGGCTTCTGGAAACTTGGATTACGTGGGAGGAGCTGTATGTAGCCATTTTATGGAGTGTTTTTTTCAGTTGATTTTTACATTTTAAAACATCATCAACTGCTTCAGTTGGTTAGGAGAATGCTGACGTGCCATTTTTTGGCCTGAGAAATGTTTTGTGGCCCACAAGCTTATTGGCATGGGTAGATAATGACTGAATTGTCATTTTTTAGGGAAGTTTTCCTTTAACTGTTTATATGGATACAGAATAAAATGAACTTAAATCTTTTTAGGTTTTTAAGGAAAGGCTGCACCAGACACAGACCAGTGCTGTTTTCCTATCACCATGTTTCTGTCCCTCTCGCCTAATGTCAGCCCCGTGTGAAACAAATATGCACAGAAAGAATATATTTAATCCAACTGGAGGGAAATTATCAGATTGTGTGTCTACATGGATATATGGTGCTATGGTTTCTCTACTGAACGGATTATCAAAGCTTTACATGACTGCTTTCGATCTGATTGAAAATTCATTGAGATCGAGCCGGTCTCTTCTAATCTTATATTATATATTATATCTTAATTCTTAATGAGATGGTACCATTAGACATTTTTATTCTGACTGGGCTTTTATTCTGATTATTAGTGCAACGTTAGGATCCATGTAAGTGCAGCCATCGACTTGTGCACAAGTTCTTTCATTTGTTCTTATGTGGGTATTTTGATTGGGTATCATGATTAAATTTAATCTGTCAGTATTATCTGACATCAGTGCAGACATTTCCTGTTTTAAGATTGACTGTGTGAACTAAAAAATATATATTTTCTTTGAGAAAACCAGCACTAAAGGGGGGCAGGATATGTTTTGTCCACCAAGACACAAAAGATAGAAAAGGAAAAGATACCACTTTAAAGATACAAACCATAATAGTACACTTTTCGTTTGTATTTTGTTTGTAAAATGCAGTAATGCTTCATTGAAGCAGATGTTGTCTTATTTGGCTATATTTAACATTCTTACACCATAATGAGGATTAGGTTGCTGCTCAGCTTCAGCTTCACTTAGATCTATACACTCAATTTGGTGTCAAAGGTTTCTTCATCTGGGGCTGTAGATCCAAATGATATCATACGTGAATTCTTTAGTTGGGTGACTTTTCCCTTTAAAGCCATGCACACGAACATACACGTAATGTTACAGCCCACACACACGCTCACCTTTATCGCAGTAACACGTCGATTTGTAACATGATTTCTGTAGGTCCTATAGCAGCTCCGTTATTTGCTCTTCGCCGTTAGTTTCCTCCCAGCTTCTGTCTGAATAAAAGAGGCGCATTCAAAGACTGTAAGCTTCAACCCATAAAGGCTCGAGTGAGGATTATGTGACTGTTTTGCACCATTATCGAGACCAAAGAGGCGTCGTTACCTTTTAGTCGAACAAGCTCCCTCCGGTCCTCACTTTGAAAAAAAGCTAACCTGCAGGAAGCTAGCATAGAGGAAACAAAGGCGTTTAAATGTACACTTAGTCACTGCCTGTTGTTGAGGATTTTAATGAAATAGCGGTATTGCCGAGAGTATCAGTATCTATAAAGCTACTTATACAAGTCGTCAATGAAAAAAAACCCTGTTTTGTTGAGTAACCAGGCCGGCTAGTTAACTACCGAACAGCTGAGCTCTGTTGTTGTTTTTGTTGTGGCTCGCTGGTGATGGCGTCATCAAAATGCGCCGGGTTGCACGTTTTGTATCGCGGCGTTGCACCGTCGGGCGGAGTAAAATTTGTTTTATTTTTAAAATTATATTATTGGCATTATATATGTGGGGTTTTTTTAAGCAATTTATTTTGTACTTTTTTATTCTTATTTACCACAGTGTTTCAAACGAACAGTGAAATATGGTGATGGGAATATTCAAGTCTGGGGCAGTTTTGCCTCCTCTGGAGTTGGACACCTGCACAGAATTAACTCCACCCTGACCATGGAGAAATGCCCCTCCATTCTTCAGAGATGTGCTACACCCTTTTGGTTTGCATCTTTGTGGAGATGAATTCTTACTGCAGCAGGATACATTTGCATTTAGGGCATTTAGCAGACGCTTTTGTCCAAAGCGACTTACAGTTATTCATACATATACTGACGGCGGTGGCTGCCATGCAAGGTGCCGACCAGCACATCAGAAGCAATTTGGGGTTCAGTAGCTTGCCCAAGGACACGTCAAGCAGGGGAATCGAACCAGCGACCTTCTGATAACAAGACGCTGGCTCTTCTTTGGTAATTTATCCACCAAAGAAGACCATGGGCTTTCCTCCACAGTCACCTGACCTCAACCGCAGTGAACTCTAATGGGGACACTTGAAGACTGAGAGAGACAGTCATTCTGTGGCATCACAAGAAGCTTGTGGAACTCTGTCAAATCATGGTGGGACAACATGAGTCTGCAGGTTTTGTATTATTAATTGCTGTCATTAAAGCAAAAGCTCATACCAAATACTAAGGTATCCTGAAATTCATGGACATTTTTCAAAGATTGACCTAGGGCTGGGCGGTATGACTTTCACATAATATCACGATATTTTAGACCATATTGCGATACACCATATGTTCCTCGATATTTTGATATCTCCTCAAAAGCACTTAATGCCAGGACTGGCGCTAAAATCAAACATCAATATTCATCAATATTTTTGACCAAATAGGCCCTACTTTGATATCGAAATTGCAGCAATGTTGTAAGGGTACTTGGTACTTTCACAACATACTAACACAATGGGATTTTTGAAGAATAATCATCAGTAATGTGGATATAATGAGTAAGTGGGTAGGTATTAGAAAAAGTAAAACAGTCTGGTAAGTTCAGAAAATGACATCACTTTGCTGTATGGCAGCCTTTAAAACCAGGAAAAGACGACAGTTATGCCTTATCAGGATATAAAGATATCATAACAATAAAGGCTCATATCAGGACAACAATATATATCATATACAGTTTATTTGGACAGCCCTAGATTCAGCTTTTAAATCAAACTGTTAAGTTTGAATTATCGTTTGTGAATAAAAACATTAGTATAACATTCAAAACAAATGCAACATGGAAGTATTTTGACTGTGGTCTCAAACTTGTGGACCCTACTGTATATTGCACACTTTCATGAAAATCCCTCTTTGACTACTAAAGCAAAACTCATGGTATCATAAAAAGAATAAACTAACACAAAAAGACATGACAATAGAATATGTACAAAGAGACATATGTAAGCTTAAGAAGTCCCATGGGTTAAAATACATGAGATAACAACAATAAATATGTAGGCCTTTAATAATAAACAGCTGGGATGAAATCACTAAAGTGACAATGAATACTTATCCTAGATAGACAGCAGCAGTAATCACTAATATCTAATAAAAAGTAATTTGTTTGGAAAAATTATAGAATGGGATATAAATCATGCTGTATATACAGTAGCCTATATTTAATGTACACTGTCATATTCCCAGACACCATGTGGATAAGGTACCTTTATTCTGCTTTTCCTTGTCCTTACCTGTGTGTCTAGTTGTGAGAACAGTGAGAACAGCAGAAAAAACATGTGTACACATGCCTGGACAAAAAAAGATGTATTTGTCACCAGTAGATGGCACTCTCACTCTGAATATGCTGAAAACATGGGCTTGGTGATGCAGGTTTACTGAAGCCGCATCCTCCTCTGGCCTCCTCTATACTGCTGCTACAGACGGTTTCCTTCACAGGTCTGCCTGTGTGTTCGGCTGAAGGTAACCAGTGAAATGTTCCTGTTCAAACCACATTTCTAGGAACAAGTAAAGCAATTCCTGGTGAATGATCACATCTTGTTCCTGCAAATGGTATGTTTGAACAGGACATGTAGCTGGTTACTTCAGGCACGGTGGTGTGATGTTTTATTTCATCTTTAAAAAATACAATTATAAACTTGACTGATGGATCCAGATTATTTTGTCTCTGTTCACATATCATTAACACTAGAATTACACTTACAGCTCAAAAAATGGACACTCAGAGAGTAAAACCTCGGTTCGAGTCTCATTTTCTGCTTTGTTTGCACCCACTTTGTAATCAACTTGGCACTGTATTAAAAAAATCAATGAAAATGAATCATACTTCATTAATAGCAGCCATCTATAAAGGTACAAAAACCTTTAAAATTTTAAATTCAATGTGGAAAGAAAACCTCCTTACGGCTACACTGACCAATCACTATATTCTTATATTGTCGAAGAACTGATAGACAACGGTAGAATAGTGGAAGGGTTTGAATGTTCACTGAGGCACAGGGAGCAGCGATAATCAACGTGGTTTAGGCAAATTAGACTCAGAGATAACACATCACAGCACGACAAAAACTTCAACAACATCTGCCACATCGGCCAAAAACCAGGCCTGGTATGGTGAAAGCTGAAAGTCATTCATGATGGAAACACTTCTCCAAGAGTGAGCATTTGCCCACTTAAGTTGATAATGATGGCAGACTGAAGTCAGGTCAAGTGATGGTGAGGATGAATAGCACGCCGATGGGCTTCTCTGAGACATCCACAGATTCTTGTCTCAGAACATTGATTCTCTCAGAATTTCTCTTAAAAGGCACCATCTTAATCTGTTTCATGTAAACTTGGTGTCAATAAAGAGTACGGGCCAATGTGAACAGGCCGATGTTGCAGAGGTTGTTGAACTTTTCGTTGTGTGATGATGTGACTTTTAATCTCTAAGTCTAATTTGCCTAAACCACGTTGATTATCGCTGCTTCCACCATTATGCTGTTGTCTGTCAGTCCTTCGATAAAAAAAAAAATAGTGATTGGTTAGTGTAGCCTTAAGGAGGTTTTTCTTTCCACAGTGAATTTTAAAGGATTTTTGTACAGTTTCTGACAGTTTTTGCAGAAATTCTTTGGTTTTGCAAACCAACTGTTGCATCAGCTGTCAGGATGGCCGGTGTCAGATGATCTTGCAGGTGAACAAGCTGGGTGTGGAGGCCCTGGGCTGACGTGGCTACACATGTTCTGTGGTTGTGAGTATGTACTGACAAATTCTCAGAGATGACACTGGAGAAGTGAGCATTCAGTCTATGGGCTCTGGACAGCTCTGGAGGACATTCTTGCAGTCAGCATGCCAAGTGCAAACTCTTTCAAAACTTGAAACGTGTGACAACATGTTTTGTTCCAAAACTGCACATTTTAGACTGGCCTTTTATGGTGACACTCCAAAGCACACCTGTGCACTAATCATGGCCTCTTATCAGCATCTTTATATGCCACACATGTCGGGTGGATGGATTATCTTAGCAAAGGAGAAATGCTCACGAACATGGATTTCAACTAATTTGTACTCAAAATCTGAGAGAAATAATTATTTTATGTGTTGGACAGTGTCAGCTGGTCCAAAACTGGTTTGTTGACTATCCACAATGTCCTGTTAAATACATTACACCCAACCCTCCATTTCTCAGTCCAGTTGAAGAGTTGTTTTCATGGAGGTGGAAGGTGTTTGACCGTCATCACTTTTGTGTGCATGCCTCTGCAAGCTATGGAAGAGCCGTGATGATATTAAGGCGGGTGCTGTCTAGGCTGGAAATGAAATTCAAGGTGCTTCTTCCCTCGATATCTGGTATTATGAATGAAGTGTGTGACATTTTGTGCAAAGTGGAGTTTTTGAAGAGTGTATTTGCATGATGTATGAGGGGTTTTGCCCTTTGATTGAATGATTTTGTGATATTGTGAAGTGTTTTGTGAAAATGTAACCCTCTTTGCATACCAATGACATAACACCTCAGTCAGGCAAGTTATGTTTGTTTCAACATTCTGTCTTTCTTTTTACAGTTGGAGGAAGGTGGAAGTTGAGTGTACGGGGGCCCTTTTTGTGACAAGGGGTTTAAAAATCCCCTTGATGCTTAAAGTAATGCCCCAAACTATGTACACTCACTGTTCTGTTGCCTAATGGATAGAAAAAAGAAAAACAGATTTTCTGGCTTCCCATCCTGTTGCTTTCTCTGATTCCTTGGACAGCCCAGCTTTGACATTTACAGTTGTCCAAAACATTCCTGAGCAGCAATGTCTTGAGGAGGGGCCCCAGTATAATTATGTTTTTTGTTTTTGTTTTGTACATACAACAACACCAGTGTTGTGTGTTTTTCCCCCCCTATCAACTGCAGAAGGTGACAACGAGTTGCAACGTGCAAACAAATCTGATACAGGACAGTTTCAGAACAGTCTGCATATGTTTTGTGAATGTTTTGAGGCGGGAAAGAGACCTCAAGGTTTCACACAATATGTGAAAAATGTTGTATGTAAACAAAACCATGTTTGTTTAGGCTACAATGGAGACTACTCAGGGTACTTTTGACGCTGTTGGGCGGCAGAAATGCATATTACTCACTTATTACCATTTCAAAAGAAATTTGCTGTTTCAGATTGTGTTCATATTATAGTATTGCTTATTGGCATAGCTGTATATCATGCTTTGCAACATTTATCCCCAATGACTACCGTGTTGGAACTCGTCGATGTGTCCGACAGTCACTGAACGCACCCTCGGGTTTGTTTTGGTCCTGAGGGGCTGTGTCCGAGCTAACCAATGAGCGAAGAGAAGGGGCGCGGACTTGTCATGTAATCCCGCCCTCCCTGTAAAGCGGCGCGTCCCTCATATTTTATTCATTCCTCGCCAGCAGACGGTCTCCAGACTAGCAACTCGTCTCCGCTCTCTGAACTCCTCTTCAACGAAGAAACGACACTTCGTCTTCTACCAACGAATAATAAAGAACAGATACAAACTACAACTCTGCCCTTCATTTATTTGCCGAGAGAAGAGACATTTGTCACCGAATAAGCGAAATAAATCCTCCTGCGTCACAAACCAGAGTACTCACAGCCCAGTCGCTCAGGAGCCGCTCAGCTCAGTGTCTTTTCTTTTTGGTTTCGTTTCCTTTTTTTTTTAAGAAACCAAAATGAAAACCAAATTTATCAACGGGGTTTCTTCTTCCCCCTCCATGTCACTGGGGCTGCTGGTGACCGAAAACGCCCTGCAGGTTCAGCCCGACACCGTGGAAGACAGCAAGGAGCTGGTTCGCCCCGACCAGCCCGACCTGGACACCCGGCGCAAGGCTTATCTGTGGTGCAGAGAGTTCCTCCATGGAGCCTGGAAAAGCCTGTCTGAGGACGATTTCCATATCACCATCATAAGGTACAGCTTGTTCATTTGCTTGATTGATGGAAACAGGGCCCGTTGTTTGAAAGCTAGAGTGATAAGGCTGCTCCGATACCGCCCAGTCTCATGACGTGAGCTAAAGAGCAAAACAATGGGTCATTTCTGGAGACTAGTCAGATCATACACACCCTGCTCGGGTATCTCCATCTCATTCTCATTTTAAGAGCCACGACTGTAATTCACTGTCAATGTGCCAACGCCCAGAAACACCCCACACCTGACGACAGGTCTTTAACACATGTCAGAGTCTTGACATTGTGTTTCCCAATTCAGGGAGACATTGTACTGCTTTTCTTTACTGAATTAACGGTTTAAAAATATTGATGCAATGCTCAGTTTCCGTTCTAAGCTGGATTTCCCCTTTAAAATATGGTGTGTTGGGACGTTGGAGCCCAGTCATGGTGTTTTCATTCACTTTAGCAGATATTTTAGTTGTTGTCTGTCTTAACAGGTTTGTTTCCAAAAGTTATTCAGCTCATGTTCTCAAAATCCTGGTGTTAATCATTTTCTGAAATTATCTAGTTAAACAGCTCAACGTGTAACTGAAAGGGCCGCCAAATCGCCCAAATAATCCATGTACAGGTTTACAGGCATTTTAGAGTAAGCTCGACTGTATGCTTTCTTACCCTGATCTTAAAGAGTATGTTAAAGACGGATGTAAGAGTTACAGTAAGATTCTGAGAAACCTTTTCCAAAGCAATAGGTGAACAGAAACATTGTTAGTAAGAATGACAAAAAAAGTCTCTGCATGTAAGAGAAGGGTTTCTTTTCACTGTCTGTCTGACTGTCTGTCCCGCAGGGGTGGTCTGAGCAACAAGCTCTTCCTGTGCAGCCTCCCTGACAGCCAGGACTCTGTTGGGGATGAGCCAAGGAGCATCTTGCTGCGCCTCTATGGGGCCATCCTGCAGGTGGGAAACACATCTCTCATCACATATTATTAACCAAACAGCTAAACACTGGTGTGTTACTGTAGGAACAAAAGAGATACAAGTAAGCCAAACTCTCCACAAGGATGTATTGTCATATATAAGAGACTAGTTCCCCTCAGTTGTGTGTAGTTATGAGTCTGTAATAACTTCTTCGATTAACAAAGATAAGCGCTGCTGTACAGCACACGCAGATAACAGCAGAAATGTACAAATCATATACTGATTGATGACTTGTCCACCTTTATCACAGACATGACTCATGTAAAAGGGGTCACAATGACACTTACACAGAAACTTTACAGCTTGAGTTGATAATCAGAGAAACCAGTAAATGAGGACAAATGATAATACATACACCGTGTGATGTGACAGGACCACCACCAGAAGTTGCTGTGTGTGCGTCCGCAGGTCATATGCTTATGTAAGTGTATTCATGCATGTGCCGTTATGCCTTCACGCGTGTATGTGTGTGTATGTATGTGTGTGTGCGTGTTTAGCCATTGTTGTACATGGTGATGTACCCCCATGGCTGTACATGCATGTGTTCTTTGCCGTAGGCTTCCCAAAGGAGCGTGCCTTGGGCACTCTTGTTCCCAGGTGAACCCACCAAAAAACACGGTACAGTATGAGATCCCTGAAATCTCAGCCTAATACAAAGACGTAACACACACTCATGTAGCACAAAGCTGGGAAAATACAGTGTGGAGGGAAAACAAAGTGCTGAAACATCTCTCCTGTCTGTCTCTTTTCTTCTCTAATTCCCTGCCTTGTGATACTTAATCATTAAGAAGTCCACCAGTGGACAAACCGAAGAGCCTGAGGATGAATCTGCACTTTTGCAGCTCACTCAGCTGAAAAAACAAAACCGCACGAAGAAAAGTCATTAACCAGGATGCAGTTTGGCTTGTTATTGCTTCATAGTTAGCACAATGTCAGATAGATAATCTATGTTTTGTTGCAGCTCTACAGCGGTTAAATCTAACACAGAGAGAAAGTGGCCTTTTATCTCCTTGCATGATGTGGCTGGTGTGTCCAGAGTTCATCATTCACGTTGCCTCTGCGGTAGATACAGTGTGCAGTATTGCTATGTGGAGCAGAGCTCCCCCAAAGATAACCTCTTAGTCACCATCTCAAGAAGCAGCACATTGATTTCTCCTGAGTATTGAGTGACCAGAGTTCAAGAACATTTACTCAAGATTTCTGGAAGCAACATTCTAATCTTGTGCTTGACTTTTTATAATTTGAGGTGTTTTTTGTAGCACATGCTGTTTGTGCCAGCCTGCTGTGGTAAATAGAAGACCGAAACAAAGATGCAGCCAGTATGGGCTTCTCTCTCAGCCCTAAATTTAGTCATTTACAGCCATTAAGTAATGATTTTCTATGTGTGCATTAACCACAGGTGCAGTGAGACCTGAATTAAGTATTAACCAAAGCCTGTATACTTGCTAATGGCTGTATAAGCAGTTAGCTTTTATTGCTAGGGATGTCTGAGAGATTGGGAGCACTGAGTCCTTCACCAAGGTAACTGCAGCCATCTCCGTCAGGACAGAGCCGCCTCTCAGGCATTAGTGACCTTTAATCAGAAAGCTAATATGATTACGGAACTCAGATGTCATTGTCAGAGTGCATAGCGACTAATGATTAAACAAAGCCTAACTGCACTGATGACAGCGTTTCTCAGCATGGAAAATATGTGAATAGCATGTTGGATAATGAGTAGATTCACAAAATAAATATGTATATTTTTAGCCACAGCTTTAATATGCAATCAACAGTAAAATGCAACACCCACGAACAGATGGGTGATAGAACATAGTGTCGTCCCTCCTCCTCAGAGATAACCACTGCTGTCTCTGCTCTCTCTTTCTGGCTGGCAGTCAGGGGAGCGCAGAGATTATGCTCACCGATCCTCTGCACTGTCCTGTCCTAAAGACTTGGTGTATGTTTGAGCTCATACTGTACTGTCTGCACTGCAGGCATGGCTAGGTGTTAATGTTGACACTGCTAAGAAGGCTTCACATGTATTCATGGATAGTTCTTTCCTTTTTCTTTTGTTGATAGATGTCCTGTAATAAAGGGGATTCCAGACAGTCAAACAAAGAAAATCACTTCCAAGTAAGTAACTGATGATGGTGCCACCATACAGCATGTCACCCAGTGTCCATTCCGTCACAAACAGTCGTCCTGCTGTCCCTGGATGTCTCAAAACATTCTTTTGTTTCCCTAAATTCTCTCTTTACCTCCCTGTCGGGAAGGGGTTTCACTCTGGTCTGCTTCAGTCTTCTGTTCTCCTGAGGCAGCAGTTGTTTCTGGGAAATTATTGAAAAGGCTGAACTTTTATAACCCCATGGGTTTTTGAGCTTAAGTTCAGAATTGATTTAACACCTGTCTCCCCTTACTAATACCTGGCACCGCATGACTGTAAAGAGTGAGTTGGGAAATGCTACAGTCACTGATTTCATTTAGTGTACTGTTGGGTCAAAAGGTGTGAGACCAAAAGTCGCAGTACTTCTGTCTTGCATTTGTTTTGAACATGATCATCTTAACAGTTTGAGTGAAAAGTTACATTTTTGAAAAATGAAACATTTTAGAATATCTTAGTATTTGGTATGTCCACCTTTTGCTTTAATGACAGCATACACTAGAGCTGGCATAGGACCCACAATTTTGTGTTAAACCAGAATGCAATCTGTTCAGAGAGTTACTGTTAGCAGCCTGAAGCCTGGACAGACGTCATACAGAGTGACCTAGAAATTCCTTTACCCTGCGTCATGTCATGTGATCACGACCCCTGACCCTCACATCACCAGGCTGAATCACAGCTCCCTGTCATGTGATTGGGGTGAGGTCATCAAGCAAGATAGCTGCTGTTAGCTGTTGTTGTTTGTCCTGGACAGCTTCCCTTCTCTCTAATCCTGCTTTCGGTTAGCAGTGAGGCTAATGAAGAACTGACCCGGTGTCAGTGTCTCAGGATAACCTCACCTCAATCCACCTTCTCTAACAATGCTGTCTGGTCAAGGCAAATCCTATTTAGAGTAGATTGGATGACACCATATTATTCCCCGTGAGAATGATTCACATGTCACCGCTGCGTAGTAGCACACATATTGATAGACTGTAGATGTAAATAAACCTACAGTGGACAGTGCGAAGATGACAGTAATCATGTACTTACAACATGTACTTACTACAAGAGATATGTAACTACAGATGTACAACTATGCAGATGTAAACACTGTTGGAAAGACATGTGAAGTTTCATAGTCCACAAAACATTTCACAACACGTTATTGACGGAGGTAGCTGTTCCAACTCTCTCCAGTCCAAAAGTGTGTGAGCTGCATGAACAATTGAGGTTATAAATTAAGTTGAATGAAAGAAAAATGGAGCACCAGTGCAACCACGGTAAAAAGTTAGTCTGAAGTCCTGGACCGGTTCTGGTAAGTACAGTAAATGACATCAGCTTAACATAAAGCAGTCTTTAAAACCAGGAAAAGACAACACTTATGCCATATCATGATATAATGATATCCAAAATCTAAGATATATTTATATATGTAGTCTCACATCATGATAACAATATAATTTTGATAAATTGCACAGCCCTATCTACTGATGTGGTTTATAGAATATACAATATATGTTTAATAGTATTCCTATGCTGATTGCCAGTGGATGTTATGTATTGCTGTATTTATTCAACCCTTTATCACTAGTGTTTGGCGTGAATTTACCTTTACAGACAGATGAATGGAACACGTGTGACAGTGGTGCTGTTCAGTTCAGATGGACTTCAACAGTCTGTACAAAACATTCTATCCCCTTACTGGTTTATTGACACACATAACACAACAGATGAATATTGAGGTTAAGCAGCAGCTGTCAGCAGTACACAGTGCACCTGCTGCATCACTCGAAGGCCAGCCGCTAAATATCTGAGAGCTGAGTATCAGCACTGATATGGGACCAGTGTAACAGATTCAATTAATCAGATATCCAGAGAGTACCTGATCCCAAGTCCTACATCAGGTGTCAGACTGAATGTTATATGGAGGCTGAAATGACTAAATGTGCAACCCCCAGTTCATTCAAAAAGGATATTCAGATTTACTATCGGAAATGTCTGTTTCCTGTCCAAAAACAGGAAACAGAGGGAGGGAGGTGCTTGTTGGGAATGTTGAAATTCTTCTGTGTCTGCATGGTAAGCTGGCTTGACATTTCTGACTTGTTGATAATTAACTTCTGAACGGGTCTGGGAGAGTGAGCCAAATCAGACAGATTGTTAAAACAAGCAGTGGCATTTAAAATAGGTCAGAGGAAATTAAACAGAGGTTGATGTAGTACTGCGGGGCGGTCAGACAGTCGATGTGGAACCACTAGGGCCACTGCGTGGAACCCTGTTACAGTCTATAAACCACAAGATCAGGGATGGCTGGCCCAGTCCATTCACAGACCAGTTTTTGTATCACTACTTTCTCAATCCGTTTTTTCTGATGGGTTCGACATGATCACAGTATCTCTGCCCAAGTTAAAAGAGTTTTGTGAGATCTGTATATCTTTTTTTCTCTCCTTTTTTCACCGGTTTTAATGGCTCTGTTAGAAAAAAGATGATGTCATGGCAACACATTCCCAGTCCCAACTAGGGATGGGCAATATGGAAAAAATCGTATCATAATATTTTTTTTCATATCAGTCGATATTGATATCACAATATAAGCTGTTAAAGGGATATTCCGATGTAAATTTAATCCATGGTGTAACACACCTTGACACCGAGTAAGATTCCTTCCTCGAGAGGTCAAGTTTGCTGACCGCTAACTTAGCTAGTTTTAGCAACCTCAGAAAAGACCGCACTTTCTTTTAGAAGTTGAACATGACACATGTACTGCAGAACATTACACAACTGTATTTCAAATAAATAAAATGGGTATAATAAACTAAAATCTTAATTCTGATTTTGCAATAAAGTACGCTATTGCATTTGTGATATCACTGTGTCTCTTAATTTTTTGATGTGTGGCATGGCTCTGGACAAAGAGGATACTATGGTCTGTTGTTGTTGCGCAGGTATCACACTGGTTGGTTTAGGGGGACCACTAGCATTTGTTTGGGTAGGGACTGTATATGTCTTGCATTGTCCGTGCTCTAGAGGATGGCACTGCTTCAAATGCAAAAAAGACGGTAGTGGTATGACCTGACACTATGGGAACATGCTTTTATCACAGGTGGCAGTTCACGCTATTCTGCTTCTTGTCGGACCTTAAATAGCCAGAATAACTCCACACTACCGAATTCCTCAGACCCATCTCTTCAACAGTGTCCTTGTCCTTTGAGCCTAGGGCTGTTGTCCGTTGGGTCATCTTCTTCGGTAACGCTTAAGTTAACTGTTGTAATTTTCTGTCGTCATTTTCTCTTTCCTCTCACTCCCACTCCTGACGTATTATGACTTTTGGACTGTTGTATTAAGGCACCAAACCAACTTGGTTAGGTTTAGGAAAAGATCATACTACTGGGTTGAAATAACTACGGTATAACGTAATAACTGCTCCAGTGGCAGTTGATGGGTTGTTTGATCACTTTGAATAAAATCAGATCAAACCACAGCCAACCTTTAATGGTTTTCAACCTTTTTCCATTACTCTTTTATCACTTAATTTAAATTGGTGGACTGCACAGGAGCATAGTTGACATTGTTATTGCTGTATTGCTGTACAGGCCTGTGCTCAGATACCCAGACTGAAGCTGTTTTGCAGAGGTTATCCCTTTAATAGAGATTACACACAAACTGAAACCCTGACTTGATAGTTTGATCTGAAATCTGTCAACGTGGCATGTAGCAAATGTAGGTTATAACAAGCTGACCGAACTCTGCTTATACATAAAGATGGTCCATATGAGGGCTGGTTGCTGCAGATCTAGGTCAGTGCTTCTATAGTAACCAAGATGATGCACTTGCTGAGTCACTAGAATATTGTTAGAGGAGTCACTACACGTCCTATAAGCCGGCCCTGTAAGAGTTTAAGTCTTTGCTCTGCTTTATGCACAGGCTGCCAGCTGGCTTGTTGTCTGGCAGTATGTGTGTCAAGATGATTATGGTAATGTGGATAATTCACGTTGAGGATTTGAAACCGCATGTGATCAGCATTCTGCAGATAAGGCATTACATAACGACAGGGTGTATACTCTGAACGAATGGCCTGGGAAAGATTCGGAATGTGTTGCACACTGTTCATGCTGGTTTTTATTTGTTGAAGATGTTTTTGCAGTGTGGTTATTTGCTTTGAACAATGTACATGCAAAAAGTAAAGTTCAAATTTGACTTGATTCAGTTGATATGTACTGAATAAGTTATCTATAATTTCCAATAATCTTGAAATGGACTTATTATTCTTAAAAAGTTCATATACATGTAATTGGTGTGCATGCTGGAACCATTAAAATTCTTTATTATTCCGCCCACATTTTTCAACATGGAAACTTAAATATTTAGCCCAATTAGTACTGCTATCATTCAGACTTTTGATAACTTTCATACAATGAGAATATTCAGTGTTATCCAGTAAAATTTTAAAAAGTGGATGGAATGCTCATGCACATTTTTATAGTTGTTTGTGCATTTTCAACTTGTATCATACTATAAACTAGATACTCAGTTCAAATAGTCTTTATACTCCAGATTATAATCAGTTTTTCAACCCAAAATTTCACAGCTTTCACACGCAATTAAACTCATTCAACTTTTAAAGACAACATTGCAACTTTTGAGTGTCCGGTATCAACACTGCAGTATCCTCAGAATTTGCCCTATATTGAAACGTGGAAGTTTGTTTGCAGACGACAGAACTCTATTCACTGATTATTTGATTGACAGGGCCCTATTCAAGGGGGGAAAACACTGATTCTTCCAGCTTATTGTGAATATCTTTGGGTTTTGACTGTTGGTCAGGCAAAACAAGCAATTTGCAGATGCTACCTTGGGGTGATTTTAGGTGATTATGATATTTGATATATGATATTTTATAGAGATAAAATTAATCTATTAATGATAAATATAATCAGCAGATAAAACCATAACGAAAACAGTTGTTAGTTTTTGCCCTGTTCCTTAATCATTTCCTTTTGAGACAGAGGCTAAACAAGACATTTTTGAATTATGATTTCAAAAACAACCTGTCAGTATCTGCCAGCTGTGATGTATGTTGGCTGGTTGATGGCAGTCCCTAAAATGGAAAGGACTTACAAATATTTACAGACTTACTTACATCTCTGCCAAATTCTTTTTAATCTTGTTAATAAACCTTGGGTAATCCCACAACTCACATTTTTATATTTCGAAAAATTCCAGCTTTTCCAAGTAATTTCCAAAAAGAGATTTCAGCGTCTCCTGAAGTAAGAGCTCAGTACTAAGCTTCTTTGTCTGGTTCAAATTCAATGTCACATCTCAGAGGCAACAAAGCAGGCAATATTGTTTCCTTTGAGCTGGCTTCCCGCTGGATGGTCAGGTTGAAGCACATTCTTTGGCATGTATCCAGACATCCCCGCAGTTGGATCCAAATTTCTTTTCTCTGCAGCAATTTATCTGAAACGTATTCACTTAAGGGGAATCATGACAGGGGCATATTGACATGCAACATATTGGAGCATTAGCTTGTAAATTAGCTGTACTTACAAAAGCACCTTTTCACACCCTGAAATGAGGTATGTAAGCATAATTTTTATTAAAAACCTAAACTTACTTATTTTTTCATAGCTGCTTTAAAGCCTTTTTTTTAAAAAAAATTTTTAGCATTTAATGCAATACTTTAAGTTGATTCTTGCCTTTTTAAAAGTCAGCTTCTCATGGCATCGCTGTACCAACATGTCTAAAGTATGTCCCGTCTGCTTCCGACAGCTGTTTGAACACACGCTTCAACTGATGTCACCATCTACACTAGCTTTATTAAGTAAGACATTGTTTTGCCAGTAAACATGTCAATTTTTTCAAATACTGTAAACGGTAACTAATAAAGACTACTTCTTTGTTGTCCACGGAGAAAGACCCCAGGCTCCTCCTTTAAACAACACTCAGTTTGGAGACTTGTTGAGCTAGGAGAAACTGTATAAACTTTGTGAAACGCTGTCTAAAGAACTTTCTTAATTATTTGGTTCTGCTTGTTAATTTGGCAAACATTGTTAATGAAGATATTTATTTCTTTGTGTAAAAAGCGTATGTTTGTTGGTGTGTATTTAGAGCAGGGTTAGTGAGTTCTTATCACAATCACATCACTGGACAGAGGACAGATGGTAACATTAAATGTGAACAACCTCAAAGAAAATCCTGATGACATCACTGTGACCTAACCAGACTTAACAAAGCCCTTCCTCCAGAGTGATGAAAGACAATTTTTTCAGAGACTGACTGGGACAAACCATGATAAGATTTTTTAGTGCAAAATGAGTGAAGCGCTTTAACTACAGCCTTCTAACTGAGGTTCACAGCTACCACATCAAATATTTACATTCCTCTGTTTGCAGATCAGTTACCTTTCATGTATGCAGAGCTGATCTGGTGGCAGTTACGCGCTCATTGTTTGAGTTAAACACAGAAAAGACAGTTTTCTGGAGAAAGTTTGAGCAAGTCTTTTTACTACTGGCAACAGCGGCTTGGAAGTTTACGAGCTACAGGGTAGTATTTATGGTTTGATTTTAACTAACAAGTGTAAATTTACTTAGGTTTAATCTTACTGAGGCCAAAATTTCGATGTTTGTCTTCACTGCAACTCTGCCTCAAATACAGGCTATTACAAATTAAGCTTCCCTGGTGGGAGTTTCAGTTTCCCATGTAACAAATTACCTGTAGAATGGCATGTTCACTGACTTACCTGTCTTGTTTTAATTAGTTTGAGATCTCTCTCCTCAGTTAATGGGGTCCTTCCTATTTGGTGAGAAGCCTGGTTTTCTGTCTTCACCACACAATAGACTGGAGTGGAATCAAGTGGGTGAGAAGCCAGCACACAGCTTGAGTCTTTCAAGCTCCGGGGCTCTTGTTTGTGTTGGTATGAGAGAAAGTCTCCCAGTTAACCTTGAGCCTCTCCTGGGCTCCAGACTATGTGCGTTGGTGTGTGAGTTTTGTGTGTCTCTAAGATAAAGGGAGAAAGACAAGGCTGTCCTGTCTCCTTTAGCAGCCTCAACAGTGACTTGTGCTCTGAGTGGGCCAAGTCTCCGTAGAAGCTTTAATCTACCTCTTGTGTTCTCCTCACCGCTCTGACAGGCAAACTCAGCTAACCCCGACCACAGCATTCAAACTCTTCCATCCTACCCCTCCAGTTCCTGATTTCCACTTGAGTCCCTTTCAGACATGCACCTCAGCCTACTAATGGTCTAACATTCTCACGAGACATCGGGCATTCTGCCTAGAAAGAAAACTAACCCTAACCCTAACCTCAGTTTTGAAATGTTTTGAACCGTATGAATTTAGAACTGTAATAAACTGGAATAATGGGATGTTCTGTCATCAGAGGAACATAACTTTTAAGATACATTTGAGTTATTTTGAGTGCTCTAATGTTAATAGGAGTCATAGCAAACCCATTCTTTGGTTCCTAAATGAGTTGACAATGACTCATTCTACCCCACTGTATCTAACTTTCATGTTTTCATACATGGTGACCTGCAAAAGCTCTTTGCCTCATGTCTTAATCTGTTCTTAATCCGTTTACAGCACTGGTGGTGGTGTGGACTGCTCTCAAACTTGAAAGGCGGAGCTGTTAAGTCTCTGTTATTTGTTTCCAGGGGGCGGAGGCCATGGTGTTGGAGAGTGTCATGTTCGCCATCTTGGCGGAGAGGGAGCTTGGGCCTAAACTCTATGGTATTTTCCCTCAGGGCCGGCTGGAGCAGTACGTCCCTGTAAGTCAACATGTTACTGTTCATATGCTCTTCATGATGAATTGAATCATTGTGAAACGTCTGATGTAAACATTTTTTTGTCTGTGGAGTGAGTTTTTATTTAGTTTTTATTTGTTATATCATGATATTGTTGTGTACATTGTTCTTAGCCTTTTTAGAGCTGGGTAATGCATCTCCAAATGTATCTGGTGTCACCCAAAACGTGTCCAAATGTGCACCATTTGAAAAACTGTCACATACGCAAATCTGTCTTAGAACATCTGGTCACATTTGTAATTCTTGGTTCTTTTTTTACTAAATATATGATCCGAATTCAATAAAGAGACTTATCTTCAGTATAAAATGAGGGTTAATTTGCAGGATGGTAGGGGATTAGACATGTAGCTCCAAGAGTTAAAATAAAGCGCTGACAGCTGGGGAATAAATGATGCAACGTTGTTTTGATGTGTGTACTGCTCAATGATGCATCATGGATTAATGTTCAGAGATAATTGATAAACCATAAAACATCTGCTCTTCTGTAGCCAAACAATACTGTTGTGCAATTTATTTTACACATCGTCGGAAAATCTAGTTGACCTCAGTTGGCTTCTTGTGGCTCTGCTCACAATTTAAAAGACCAGCAACCAGCAATTCAGGCAGATTCATGTCATCTTGTTTGAACATGGATGTACGAAAAAAGTGAAAGCCCATCTCATTTTTATCATCCAAAACCAGATATAGGAAAAAAGTGTTATATAGGAATGCTCTTATGTCCACTCTGATGTCCAAGACATGTCTAAACTGCACTAGACTAATTGTCAGTAAGGGTTATCATTAAACTTGAATACTGGGATATGACATAAGATTTCATAACAGTCATAATCAGTAAACTACACATAGCTGGCTCATATTTACCAGCTGGGCTGGTCTAGGGTGCTTTAAACTGGATCTGGTATTTGCGTCTCTATGTATTTTTTTTAGTATTTTACTTTGGCTCATCACCAACCAACCATATGTGGGTTCTGTAGCATTTCCTGTATGAATTAATACATTTTCTGTATTAATAATCATTTATAATACCCTGTTGACAGAGCCGTAAACTGGACACCTGTGAGTTGAGCGACCCCAGCATTTCAGCAGAGGTTGCAGAGAAGATGGCCAAGTTTCATGTAATGAGGATGCCCTTCAACAAAGAACCCAAGTGGCTGTTTGGAATGATGGACAAGTAAGTCACATAAGTCTTGTCTCATCCTGCCCTAGCTTGTGTCTTGCCTCGTCTTTAGGGATATTCTAAAGCCCATTCTTCTCTTGAAATGAGAGATGGGGACGAAAGAATGAACAAACTTGAAGTATTTAACCTTTCATTTTTAGGTTTATGAATCCCACAAAAAGCAGGTCTGACAGCACTGATTACTTATCTCGTGACTGGCTGTTTGGCTGTTTTACGTTGCACAACGTGTGTCAGATGTGGTGATAAAGTCCATTGACTTGCTCCAGTGATTTTCTGTCATGGTTTATCACTTCCCAAAGTATGTGTTTAAAACATGACTTGTTTGTCCTGCCATGTGATTGTTTTTGTAAATTTCCATGTCAGAAAAAAATCATATTATGTAGTATTGCATCGTCATCATCATCATTATTTATCATATTTAATGGAAGCAAAACTCCCTATTATCTGGACTGCATAATATCAAATTGAAGTAACGTTCAATTGTTAAAGACATGTCAGAGAATTTGAACAGAAGCTAAACCTTAGAAGCCACAGCCAACTCATAGACCAATTTGGGTTGTGGTGTGTTAAATCCTTCAGCAGAGAGTGCTCTATCTCTCTGATGACTTGGCCTGGTAATTAAAGTAGGCCAACAGCAAGCGGACCCTGGCCGTTGGATGATATTTAGTTTTATAACTTGAAAGATTTTCTTCCAGGTATGCCTGTTCCACTGATAAAACTAATCAGTGCTGGTAATCAGGACTGAATAATATTTGAAAAGAAAAATTGAAATAGTTACATAATGTCACGAAAGATAAAAAAAAAAGAAAGAAAGACACGGAAAGAAAGAAAGATCAGTTTTTTACAAAGAAAATGCTTCAAAAAGCAGATGTCACTTTTATGAGCGTGGTAGCTCAGTTCATTTTAAATCACTGCAGGCCTGCTGGCTCCACAGCTAACTGAGCCATGAGCTAAATAGCCAGCGGTAGCTAGCGACAAACAAGGAAAGCTTGCAAAGAGCAGCAGCTGTCAGCTACTCTATGATACGCTGCCTCCTATATGTTTGGAACCACCTTCAAATGTTATTCATACTTTACAAATTATACCTTTAGAGTTAGCCTATGTAACTGTTGTGTAACAGCAATGTAGCCTCGCTACAAGTACAATCTGAAACTTATGAAAAAAGCAGTATACAGTCGTGGTCAAAAGTTTACATGCACTTCTTTTTCATAACAGGCAGTTTGGCAGAGAAAATGCAAGCCCTAATTTACAAATTTCACCATTGAGGATGGGCAGATTTCATTAGCATACAACACGATGAACTAAACTCAGAAGTAGTACGTGTTTACTCATTCCATCACAGTAAAATGACAGCTGTAGAAATGATTGGAACTCAAGACTGCCACGATATACATGTTCTTCACAAGTGCATGTAAACTTTTGACAACGACTGTTACTTCGAGTCACAAAGTGGGCAATTTGACTCAGCAGTAGCAGTTACAAAGCAATACCTAAATGAAGTTTGCTAACATTCGCTAGCATTAGCCACCATAAAGTAGTGGTCATACCAGACCCAGTAAGACTGTAGGAGCTAGCTCTTGGATGTATTAAAATTTAAAAATGCTTGTTTTATTGTTATTGAAATTAATGTATTTGTTTATTAATCACTGCCAAATATTTGGATAGCATCACTTTTTCTTCAGATTTAAAAAAAAATATGCCTAAAAATTCTGCTACACGTGGATAGAAACCTGACTCTGACTCTGTATTGCTGAAAATGTATTGCTGAATCACATTTCATAATCTTGTGAGTGCTGATGCATCCACACAGAGTCTGATTCATGCCAAGGTCGCTGAATGCTGCCAGTTGTCCCCAAGATGACTTCACTGAATTACTCTTCATCACGTCTCAGACATCATGACAGAGTTGGCAGGGACTGCTTTTATACAAATCCAACCTCTAGCTATGTGGTCACACCTTTGTGCTGTTAGGAAATTAACTATGATGTGATAATGGTGGTAATGGTGATTTATTGATGATTTATTATCAATTATTGCTGTTATCACTCCAATGATTAATATTGATAAAACTGTCATTCTTATTTTTACAATCAGTACTAAATACATTGCTGTATTGAAATTACTGGCTGTATTTGTAGACACAAGTGTTTTGTCATTAGTTCCAGTGAGGTCATCCTAACCTCTGACTCGTATTTGCTGACTGTCAGCTGTGGTCTGTCATGCTTATCACTGTCAGGTCGACATTAAAATCAGTATTTAGAGAACAGTCACACTCACCGTGTCACTTTGCTTTTTCAGATAGGAAACACATGTTTTTTGGGAAAGAGTGTAGTAACTACATGTGTGTGTGTGTGTGTAACACTCTAAAGGTACTTGAGCCAGGTGATGAGGCTGAACTTCACCAGGGAGTCCCACCTGCGTCGCTTCAACCGCCTGCTCAGCTACAACCTGCCACAGGAGATGGATATGCTCAAGTATGTTGCTGCAAAATCACACCAACACACGTAAACCAACACACACATACACGCGCACACACACATGGATTAGAATGCATTACACATGACTTGTGCATGGTAAGTTTCCAAATGGTGCTATATAACAGAATGAACAGAGGTGTGTAAGTCCTCTGATAATACTTGGATCTCACAGAAAAAAAACAGACTAACTTGCAGGCAAAGGCACGAGACACATCAGACCACAGTGTTCCGATCTATTCATGTTTTAAAACATATGGAGCCAAAGAAGAGCAGACCAGTTAATATCTGACATGTCAGTGTAAAGCCTTTGTTTTGGTCCATAGTAAAGACTAGAACACAATGTAAATTGAAGAAGCAATATTTGTATTGTATTTACAATATGAAGCACCAACCCCATTAACACACCTTCTACTGTATATGTTATGGTCAGGTCAATATAATTATACAGTAATGGCTTCAAGTCTGAGACATTTTGTGAATGTTATGGAAAGTAACCACAATCTGTTGTCTCTAAAATAACTTTTGCTCATATTTCATGGAAAATTGTTCAAACTATTCCTTTAGTTTTAGCGGGTTTCTACCGTACCACTAGAGGCTATTCATGAATATTTCAATATCTTTCATTAATGTTAATGTTGTGAAACACAGAGATGAAACTTTTATCCAGAAAGAGCTGAATAAACCCTGCTAGTTGATCGTCCTCTGACTTCTAACCTTCTTGTATATGTTCAGGTCTCTGCTGGAGTCCACCCACTCTCCTGTAGTGTTCTGCCATAACGACTGTCAAGAAGGTAAAACATATACTGTAGATGCCAGTGGGCCCTGTCTGCTGTTCATATTCTTTTTTTGTCTTTGATTAAAAATAACACTTGAATGTGCTCCTTTCAGGAAACATCCTGCTGCTGAAGGGTCGCCAGAGCTCTGACAAACAGAAGCTGATGCTCATTGACTTTGAGTACAGCAGCTACAATTACAGGTGAGCGAGCATTTGCTGTCACACTGTGGTGTGAATGGTACTACTGTATACGACAAACTACACCTTTCTTTAAATCATGATTATCTTTTTTTTTTAGCCTTTGTTTGCATAGGACAATCTGTTAGACAGGAAAGGGGGAGAGTGACAGAGGGAAAGACATGCTGCAAAGGTCCACAGGCTAGAATCGAACCTGGGCCCTTGTAGTTTTTGAATCAACCAAACCATCTATTTATTCTGAGTTTGATAGTTTAAGAGGCATGGACAAATGTCATCAAACATTTCATTACATATCACATTTCTTACATCATTTCCAAGATTGTGGCTTGTTTCATTTCTATATGCTATAGAAGTTATTCATGTGATAAGGCATTTCATAATGACTTATTTATGTATTTAATACTGAACAATTTGGGGCTCTATACTGTGAGTAGTTCAGACGGTTTAAACAAGAAGTAATCCACCAAGTAGAGCCTGATCCAAACACCCTACAGACTGAAAAGGCATTCTTATGCATCTCCCTCAGCTGCAACCGCAACATCACCGCCCCTCATGCTCTTGCCAGCTCTTTGCCTCACAACCAACCTTGGCACTGCAGCAGCAGGAGTTGGAGGGAGGGTGGGGAGGGAGGGAGGGAGTGAGGCTGATAGTGAGGCAGAATGTTAAAGAGAGCGTGAGAGACAAAAAGAGACCAACCCAGATAGGGACCCGAAAAAGAAAGCAAGCGAGGGAAAATGAGAGGAAAAGGAATGCAGCCTGGCTTGTGTCTATGTTTCAGCAGCGATTATTCATAACTAGTAACCCTCTGTTGAAAGATTCACTGCAGCTGTTATGTAACCAGAATTTAGCACGCCAATGAGGACACGCAGGATAGGGGTAATGGAAAGACCTTATGCAGTGAGTGTACTGTAAATATTGGCAATGAAAATGATGCTTCAGATTTCCCGTACAGTTGTGGACACATGACTGAGAATAGACTACAATAGAATGATTATTTTCAGCACCTTTTGAGCGACTTCAAATATGTTGAAATGTCTGGGTGTCTGAACCCATCGGTGTGCGCCCTGGCCAGTTAATTTGTGAGAAACTGTGTTCAACACGCTGCGCTCGGCTCGTTCTCTCTCTGTCTCCCGCACACACAAACAGAAACACTCCCAACCCCCCTGCAGCTCCCTTCAGCGTGGCCCCTTTAAGTCTCCTCATATGTTACTCAGCAAACACGTGACCCTGCTCACACACAAAAGAGCCGCTGCACACGCACATGCCAAACATGTGAGCACGTGTGCCGTCATGTATGTACAAGAAGAACACGCCCACCACTCGGCACAGAGACCCATATCCTTTGGGGTTTTTTTTTCTTCTTCTTCTCATTAAGTGACGCCAGCTAGACATGGAAACAGAGGGGGATGAGCCTGGTTTGCAGACTCCCTCAGAGCTGTGGGAGGTTCTGTGTTGGGGGCAATTCCCAGCTGCTGATAACAGTGTGGGAATTAACATGCAAGTGCTACTTAAGGACATGAGTACAACGAGGTCTGTGTCCATTTGTTCCTGCCTTTTGCTACAAATACCCATCAGTTTACTACCATCCAGCCCTTATTTGAGTACTGTTTTTATTAACATATTAATTTGACTTATCTTCTTTTAATTTCATACTTTCCATCATGGGGTTTTGCTTACAATCTCTCACCAACAAAGATAATAATGTCTTGTGTAATAAACAAACATGAAACATTACTACATTCAAAAACCACATGACAGGAAACACTTTCATAACACACTCATTACACATAAAACCCTCACCCCCAAACACACCCCACATTGGTTCCATGTCTCCACCAGATTCCTCCCTTTCCTTTCCAGCCACGCCACAGCTTGTTTTCATTATAGATCTAATATGGCTTCGTAAATGCTCCTCCGTGCCTCAGTGAACACTGTTTTAAATTGATTATTTAATTCAACACTGAGGGGTAGGGCTGCAAGTGACAATTATTATCAACAATTAATCTGATGGTGATATAGTTTTATTTTGCTCAATAATCTTCTAGTGTATAAATGCTCCGATTACTGACACATGCCAACTTCTAATTAACAGAGTTTGTCCTCTAGTTTCTTATTAGCGTTTACAACTCATGGGGTTCTATGTAATTATAACAATATCTGAATAACTTAATTTATGTGTTTAATTAAGTATGTAAAAAAAGTTTTTCTACTCTATCGATTGACAATTACTTTCAGCAAATCTACCCTGTAGCATCTATGAGTTGTTTCATTTCATTTCATAAAACAGCCAGTATTATTATTCAACTTAAGTCACACTGCAGCAGTCATTTCTTCCTCTGGCTCGACACTAGGTCGGAAGGAATGAACCAGCATCAGCTATGTTTACGTACCTTTAACCCATAAACCACAGGGCTTTGGTGCAGTTGGCTGCGAAGCACAAAAGGCCTCAGGACTGGTTTGGAAAAGTACTCAGTACACCTCCTTGAAACAATAAACAAGGTCTCATGTTCACCTGAACAAACAAGTCCTGGAAAAGTAGAGACAGTGCAGGGTTTCAAAGAATTGGCCATAATTATGTAGGTGTGAAAGCCACACACACACAAACACGCTAGTATGTCTTGATGTGGTTGACACAATAGCCTGTGTCTTTGCTCGGCCTTCAACATGTGATGTTAACGGTACTTGCTCAGAGGAAGTGAAACAGTTTGAAAAAGAATTCCGAATTCAGTATTAAAGCTGCAAGCAGCATTGAACAGGCCCTTGCTACTCCGCGCGTGTTTGCCAGATATTGACCAGTTGACCTGGCTCTACATTTTAATGTGTCTTGGACACTTCCTGAAGAAGTTCAGTATCACTTCCTGTTGCCAGTAAGGCCAGGACTCTTATCAAAAGTGAAATCCAGAGAAGATTGGCCAATGTACTCTGACCATGCCACCGCCACAACGGCCAATGACAACTCAGGATCTTCACTATATACCGTTATCAACGTTTTAAGACTTTTCAACCATGTGCAGTCGAGTCACAGCAACTGTGTCATAGCAATAGAGTGAAATTAGTTGCATCGCCATAGGAAAACCTTCAATCTTCTGTGTAGTCCACAACTTGTCAGAAACACAATAAATCATATACATGTTGTATAACTCATAAAAATAGTTAAACAATAAAACCCTAACAGGCACAACATGACAAACAGAAAGTATATCTACATGTAAAGGCACCTTCATTCATTTCCAATTGTTCCTCTGTCCATCTGTTAATCTTACAGGGGATTTGATATTGGCAACCACTTCTGTGAATGGATTTATGACTACAACTGTGACGAGTTTCCTTTCTTCAAAGTTAATCCTCAGGCCTACCCTTCAAAGGCTCAGCAGGTGTGTATAAGACGCTAACATCTTATTTATTAGGTTTTACTTGATGACTGCTAACCGATGTGAACTTTTTTCACGACTCCGTGCAGCTCCTCTTCATCGAAAGCTACTTGCGGGAGTCTGACCCAGGGTTTGACAACCTGAGTGAAGAGGACCAAATGAGAGTGAAGGAGGAGCTATACGTAGAGGTCAACAGGTGAGCTCAGATGTACAGCGTGGTGTAAATGGACACAGCATGGCACATTAAAAGACAAAAGTGCAGTAGAATAGAGTAGAAGGGTTAGAAAGCATACATAACAAAGTTACCATGTGTTTTTGAATGTAGGTTCTCTCTGGCATCCCACTTCTTCTGGGGCTTGTGGTCAATCATCCAGGCCCGACTCTCCACCATCAAGTTTGGATACCTGGTGGGTAAAAGCTTTATTACTTAAATGCTTCTTTTTCATTTGTATGACTTCTTTGTTATAGTCAGAAAAGCAAATATAAATTTTATGTACATAAAGGTAGCTTGTAAGCAAAGGTAGCATAAGCTGTATTGTCAATATTTACTTTGTAAAGAAACACGTTGGAGGAGATCTGGTCGAGATGTCACAGAGTGGAAGGCTGTTTTGTGACACAAATGGATCTTTTTTGCATATTACTTTTGCATATTGTTAGGCAGTACGGAAAAAAATACTTTTGGGGCAAAATACTTAAAAATCTAACATTTTCAGGGATATTTGTTCTTGCAGAAGATAGCTGCACAAGACAAAATATGGAGAAATAAACATTACCAGTGTGGAGATATAATGACTGAATAGGATTGTACTTATAGTTAATTTTTCTCAGCTTTAAAATTCTTATACAATATATGCTCAGAAAGTAACTTCAGCTTTTAAAGGTGAAATTTGTAAGATTGTTCCGTTCTAATATTTGATACAGTTATATAATATACACAATAATATCTAGGTATTATTTATGATTCTAATATTATATATAATACTTTGTCATTTCTTCAACTCCAGCAGTGGCCATGGTTTATATAAAGTAGATGATATATATCACTTATATTTTTATAAATGTATTTATGTATACTTGACTGTGTTGTAGGAGTACGCCCAGGCCAGATTTGATGCCTACTTCCAGCAGAAGAAGGTGTGGGCTGTCTAATGCAGCGATGACTGGATGGATTGACAACACTTCGAGCCCGGGCAGGAGGGGGACATACAGGCTGATAAAGACTGCACGATCCACGCTTTACTTACACACCCTGCCTTGAGAGGATTTGCCGGCTACTATTGGTGTTGTGTTGACCAAAACCAAAACTGGATCACGTGGCTAGGTGCTCCGTAACAGCTCAAAGATTATTCTGCGTAACCCCCTGAGAGCCAAAAAAAAAAGAAAGAAAAAACATTTACTCGTACTAACCTTCATCACTGCTCTCTGCTTCTGCCTTATTCGAACCATATCACTAACGCAAGGGTTACGCTTGAGCAGGAGATTTTGAGCATTAGATTGGAAAAGTTAACATTGCATCAATGTTTATGTATTGGTCATTCCCTTATGGAAATGCTCTGTTGGAAAAATGTGAACTTCTGGTGGCAGATTCCTGCTCACAGAAGCAGGCAGTCGTTAATTATGTATATTATATATAGATCTCAATCAATGTGCCAGTAACCTGGCCCTATCTGTTACTGATGGGCTGACTTGTTGGCTGATGGAATCATGACTTGATCAACAGGTCGGATTGGTGTCTACACTTCTAGATATTACACACCTGTTTTTTCAAGTAGTTATTATTGTTATTTACTTCAGGCCATGGTAAATACATCAATGTGAATTTTAAAGTACGTGAGTAGTTGAAGTTCCTTTTTCTGGATGACTGGTTAAACTCAAAATCAAAGACATCAAAAATAAGGTTTTTCCATTCCATTCGGTCTGGATCTTTGTGGCTTCCAAGCTAAAAATGTGGTTACACTGATGTGCTGTGAATTTGAACTGGCAGACGTTTGGTTGGTTTATGGTATTATTATGGATCACTGTAACAAGTAGATCCACATCTTTGTGTAGTTTACATGTTGGGTATTAACATTTTCATTGTCTGACTTAGCCAAAACACATTCAGCCAGCCCTAGTGCCTTTCAGACACTAGGGAGCTGACTGACCATATTTTTGCTTTTATACTTTTTTTAATATATTATCACTGCATTGACAGACACAGCACACAGTGCAGATGAAAATGGTTTCTTATTGTGGTAATGCATTCTTTGGTGATGTCACTGGGTTTTTGGTGCATGTGCCTACTGCTAAGTTGCCTCATCAATCGTATCCATGATCCAGAATAATAACACAGGGGGTCACATTATACTACACAGCTGTTAAAGGGGTATTTAGTAAAATATGTCTCTGACTGTTTCTATCAGTGAACAAGACCACTCTGAAACTGAGAGCTGGGTCATTAGTGTGAATCACACATATACTTGCTCATGTTATGGCCAGTGTCTTGCCTAGCATGGTGGAAGTCTAATGCGTTTAACAAAGGATTTCAGCACTGGAGCAGTGAAGCACTGTGCCCTGTGTGTGCCAGGAGTACCTCATAGAGTCTCCTTTTAGGCTTGCTCCTATGTAGTGGGATATTTGTTTATATTAGAGCTTTTCACTGCACTTAGCCTAGATCTAAAATCATTTGTAGGAGCATCTTAGCTCCACAATAAGAAAGTTTGCACTTGGGCTTTTCACACTGCTATCCTTAGCCCAACACAGCTTTCACACTGGCACAATCCTGGCACATTCCAAGGTGGGCTAACCATGACTAGTGCTTCCTGACCCTGAAGTTTTTTTTGGTGTTGTCCCCTGAAAATTGACTAAACATATGGCTATAAGGTGCCAATATGTGTAAAACCAGGCTAAAGTAAACAGAGTAGTAACACAACATTCTCGAATGTTAATGTAAGCTGCATGTTCTAACGGATATCTTCCCCCCAGGCTAGTAGATGTGCAGTGTGAATCGTACTCTTTATGTTTGACCCTGAGATAAGAATAGCCCCGGAAAAGTGCCAGTGTGAAAGAGGGCAAAGGTAATCAGAGTAATAATACAACATTCAAGAATGTAAACATTAGAAGTACAGTGTGTATTGTATACCCCATGGGCTGAGGTTAACCCTGGGTTAACAATGTGTGTGTGTAAAGGGGCTAAGATACCCGGGGGCTAAGAATATGCAGTTTGAGCAGCCCTAGTAAGAGCTGGTCAGAGTGAAGCCGTGATGAATTTGTCATGCTGTCTCTCACCCAGACATCCTGAGACCTGCCAATTCTACCTCACCGCATCAAATAATGTTAAGTGCACCAAACACGCATCGTCTCCTGCTTAGAGAGCCTTTACTTTTCCATTTAAAAGAGACTTTGGTATCTTGAATTTTAGTTTATTTTGTTTGCTGGGCACCTTTATCTATTTTTTGGTCTGAAAAATCTCTTACCATAATTAGCATTCCTCTTTCACTCTAATTGGTACCAGTGGTCACATGCTGACCTCTCAGTTCACCGTTACAGTAGCAGTGCCTATCGGACTTCATGTGAAAGGCTAATTTAGAGAAGAATGAAAGACTAAAGTTGACCTTTCGCTAAGCCTGTCCTCTCAGTTAATATTGTCATGCCACATATGCAGTTAACAATGGAAATAGTGCCAACCTATCACTAAAATGTGGGCCCTCGATGTCAGACAGCACTAGATAAAGCAGGCTTCTCATCTCTAGCCAGGGTACATGAGTTTGACACTGGCAGATTTTATTAGCTAGTGGCTAGCTAGGAAATTAAGGTAGCATAAGTAACATGAATGTTGTAAAAAAAAATATCTGGCTGACTTTATTAATAATAATTTAGTGTTTTCCAGTTAACTCAGTTAATACATAATGAATACTCACCTGAAAAAAACCCTGCGTCCTCACCAATTAATGATCAATATTTGGGATACAGAAATAAAGGAGAAGCATTGTTCTTGTCTTGCACTGTCATTACAGTTGCCAAGTCTTGATTGGACAATAACTGTATGGGATAGGGCTTTAGCGAAAGAAAACTCAAAAGCCAAGTATCTGCTCTAGGTAGTTTTGCACAATGCTGCTTGGATTTGATCCTTGTTTTGGAAATATGCATAAAGACACACTCACATTGCACTCTACGGTGTGACTGTGCTGCTGTTATGTCCATGTACATTCCTACGTTCAATTGTAGTGGGTTTATACATCCATGTTTACTGTGAGACCCTGCGAATTAGCATGGAAGCCAACAAAATGATACTGTGACTCCTGTGAAGGGTACCAGTCACCTGATACTGGAACTATCCAGGAGTGTTTGAATGTCTGCTGTGGCACTTTTGATCTGAGGACCAAGACAAACGTAACCCACAATATATGTACTTGAGTATTTTCATGTTTAACGTTTTGGGGGTTGTTGAACTGTGATTCTTTAAGTTGTTGAAATGTTAGTTTTATTTTACATATAAGTGTATTGTATATTTTATTGTCATATTACCATGAATTGAATGTGGTTTATGTATAGTTTGAAATTTATTTTTTGAGATACAGTGGAACTAGGGATGCACCATCAGAATGTGGATTATACTGGACGACTACACAAATTTAGAAAGTGTTACTGGTACATCCCCTGTGAGGCAAAGGTCCTTTTCTTTCGTACCATTCAGTGACTCTTTCTTTGACCAAACCAGAATTTATATTCACTGTTTTGTCTGTCACTTTTGAATTGTATCATCTGCCCTGACCTTTCACTACATGCTATTTCTGTCTTTATTTTGTGGTCCTTTTTCGTGATTTTTTATATTTGTTATAGAAGAAATGGACATCGTGATCTGTAACTAGTACACTACAGTGTTACTCCACCTTCAGTACCACATAAACTTTGAACCAAAATCACTAAAATTTGTGCTCCAAATATAATTGTAATTTGACCCCTGTAGAGAACAAGCAAACAGCCCACTTCTGTTTCTACTTGTAATTAAATGTATGTAATATTCACTAACAAAAATATAGAGGGCCATGCTAAACATTCTCTCCAATATAAAAATGACAAACTTGTATCTTACCGTTCTTGAGAATGTAGATTGTGTTTATATAATTCACTGAAGAACACATTTATGTTCTTTATAGCAGTCACAGAAACACTATCATGTGACTCACTGTGATAACCTGTGCTATCTATGCAGCTATACTGAATGCATAATGTAATCCTAAAAAGACATACTTTGTGATTTGGAAAGTTTGGGGTGAACTGCTGCAGCATAGAAATGATCTTGGTTGTAAATGTACTTTTCTGCTTTGCACAAATAAAAATTAAAGAGACTGTTGAGTGGTTCCCTTTGTTTTCATGGTTAATAGACACCTGACACAGACAGGTCAAACAAACAGCGGATTTGCTGTTTATATGCTTTGACAATAATAATCTCACACGTGGAAATGTCCCAGAACTCTTTTTTATTACAAGAACAAAATCAGCCAGATTATTTTGTGAAACTGGACACTTTTGCACATTTGTTATCAAAGCTAACAGTCAGAATTCAGTATTTGATATGTTAGTGTCAAATGTAATTTTAAAGAAGTTGGGTCACGGTAAAATGTAATTAAAAACAGAATGCAATCATTTGCAAATGAACCGTGTTACTAACAACAGTTTTATAGTGTTATAGCATTATCCTTTAGACGTTCATGTGTTGAGCCTCGCCTGTTAGCAATTAAACTGTTTACCTGTGGAGTGTTCTGATCAGGAGCATCCTGTCTCAACTTGTTTGAAACGTGTTGCTGCCATCAAATTCAGAATAAGTAGATATTTTGTCTTTGCACTGTTTTCAATTTCAGAGTATATGTCAAAAAAAGATTTAGCAAATCATCAAGGTCAGGTTAATTATGTTTAACACAGCGCCCCAACTCTTTTGGAATCAGGGCTGTACACTAGCAACATGTCTATAGGAATGCCAGTGTTGGTCAGTTAGCTGGGTCCAACAGATGATGGCCAGAGATGGTTGACAGTCCAGCGAAGAGAAGCCTCAGTGAAAGGAGAGGAAAGGAGAAGCAAACCAGGTAAAGATTGAGTGAGATAAAAAAGAGAAAATAGTGAGAAGAGGGAAGAGAGTGAAGGACAGAAAGAGCCGCAGCTCGATGGCTTGTGGAAAACAAAAACAATAGAAGATTAGAGAAATGCAGTGGTTATTAGAAAGTTTACAGTCGGAGATTTAACTTCAGCAGGACAAAAAACGACCACAAGCACTAATGTGACGGGGAGGATCTAAATGCTCATTGGGTGGCATGAGGGTGACAGAAATAAATATTTGCTGAATGAATTTCCAACAATAACGTGTATGATATATTTGCTTGGAAAAGCTCCCAAATTAAGATATTTTAACTGAAATTTTTTAAACTATTGTAGCCCATTAGTAAAGCATAAGGTAGCTGTGGGGGACATTCCTGTCATTGCCAACTGTCTATCACAGGCAGGCATCCCACCCTCCCCTGAGGCTACACATGACCCGGCACACTCTCTACTCAATCTGCAAGTCATTGACCACAATGCCAATAGGAATGCAGTCTTTTCTAAGGAGACAGCTGAGACAGCAGGTGTCTGCACACAGGGAGGCATCGGGGTCTCCTGTTCAGCAGTCTGCAGTAAATCATGCCTTCCTAGGCCACCAAAGGGCCATCAGAATCATATTCAATCACTGCAGGCTTAGTCGCTTCAGTGTGGTTTGGATTGACAACCTGAGGAAACAGGTATATGCTTGTTCGTTTCCCAGGCTCCCCCAGCTGCACATGGAAGTATCCTTGGCCAAGATACCGAACCACAAACTGCTCTTGATGAGCATGTTGGCACCTTGCCTGGCAGCCTCTGTCATCAGCATGTGAATGGGTGAAAGTGAAGCGCTTTGAGCTGTCAGTAAACTAAAAAAGAATAGAAATGCAAGTCTATCTGCCTTTTATTGTGTGACTGAAACAAAAGGTAGCACAATCAGCATTAAAAGAAATAGAATAAATGGCAGGTATGTTGCCAGTCCTCATTTTGGGTGCTAATGGCATGTCCTTGCATACACCTATATACGGCAGGCATAACTTGGCCAAGAGGTGAAATAGGTCAAGAGAAAAGCTGGAGGGCGAGGACAGAGTCCTGAGGTATGCCATATTTCACACCATAAAATATTGATGTTATTTTATTATGGGAAGCACACAGTGTTCTTTGTGATAGAAAAAACACCTTAATGTTGCATGAGAGCACTAGGTCAGAGATGCAAAAGTGCTAATTGGAAAAGTTATTCAATTCATCCAGCTGGGAACATGAATATCTTATCATTAGCCATTATCCTCTAGACACTATGGATCCCTTCTAAATTTAACAATGCTTTGAAGGAATGATGTGATGAATATTGCTGCCTAAAGTTTCTCATTGTAGATCTTGTTTTAACCCCTGAGAAAGTTATTCTGTTCAGATGTTCTTCCTGTTTTAAATGTAGCTGAGAGTTGAGATAAGGACAGCAGTGATATACACAGCGGGGCAGACGATACAGATTCATGTGGAATGGTGATTAAGTTAATGGATGCTGAGAAGAAGGAGATGGTGGAATGCCGCAGTGAGAGCAGCAGTGAGTCAGACTTGGCCCGGTGGAGTGAAGCTGCAGCCAACTGCACTGTCCACACACAACCGACAAGGCCACCTTAGTCAATGTCAAGCTTTTAAAAGCACAACATCCTTTCACAGTGCGCTGTCTGAAACTTTGCAGAAGTTTTGCCCTTTAACAGCACAGCCAGTTTGCCAAGTTGAATAATTCTATGAGCAAAGGTTTTCTGCTTAGACCAAATTAAGATCATCTGCGTGATCCGAGCTCACAATCCTGCTGTGAATTCTTTCCCCTTATTCTTTGTAGAGTCATGGCTCTGCAACAGTGCCAACGGTTGAGTCAGGCAAAGGGTTGCAGGGTGCAACAGAGTAAACTAGGAAAACAGTTTACATAATGGTGTGTAACATAATCACTGATACGAGCCACGTCGATCTCTTTGGAGCATTTATCAGTGATTCACGTTGCACTTTGCCCAGTGAGGAAACCCATGACACACATGTCGATTGATACCACTTCAGAATTAAGATAAACTAGTTTGGCTCCAAAGTACTGCCATGTCAGAGTTGTGTCATTCTGAAACTTTCAGTTCATTGGTCACTGTCTCTCACTGATGCACTCCACTATCATCACGCTCCTGAACATTGCCTTTCTAACCTTGACTCATCCTGACGCTATTTTCATTTTCCAGCTCATCCCATTTGTTAGCAACTGACTTTGACATTTTATTGTATTTATTTTTGTATCTTTTTTTTATTTTATTAGACAAGTGAGAGACATGATAGGAGCGACACTTAGTGCCACATAAAAAAAGACAGTGTCAAATTGGAGACGGTGAGACAAGACAAAATGAGAAAGTTAAACCAACAAGTGAAAATAAATGGGTACATTGCGTTGTACCGTATGTTGAGGGTGTTGAAAGGCGGTTTGTGTGTGTGTGTGTGTGTGTGTGTGTGTGTGTGTGTGTGTGTGTGTGTGTATACATATATAAAGGAAAAGAAGGAAAGGGAAAAGAAAGGAATAAATAAATAAAAAAGAGAATCTCCATTACCAAAAGTTAAAACATTGAATTGAATTGAATTGAATTGAATTCTTCCTCCACGTCCTTAATTTTAATTCATCTTCTGTTTAGATTCTTAATGCTGTGTAACGCTGACCCATCCAGAACAGCCCCCAGACCCGATGGAAGGGGGCTTGTTCGACTTTGATGTTTGACAGTATAACTACCCCGTTCTTTCCATGTGCTTCTTTCTTATCTCAGGCTTCATCTACATGTATTACTTCTACACTGATCGTTTTGTTCTTTTTCCAAGAAGGGGTCATTTTGATGGTTTCCACATGGAACAGATAAATGACACTGTGAATGAAAAAGTGAGAGGTCCAGATTGGGATTATGAACGTATGAAAGAAGGCAGCCAGCTCATGGGAAAAGTGTCCATCCACCGGCTGCTCCTTTGCCTATGATGTACAATGTAAGTGGGTCAGGGCCTGTTGATGAGCAGATTGAAGATGTAGAGTTGTTGTGTACTGATGTTCACAAACTTGATCCAGATTTAGAAAAAGTCAGGCACAGGTGCATCCACAGACACTCATGCAATACAGGATGGAATGAACAAAGAAGGACAATGAGGAAATTGTTTTCTGCGCTGGATTGAAAAGAAGACAAATGTTGAAGAATTAGACCACAGAATGCTAATAAAATTAATATGCAACCCGCTAATTATTCATCCACCGAGATAACAGCCCAGTCCACTCAACAATACCAATAACACACATATTACTTTAGGTGAAATAGTTAAAGTAAAGAATTACTGTAGCAAAACTATAAAACATACAGAAACCACAAACAAGGACTTTATAGACAAACATTTATTCACTAATATAAAAGGCAAGGATGTGACAGCAACAATACACACACTAGACTATGCTGGCCACACACGAAACAAAGAATAAAGAGGTTCGGGGGGCTGGACCACGTAGATGTAAATGGAGTTGTGTTCAGCAACACAATAGAACTCTGAATGGCAGAACTTCATATCAAAGCATACACTTTTTGAACTTGCAAACCATCAACCTTATTCAACCCTTGTTATACCAGACGAGGCTGCAGAGGAAGGAGGGGGCGTTGTGTTCATCCTCAAGTTGACCTTTGTTGGTGTGAGCACCTACATCTCGCTCTCTCACCACGGGATTTTGGACTCCAGCCTTGGGCTGAAGAGAGCATCATTCTTCCTTTAAAGGTGTCTTGAGACTGGGTGGTGACACATCACTCCTCCCCTGTGTCCCCCTCAGTTGTCAAACTTGAATTTAACCTAACTCTTATTAAATCATTATTATACATAAGGAAAATATGTTAAGAGGTTGAGGTTTACAGATTCACAAAGTGGCACTCTTTGCTTTAAACGATCACATGGATGAATAAACAACATTTTACATATCAAGAAGTGCACGATAAACATTTATTCAGGTTTCACATGTTATGAGGGCAAATCATAAGCAACAAACATCCATGTGTTGATACACTGATATTTTTGATAATGTACAGTTTACTGAAACAGGATATTAAATCATCAAACTGTTTGTCCAGAGGTTGTTCCTTCTTTTCTTGGATGGCAGGGCTGTAGTTTGGGTTAAGGTCATGTGGTCCTGAGAGAACAGTTCACAGTTCTTTGTGAACTGTGGGCCATGTCTATACGAAGATATGAAGCTGGTGACAGTTTATCAGATAGGTGGGTGCTCTATCCTGCGATAAACCGTTTTGCGCTTTGGTCTTTGAATTGTTTTATGAGATGATGTCCAGGGCTGACTGAGAGGTTTCCCAGTCAAATCCAAATGAAAGCAGGGTTGATAATACTGCAGTAGAAAATGTCGCAATGTTGGATCTTGGGTTGGTTGACTGACAGCGGCACAAGTGGCCTATAGAGCCGCTGTAGGGACTGTCCACCTGGCCATTGGGGGCACCGTGGAAAAACCCATGTGTGCGTCCCTGGGTACTGTCTCTACTTTTAGAGCATCACATAAATGGCAGGCTTTCTTTAGGGAGATTATGAATCAGCCAGAGAAAGTGATATGGGCAGAAAAGAGTACTGATAGCTTGTGAGAAGTGCCCGTACACAAAAATATGTCCTGTTACGCCAAAGAGTAAAAGCCCAATCTGTCTGTACTGGGTACCTGTGAGAAAGAGCCCACTTCAAGCACTGTATTACCATACAGTGAGGTTTTATAGTCTATCTGCTGATGGCAAACTCATTCTTCATAGTTCTGGTGGTAAACGACCTTCCTCATGATGTGACTCTGCCAGATAAGATGGCTATGGTTAAAACTAAAAGACACTGTACTTCTGGTACTGAGGGGCCAAAGGCAATGCATTTGCAAATACAGTGGCTAAATGTGCAACTGCCAGGTATACAAATCATCCTTTTCTGGTGAAACCTATTTTCGATGATCCAGGAAGTGTTGAAATGTTGTAGGTGTGTGCTTTTGTGCTACTGAGCTAGCTGCTGAATGACCAAAGGGCTGTGCACTGTGAGCACAGCTCATCATTGTCAGTGCTAACCATATACAACTACCTCGTGTCTCACTCATATGCAAGAACACGCCTATTACTATCATGATGAATGTAAACAACGAACATGACTGTTGTTAGCACTCACTGCTAACATTCTGGCTGCACTTTCTCTTCCATCATTGTGCAATAGTTCACTAATAGCCTCAGCGATATGCCTGCCTATCCTCATGGGGGACCCTGTTACATGTGGGTTAGGCAGGCAGATTGAGTGCAGGCGGACAGTTATGCAGGTCAACAGATGGGTACCCTGTCCTGTCATTTCAAACAGGCAGAATGAGACAATTGGTTAATGAACTGAACACTGAAGGAATATCATGAAAACCTGCCAAATCTGTGTTTTCTTCAAGGAATAAAGTGTTTAAACAGGGCACATTATGATTTAATGTCTCATTTTGAATGTTGCCGTGGCAACATTAGGGTGAGAATAGAGAATTTGTAGGTGGGATGAGTGCCCCTTCTTATTATTGAGCCTCTGCCCCCTACCATTTAAGCTAATTAGCAAATGTAAGCATTCATAGATATTGTAAGGTTCTATATGAAAAAACGGCAGAGAGACACAAACTTGACATGCTTGTGGTTTGGTAGTTTTGGTTAAATCTGTGAAATGTTCCAATCCCAATGTTTCCTTTATCAGTGCAGGTTTTGTTTTCAGTGCCAAAATCCACTCACTGTTCTAGCCCCATAAACAGTCATTTGTAGCAAAATGATCTTGAACCTGTCACTGATACAACCTGTTACAACCCAGCAACAAGCTGGTGAATCCTGGGAAGCGATCTTACACACAATCCTAAAGTGTCACTCATATTTGATGAGTTAGGAATGAGACAAAAAAATCAATTTTCTCACAAACTTGTCCTTTAAGGGACCATTACACTCATCAAAGTTTACCTTCCATTTACACAACTTCATGCATAATTGTTCAGGTGTGCAGAATGGGAGTTCTCTCTCCGCTATTTCTGAGAGATTTAATATTAATGAGCATGTGCGACACTATGAATGTGTTCCCGGAGAGACAATAAATGTGCAGTTTTATCATAATATTTAAATTATTTTGGTACAACAATAAAAACATTTGATTTCAGATGTGTAGGACTATACAACACTTCTTTCCTTGTACAACGTCGCCCTTTTTTAGCTGAAGACACAGATATTTTTGGATTTTTGTTGGTGGAGACCAAGACAGAGCTAAAAGGAGAATGAAATACTGGAGAAAAAAAATTTGAAGTGGCAAAAAAACAAGACTCCAGCTGAATGTTGGTGTTACTCTGTGTTTTCTAGAGAAGTGTCACATTTTGGGATATATCTTTTGTTTGTCAAGCTACAGCCTACAGCCAGTTAGCTCATGTCCTGAAAATGTCCTGAGGGCTGTGGTATCAACAGACAAAGTTACTGGCAAAGTAGTGAAGTCAGACACGTCTACCTCATCCAACTGCTTCAGTGGGCAGCTGTTTGCTGATATGTTAGTCACAACTATGTAGGACCTTGGTGTGGTGGTGGCCTCCTGTCAGCTTTTTCTGATGTTGGTTCTTGTGCCCCCTGCTGACCAAAAACAGATGAACACAGCTTTACTCTATTTCCATTCACACACACCATGGTTTTCAGCTGTAGTGGTTGCTAAATGAAAAAGCTGACAGAGTCGAATGTGTGGGGAAGGTTGAAGTTGCTGCAGTAATCAGAGAGAGTAGTTCAAGCACGAGCAGGCCACAGAAATATGGATTGAATAGTATAACACTTTGGGATGCTGTATTTATCAGTGTCTTTGCATTAATGTGATCACACTCAGGCAAGGAAGATGTGTTCCGCTGCCGCCGGGGTCACAAGACGAGTCAAGCAACCTCACCTAAAAAATTTGATTAAACAAACAAAATAAACTCGATTTTTCTTTTTCGGAAAAATGACAATGAGCATATTTCATGTCTGCCCCTTTCATTTTCCAGGTGTTCCTTGTTTCTGTTGGTGATAAAGCAGAAAGGGCAGTGAGTCAAAGGTAACAAAGACAAGAAGACGCTAAGGTCATGCGTTAAAGTGAGGGAAAGAAGGCAGGTCTGACTTCATTTGTGTGCTCATGGCTGTGTTTGGGAGTGGAAGGAATGCAAAGTCATGGTAAGCAGAGCCCGGGGGTTACTGACCACTGCCGAGGGTGGTGGGATATTTTCTTCTTTCAGTTTACTTGTGTGTATATCAACATCACAGTGTTCTTACCTTTGCCAGCAAATCCATGAGAAAGACAGACGTGTGTGTGTGTATCATGGTCAGTGAATTAGACATCACTCTAGATGTTAATGGTAAAATAGTTAGCTCTCTTTTTTGAAACAAACATCCTTCCTTATTGTTCAGGACAGGCTTTGTGAAAAAAGGTAAATTATTTTTTTAAAAGGAACAAGCCACAAACCTGTGACACAAGATACTGATGGCCTTATCATATTTATTTTGCAATGACCAAACCCATGAGGAAGCATTTCAGTGAATGTCACAAAAGTCATGCCCTGGTTTCAAGGGCAGACACAGAGACAGACGGGGCAAGAATGCAGTGTAGAGGAATGTTTCCACAGAGACGAGGAGTCGTGGGGAGGCCGAGGGTTGCATGGTTGTAGCCCGGGCAAGCTGCTGGTTTAAATCTATGTGGCCCGCCTGCAGTTGTGCTTCTGGTAAGAAGATGTGGACTGTAACAGCAAAACTGACCTCTAACAAGCGTCGCAACACAACACAATACGATCATAATGTACCCAATCTACAAACATGCAGAGCATTCAGACAGACTGGTCAGAACAGGACAGAACAGGTAAGATGGGTTAATGCACATGCAGGTAAGTTGCAGAAGAATAGTCCTGAGAAATGAGCGTTGTGTTCAAACATGTCAGGTGGTGGTAATTATAGCATGATGGGCTATTTTGCTGGTGGACTGAAGTTGTTTGTGCAAAAATGTTATTCAGGACTGCACTGACTTCCAATTTCTACAAATCTATGGTGACACACCGATGTGTTCAGGCAGTCAAATTCTACTTTTATTATTGGTTGCTATTTCCCAAAAGGGTGTTGATTTACATCATCTATGGAGTACTAAAACTGCCGAAGTCAGAAATTGAAGAAGAAATAAATAAATGGCTCAGTAAGTATATTATCATGCTAAGCTAAGCATAAAAGATAATATCCTTTAATTAAAATATAAAATGTGACATAAATTGATACATATCTGCTTTCATTTTCCTCTGCATTTATTTACCTGTGTATTAATTCATCTTATTCATTACTTTCCCATTTAACTTCATAACATTCTATTATACATTTTTTCATTTTTAGATTCTGTGCTGAGTGTTTCTGCGGGCGAGGTCCTCACTGATTGGCTCGTACTGTATGGATTCCTGATGGACAAACAGCTCTAGCATTACTTTTCGCATAACTAGTCAGCCTCGCAGCTTTTGGTCATAGCCTTTGACTCTGCTCAGACCCGGAGAACCAGAAGAGTGCTTGTGTGTGTTTAGGTACACTTCTACAGCTAACAAGGCTGCTACTAGGTGATGACAGCTCATGCTACAGTACAGCAGTTATTAGCCTCTAGCAACAATGTTTTTTTCCACCTGTTTTGCCTTGTCCTGCCTTACTGTGCAGTGATTGGCTGTAAACGACAGGCCCCTCATTTGCATAATGAAGAATAATGGGCCCATCATGGGGATATAGGGAGGAACTGGCAAATGTCAGTCACAAATGTGAGAGGTTTTGACCTTGAAGCAACCTTTTGAACATGTCTGGACAGTGATTCCTGACTTACCTGGGACATTCTGCAGACATGCCTGTGAGATGAAATCTCACTAATTGGTGAGAATTAGTTACTTTTTAAAACAGCATTTGCACGCTTGAATGTGCACGACACAATAAATGTGGAAAAACTAAATAAAAATCTACTGCACTCTCTATTTGTCTATGGCAGATACTGAACTGCATCATGCAATCACTGAGTGGAATGAAGTTTGGAAAAGGCAGGCTGCTCAGTTCAGACACTTTTTGACATATAGGACGTAACAATCGATGTTATATAATGTTTTTTTTTTTTCAATAGATAACACATTTCTGTAATCCATGTTTGCCTTTTCAGAACTCTTCAAACGGTTCTCTTTATTGATGCGCATCTAAAATAGACTAATGCAGGCAAAACACTTGATACACATCTCAAGATCAAGAACGAGAACATTTATCTCCCAACAGTAAGGGTTCATTGTTACTTGTCACTCAATCTACGATGACTGAAAAACGCAATGTTGTCTTTGAACTATATTAATTAGTTTATCATATTTATATTTGTGGTGGAACTTTTTGTTTTCTTGAGCTCATTTACATGTATGGCAGAGACACACATGCCCCTACAGCATCCTTTAAGATGTGTTGAGTAGATACTGCTCTGACAATACCACAAACTATTTGTTTGTGTGCCTGCATGCTGTACTGAGTGACTGTTACAGTGGAGGAATGTCTCCTCAACGATGCAAGGAGATAAATGCCGCACAGACAGGCCTCTGAAGAATCCTCAGATACTTCTGCCACCACTCATCAGCTACAAAGGGAGAGTGCAGCTGCAAACAGAAATTCTGCTGCAAGTTCATCATACATTCTTCAGGCTACAGTGTCTGGATCTCTTTGGTGTGCGTCAGTGCTTGTTGATGGAGATTGGTATTTGTGCTGTGGAAACTCTGAAGACGTGATGACTGTATCCTGTATGGAGGAGAGCAAAACCGGCCCAGCTGAGCAGGTGAGAAAATCTCTCATGAAAAACCAGTCAATGCTGAGTATAGCCCCTCCTACCGATCAACATCTGTTCCAGAGGAAGTTAACAAAAATAAAACCATACAGTACATGATGAGAGGTGCTTGTTGTTGATATATTTGCCAGGTTATGGGGTTAATCTGCATCCTGCTGAGTGCATCCTGCACGTTCATTTTTGCCCTGCTGTGGAAGAGGTGGTGCGCAGGGAGAAATCACTTGTGTTTGAAGAGAGCACACTGGACCAGACAGAAGTTATTTTGAGGAGGGAGATGAAGAGCAATGCTGCAGACGCTGTGAAAAAATCACTGACCCGTCTGCCCACTACTCAAACCACTGACAATGCTCCTGAGAAGGCGGAAAAAAAAGAGGACAAAATGCTTATAGATAAAAAAAAATAGCTTCTCTTGTTGATGTCTTTATTGGAAGCAACAACAACAACAACACTGTATGAATTTCTATTAAACAGACATATGAATGAAAACTTAATGTAAATTATTATAAGAGAACACATATTAATACGCCACACGTGTAAATGCCTTTAGAAATTTCTATTTTTATGTCAGCATAAAAGTTAGCTGTTAACTGTGCCTTTCTGTTTTCAGGCCATGCTTTATTTACATGTTGCCATGTTTGCATTCAATTTAACTGATGTTAAATAAATAGTTTGACATTTTGGAAACTACTTTTTTTTTTTTTGCATTTTTGCTGAGTAAAACTGACACCATGCCACAGAATGAATCAGAAATGCTGACCGAAACTGGCCAAATCTTTCAAAGTTCATCATCTGTTTTTTTTTTGCACTCAAACTGAACCTCAGTGTATATATACTCCAGTTTTCACATTTCACATGTTTCCTGATAAAGATCCTAATGACCTTTTGCTTAACACTATATACAGAAACTGTAGGTGACATTGTAACTGTTGTTCTCTGAGTGAAGAGAGCTACTCCATATGTTTAAAGGAATGTTTCCACCTCACAGATGCCATGGATAATTATTTAAGACTCACACTAGGTTCTGGCACGCACAGGTATATGTGCTTGATCACTCGGATTTTCCTTGGGCGACCCAATATGAGTGATCTCAGAGTGGAAAGTTAAGATGCAACCTACAGTTCAATCAGGAGTGATTTTTAATAGCTACAAAACACATGAGAGGATATGAAGTAAGACACATTTTATCATGAACGGAAAGAGTAGACTTTGGCATTTTGACCAGCTGAAAGGAGGTTAGGAAGTAGTTGTTTCCAGATTGAAGGAGACTTCCCTGCAGAGCCTAGACACTGGTGGTGGTAGTGAGGAAGGGAGCTTGATGTGAAAAAACTTCAGTGACTCCTGATTGGAGGGTTGACTACAGAAAGCCAGGCATCCATGGTCGAGGAGGTGGGTGGGTGTCTTTGCAGTGCCGAGATGACAGCTGAATGACAGCAGAAAGAGAGAGCATTTTCAAATTTGACAGCTCACGAATGATTTTCTAAAGGATGATGTAACATGTTGTGATTGGATGGAGAGGACAATGAGCAGAAGGGGATAAGGGAAAGAGGGCAGGGAGTGACATAGGCTGTGTCCCAACTCAGGGTCTGCATCCTTCGGAGGCTGCATTTGTTGGCCAATTACGTCACAACGCTGCAAGAAGGCTGTCCCAATTCGAAGGCTCCTTCAAATGCAGCCCACAAATGTGGCCTTCTTTTCACTCTTTGTGGAGGATGCACCACTACTATCCTCTTTGCGCGTCTCTCCGAAGGACTCGCCTTCGAAGACCGCAAAGACCGGGTCCTTCGAAGGATGCAGACCCTGAATTGGGACGCCGTAGAGGGGTAAAGAGTAAGTCTTCCTGAATAAACTTTCGCTATGCTTCATTCCTCTATCATATTGAGAGTATCATTCCAGCCAGCTACATATTTTATATGTGTCTGCAAGACAACCACACACACAACCCGAACGGCCCAGGCCGATGCTACAAACAAACTTTCTACAAATATACAACCTCTGAGCCGGAAGGACAGCCAGCCGCTTTCGCTTTATGCTGCAGTGCAAGACGCTCCCTATAGCAAACCAGATAACATCACGACTTAACTTTTGGATCCAGTGAGAGGTTTGCCTTCTCCCAAATCCATCCTCCTCTTTGTACTTCATTTTGTTTCACACTTTAACTAAACCTGAAAGGTGGTTTCCACCCAACAAGTTACATCAGTATGAGGAGGCAGGCACAGCCAAACAATATGCCCGTCTGGTGCACTTCTTCCACTTCCAGCAGACTCACCACGTCCCGCTGCCGACCCGGATTCCACAGCTACACCTGAGCACGTCACCAAGCAGCAGGGGTTGTAGCTGATTCCGTGGTCTGTCCAGGGACCATGGTCTGTGGCACGGACCACTGGTTACTGCCACTAGGGGGCGCTAGGGACACTGGTCCCGACCAGCTCCTCAGTGGTCTGTCCTGTGGTCCTTGTGGTCTGAATCAGTTAGTGAGTGGTCTGTGAAGCGGCTTTATAATGTTATACACTTTCTCCCTGTTCTGGTCGTGGCTGCAGAACTGTTAGATGAATAAATGCCAGAGATCATAATGTTTTGTCTATGAAATACTTTTCTACATTATTTGCAATGCAGATCCATGTGGTCGCGACCAGCTCATCAGTGATCTGTCCTGTGGTCCTTGCTGTCTGTGAAACGGCTTTAGTGTTTTCTCCCTTTTCCCGTCGTTTTGACAGCACTGTTGGCTGGATAAATGTCATAATCTTTTGTCCACACAGATACACTATAGCCTATCAGAATGATTATGATTATTATTGTTATTATTACTGATGATGCAGTCAGATCCGTGTGGTCGCGACCAGCTGCTCTTTGACACGGACCAGTGGCCACAACCACTAGAAGCGTTAAAGATACCGGCCTGGACCAGCTCCTCAGTGATCTGTCCTGTGGTCCTTGTGGTCTGAATCAGTTAGTGAGTGGTCTGTGATTTGCTTGCCTTACAGCTGCTCCCGATCAAAAGTCTTAGAAAATATGCAGAAAAATCAAAACTATATATAAGCAAGAATAATAAAAACTGAAGCAGCTGAGAATGATGTGTGACAAAACAACAGCGCTGGCACCGACAGTAATGCCTGTGAGTTCACAAAACTAATCGCTCACTTTTCCTGTTCTGTTTCATATCTATGTAATTAGACTCACCCACAGTCTATAGACTGTTAAAGGGAAATAGGTAAAGAAAATATGAGGAGGTATAACAGAGGACTTCATCTTCCTTGTTCCTTGTTCCGTGTTCCTTTAAAACGTACTCAATACATAAGTATGTCAATTGTAGCCTGCATAAAAGAAAACAGAGGACAACATAGGAACAAATAAACAAGGAAGTGGACACATTGCCAGCTTTAGGAATGTTAAAATAACAGATGCAATTATATTTGTGGGTGGTCAAGTAACAGTAAGCTAAATCCTGTTTGAATGGTAGAACTGTGAAATTAATAGATACATTTATGTCTTTGTTCAACTAAAACTGGAACATACCTCTGGCACCATGACATCAATGATGAAGTCAATGTTTTTTAGGAGGCTGTAATCCAGTGACAGCGTTTCTTTGATCAAATCAATGAGGTCACTCCCTAACCCCCTAGTGGCAGTAACCAGTGGTCCGTGCCACAGACCATGGTCAGACCATGGTCCCTGGACAGACCACGGAATCAGCTACAACCCCCTCTCTCACCAAGCCTGTCACGCAATACACAGCTGGCACAAGCTTTGAAGCCAGCAAAATGACCTCAGCCAACAGCCAGTCAATGTTAGCCAGGCTCATTCATATATGAAAGAAAAACAGGATGGTTAAGTTACAGTTTGGCAAACTAGATGCACAATTGTGGGAAAAAAAATAATCAATCATTTGAATGTCTGACAGCCCACCACGAACATTTCAGTCACGTCTCACTGACGAAAAACAAAACATACATTTCCTCATGGTTTTCAATCAAAGATCTATTTATAGTCCGCCATCGTCTCACCTTCATTAACACTGCTCCCATGTGAGTTACGCTGCGTCCTCAATATCATGGTTAAAGGGGCACTATGTAGATTTGGAAAAGACAGTCAGAAACTCAGAGGGGTAAGATTTTTACAATAGTGATAAGATAATAATACAAACTTAGACATTTTTATCATTCCCATAACTAAATAAATAAAATTTTATTTTAAATAAAATAAGATGGTGGCAGGGGTCCGCCAAATATAAACAAAGTAAAACAGTATGAAATTGTGTTGGACTTTAAGGTCAGTTTGTAATTCAGTTCATTCAGTCATGAAAACGAACAGTTTGTTTATTTAGTTTGTTAAGTATGAAAATGGAGCACTGAAGGTTCTTTCTTCTAATTAAAATTTCTTCTTAAAAACTACAGTGTGCACCTTCAGTAATTTAAGCATCAAACATGGTGTCAGAAGTTTTATTCCTGAGTTGTGACGGACTGTTTTAGCCAGAATGTGTTTTTAGGACAATTAAGTCTGCTAGATGATGCCGCTTAACGGTGAGCATGGCGGATGGATTCCTGAAGCCTGACCCACTCGTCTGCAACGGTAACATCGGCAAAAACTGAAATCTTTGAAAAAATTATGACATTTTCATCACAGTGGCACAGACTGACAAGCCGGTTTGCACACAAGCATGCATTCTCCTCAGTCTAGCGGGACCGGAGGCCATTGAAGTGAGAGTGTCCGACAAGGAAGGGAACATCCTGGAGTCCCTCAAGAAGTGCAACCCTCACACTGATGTTAATGGAAAGACACAACATCACCAGGAAACAGAAGCATGATTCAAATACGAGAAGTCAGTGAGAAAAAACAGGAACACAGTTTCCTGCCAGCTGCAGCAACTGTGGAAGAAGTCACGCCAGCTTTTTGCCAACAGTGCCATACCTGCAAAAAGTCGAATCATTTTAAAAAATGTTGCGAGTCCAAACTGTTAATGAGGACTGTTCACCAACCAGAGCCTGACCGGGCTGGTATCAGAATTCCAAAAGCTGCAGTGTTTATTAGACTGCTGCACGGACAGAAGAAAATTATGACGCTTTTGTCACTGTGCACGTTAATGACGTTTTGTCAAAACTGACTTCAGAGCATATAAATACCAACAAATGGGCACACATTCAATCCACAAACCTTGTTGCATACAGTGGCAGCTAAATCAAAACTGTGGACACGGTTAAACTGCACTGCCACCTAGAGGTGCACCTAAACACATTCTACATGTTGACAAGGATGTTCTGCCACTGCCAGGTCTGCGTTCAGTGAAGCAGTGCACCAACCCTTCCTCCTTTTGTTTAAAGGGTTACAGCAATGTTATGAATGCCCTGTATAAATGCACTACTCTTGTCTGAGTTATGTTTAAAACTAAATTACTGAGCCCTATAAAAAATGATCAAGGTCATCAGCGCTGCATTCGAGTGTCCGAGGCAGATAGAGGGTGGAGCTGTAGAAACTGCAAGCGGAGTGTGACGTTCGCGGAAGCTGAAGGTTGTAGCTGGAGATGCAGCTGGCTACCGTGAGCGAGCATTCCACACATCTGGCAGGAGCTGCAGGTGAAGGCTGATGCTGCAGCTTAGTAGGTGGAGCGTTGAACCACAGCTGTGCGCTAAAGTCTGCAGTTGGAGGTTTGGGCTGCACTTTTCCTCCAGAACCTGGAGGTCAAAAGCAGGACTTGGAGTGACCTATAGGTGGAGGACATGTGTTGGAGCAATCTGTCAGAATCAACAGGTGGAGGATGCAATGGATGTTTCTGGCAGTCTGCAGGTGGAGGACTGTGGTGCAGCTGTGTGCTAGATTCTGCAGCCTAAGGTGACGGCTGCAGAATTAGTGGCAGAGAGTGGAGGTGGAGGTGTGTGCTGTGTCAGTCTGCTTGATATCTACAGGTGGAGGCAGGCAGCAGTGTAGGTTTTGGACTGTCTGCAAGAAGCCGTAGATGGAGGTTGCTCGCAAAAGCTGCAAAGTAGAGGCAGAGGGTGGAGACTCCTGCTGGGTCTGCAGGTGGAGGCCGCAGTGTCTGCTGTTTTGCTGAGGATGGAGGTGGATGTTATGTCTGCAGTTGTCTGCTAGAATCTGGTGGAAGCAGTGGCTGTAGGTTACTGGCAGAGGCTTTAGGTGGAGGCTTGTGCTGCATCTGTCTATGAAGATCATACTCTGGTACAACAGCAGGAGGAGATCAGGGGCAACATGTTGTCTTTTCAGTTTTCGGGTGACTGAAAGTCTCTGATGTCTCCTTTTTTGGATGTTGCTGGTGTGCTAGTCAAAGTTGAGTTGATTGTCCAGTGTCAGTGTCACCCTGCTGTATTTATAACTGTCAACTATTTTAAAACCCACACCGCTCCCAGCCTGTCAGTGAGGAAACTGTGAATGAGGTGGAACAGACTGGAGGTGGTGTTCAACTGGTGTAGCTTCTGGACCTTGGATGGTGTCACAAACACACACACACACACACACACACACACACACACACACACACACACACACACACACACACACACACACACACACAAACAGAAGTTTACGCAATAATGGTGATTTAATACAGAACTTTTCCGGAGATGGCGTCACTCACTAAATCTCTTTCACTCTCTTCCATGTTTATTCAGCACTTCACTGCTATCTATCCCGTCTTGTTTCCTGCTGCTCGCCTATTAAAATTCCTCTTAATTATAGAACACTTTGTTTAATTAACTTGATGGATGTGCTGAGTCTGGGGGAAGGGGAGGGTAGAACAAAGAGAGAAAATAAGTGTCAGAGTGTTTTGGGGATGTGGATGCTAAAGATTTTCTTCTCCGCTTGGGTATTACAATATGCGTTAATGATGCACTGGATGTACATTACATGCTGATATATCTGCATTTTCATGTGTTGACCTGCTAACTCATGGACATCATGAGGTTCTCCGTTGTCCATCAATGAAGCTTTTTTTAATCCTTTTGCCCGAGCAGGGAGACGAGTAGTTCCAGGAGTTCCCTTAGATTTCCAATGTGCCAGGGCTCATTCCCTGTCTGTGTGCTGCAGTGCTGGCACTGCTGGAACTCATGAAAGTTCCCTGATTTATGACATTTGTTTAAAATGTTTCCTAAGTGATCAGAGAACACTTTGACCTAGGGGTGGGCAATATGAAAATGTATATCACGGTATCATATTTAAACAGCAACACAAATCTAAAAAGTTGTTTTCAACTTAAACATGAAAATACATTACAAGAAAATGTATGTAAGCTTCAAATAAGAATAGAAATAAGTTATAGGCCTACATGTGTTTTGGGAGGAATAGCCTGCCAGAAGAGGTAGGTGAATCTGTTCAAAGGGCAGGAGTAGACATCCCACCAGCATTTATTTGTAGACGATCCAAAGAATATTTCCATATGGAAGTAGGTACAGTAGTTGGCCACAAGGGGGCATGTCTGTCAAACATGTCCCTGCATACTTTTTCATGCTGTGGTCCTTTGCACTTCCACTCCCTTTTTAAGTATGCAGTACATCCAGATCGGTTACCATTGATAATCAAGGACATATTGATTTTTGATTTATTTGAAATGAGGGATTCAGCAGAACATCTGTCTGACCTTTCCCCTTTCAACACTCTCAACACCCTCAAAGATGAGATTTTCCCATATAAGTTATTAAGTTAGAGTCCGATTTAGAACAGTTTCAGATTTGGAGCAACATTTCCATATAATTTTTCTACCTACACTTCTGTCTTATTACCATAAACCACAAGGTACAAACGGAGGTCAACATCTAAAAATTTGATGGTTTAGTGTATAGCCTTTGCAAGGCACCCACATCATCAGGGGACACTAGGACAAGACGTTTGACCAAAACCTTTTGTCTGCAATAAAGCCAATTCACATTATCCTTCCAGAAAATCAACAAACTGACAGCTGTTAAAAGCAGGATGAAAAGCAGTGTTACTTCTCTCCTCCCAGTCTCCCTCTTTTTCTTCCGGCTGTGACCCCTTAGGAATCCTGGCAGGATGGACTTTGAATTCAAGCATCACTGACCCTCAAAGAGAGAATGAGGCAAATGAGGAGCCTCGCAGGACAGAGGAACTCAGAGGAGGAGGAGGCTGAGCAGCAGTCTGATGCATGGCAAAATCAGAATGGACGGGAGGTCAGACCAGGCCAGCTCATGGTCATTCAATGCACAATTCAATGCAACATACATTGTTATCTAATACTATGCTTATCCTTCTAGCCAAAAATCACAAACAGTATCTGCAAGACTAACAGCTTTAGTCAGTAAACAGAGCTTATCATTTATTGTACGGGTTTGATCAATAAACCCGTACCCTGACCCTGTTAGATAATTGTCAGAGAAGAAAGTCAGTTCGAGAACAGAGCTGTTTTGCTTTTTAATACCTTTTATATTTGAAGACTCTAAGCTCACAATGTATGGTTGATGGACAGGTCGGGTCTCCATGCTAACAAATGTTGACAGTCAAGTACAACTCTTTATTTCTGCACTCATGTGATGCTTGGATTGCCTTACAGCTCCAGTGATGTGATGCAGCAGGCCAGAGCAGCTGTGGAGGCAGATAGAGTCAGAGAGGAGCAACAACAGAGGCCGACCACACTCTCACCGGCAGTGACTAAAATAAAATACAAAACATTGATGTTATAAAATCCTGTTTTTGAAAATCTGGACAATTCATCTTTATTTCATATTTAGAAGCATGTTTTGTAAAGTACTGAGTTTTTGTCCTAATATAGTGGCCATGTGATTTACAATTAAGCATGCTGTGTGTAGTGTAGTAACAGAATATAAACTTAAGTATAAACTAAGTAATAAAGTAAGAATAAAACTACTATAAATTCTGTTGCTGGAAGGAGGGAACAAGGCACACCACATACAATTTGGGATGTAATGACCCTGGGCGGTCTGACTGAAGACACCCCTGTCCATGCCTGTAAGACAAATGATCAGGGGTGACTTGCAAGGCCCCGCCTGCTCATCAATCACCATGCTCTATCATTGTCTGGCCTCATCAGGACATGGTGCTGCTTTGACCTGATGATGACGGTGCATCAGGACACAAATGCTTTAGAGCTGAGGAGAAGAGAGCTGACATGCTGCAAGTTCAGTAGTGAAATGCCTGCTTCTTTAACAGCCCGTCAGCACTATAGGGATCATAGATGCCATCATACCATCCAGAGATGCAGCTTGAATCCCAACTCAAATTAAGCAGGCAGTTGTTTAACATGCCATAGGAGTTCCTATGGCATGTTATGACTGCTAGCTGACTGACCTGCAGCTCTTTAGGGGAAGGACTGTCGCCCTCAGGTTGGCTGGAGGGGAAAGGCATCACCTGTCTGCCCTCATTCGTTTGACGTGAAGTGTTTTGAATCCAAACTTGACTTTGTTTTGACTTCTGCAGATTTCTACATATTCCTACAGCGCCTGGAAGCCCTGGAAGAGGGAGTAGTGTTACGGAGGCTTGGTGTCTCTGTGCCACTGCTGTAGATGCCAGCCCTCTGCCTAGGGAGAGCACTGCACAGCAGGACACCCAGAGAATGTAATCCATGGCAATTCTAACCTCATTGAGAAGAGATGCCAGTGGACTGTTGTGGGGCACCAGTGTCCCGAAGTCCTCCAGACATGATGACGGAGGTCAGTGCACAGCCACATTGCTTGTGTCTCCTCCAGCTGACACCAGTAAAGATTAAGGTCACCCAAAAATGAAAATTCAGTCATTATCTACTCATCCTCAGTCAGATGGAAAGTCAGGTGAAGTTTTGTAGTCAACAAAACATTTCTGCTCTAAGCATTATTGCTGCATTGTCCTAAACTACGGAAGTAAATGTTGATGGAGATCCCAATTGATTTGAAAAGAAGTCATGGATTAGCAGAACAATTAGTAGAACAATGGATTAGTGGTGGTATTCTGGCCTAATGATGAGGCCTCCTGTTGATCCTCCGATAAAGCAGCTGAGCTAAATAGCTGTAGCTAGCTAGCCAGACTTGGTCAGCAAGACCGGAAGTGAACGAAGGATGACTTAAGAATGAAGAGAACAATGAATCTATCTATCTATTGTTAGATCCCGAGTTTTGCCCCTGTCCAGGAGGTACTGGGCCAGCTCTCCGTTATAAAGGGTTAAATCCCTAAACCTATTATAGGTAGCTTTTAAAATTGGGAGTTTTAAATAGGGAAATTATAAGCTGGTAGTGAGGAGATTCTCATAGCTTCTCACTGCCTGAATTCGGACGTCTACCCTGCTTCCTCTGGTGTGGCACCAGACATGAATAGCCCTTGAGTCAGATACATTCACCAGCCACGCCCGTTTTGGCAGCTCTCCTTTAAATGATCTGTGCACTTGGTATGGTGCTAGGTTGGATTTTAAGGGCTTTTGGTAAACCCTAAGGAATTGTTTCAAATTAGCAGACTAGAGTAACCATTAAGAACTGTTATGATATTAGGCACACTTAACACCTAACTTTTTACTTCCATGAAAGAGACATAAAATCAATGTCCACAATTTTAACTTTAACTATATCTTGTTTGCTTTATTTCATAGACTTTAGCAAGATTAGAAAATGATTAGAAAATCATTCAATCATTATCAATCATTACCGAAAATTATTTTTATGATCAAAATATGGTAAATAATAAATCAATTAAAAAGAGCTGAGGCCTTTTAAATTACCTGAGTGGTAGTGAGACGAAGAGGGATCGGTCTATCCATGGCTTGCTGCGCCCTTCCTGCTGAAAGCTCACGAACTTGTGGGAAATCACAACCCCGTCCGAGGTCTAGTACACCTCCCCAAAGATGAAACTTCCTGCCAGCAGAGTGAAAAAAAAAGTATTCCAATGTCCAAATTGTAATCCACAGCTTGTTGGAAAAATGGTTAGTCCTTTGTGCTCTTATAATCCTTGAGTTGTTGCTGCTGAAGATTCTTGTAATCCTTTTTGCGATGTTTCGGCTGTTCACGTACTCCGTCTCAGGTGTTTCTTCAAGGCTGGAGCGAATGGAAGAACGCACTTTAGCCCGAGTCTCTGGTTTATATCTCCTCAGATTTCGGACAGAGGCTTAACTCATGACCTTATTAGGATATTTCCTAACCATCTCTTCACTCAATGGCTAATAATCCCTTGATGACGATCGATTACGATTTCCTGACGCTCGATCCCGCCTCGGTCACGGTCTGCCCCCTTGCCCAAGGTGTGGCCTTTCCTCTTGTCCTCATGTCCCCTTGATCAGCTCTTTAACACTTTTTGACCTCAGCTCAACACCTTGTTTACTGATTTTCATTAGATTTCTAACATTCAATATTTTGATTTCAATCACATTTTTACTCATTTTCATTTTAGATCAACAGTTTACACATTATATATTTTTTTAATATCACATAATCACACTTTAATTCATATTGAGGTCATGTTCAGTCCAAAACCACACACACTCACCAAGGCTCACTTCTCCTTTCCATCCAAACCACACTGCCACTTTCTTCTGTACTTTCTCCTCCAACACAACCTCAATATACTGATTTCTCATTCATTATTGCATATATTTCTTTCCATCATGGTTATGCATTACACATTTTTCATATCAAATACTTAACTTCCAACACAATCTTAATATGATGAGTTAACCATCTATCTATAGTGTATGTGTTGGACCGAGGGGTTCAACTGAAAGGGAAAAATGTAACTCATTTCGCATGTCATTGTGGTGAATGTACAGTATACAGTGTAATTATACCATATGCATTATTTTTCCACAATGGCAAGGCAGATCCACAACATTTCTGCTGTCAGTAACGGGCCTGCTCTGCAGGGCTTCCCCTGCTTCTTATCTGTGTATTGATTTTCCAGTGAGAGGACAAGAACCATTGAATTACACTGGAAAATGCTATTTTCTGCTTGTCCCCTCAGCATTTACTCATGGTTCTGTGTGTTTTTCCTGCAACCTCCCAGACATTTTTCGTTACTCACTTAAATGAAAATGCTAATAATTTAGTAGCAGATAATGATAAAGGCTGTGTTAGCCTCCAGAATCTGCTACACCTGTTTGAAACCTGACAAATCAGCAACATCACATCACAATTATAATCTAATAATATTACAGAAAGAACAACAGCTCAAGATATCTGCAATATACAACACTTTAGATTCATAATGTGTCACAGTTTGAGTTTGTGGTTTTGTTATTTCCTGTTTTATTTTGAAGTTATATCCTCCTGTGTCACGTCTCACTTTCCATTTTCCTCCCTTGTTTCCAGCCTTTGGGATTGTCCGGCCCTGCCTGATGTGTTTCTGTTCAGTCTCTCATCCTGTTCTGCTGTGTTCCTGCGTCTCCTGGTTTCATCTCCCCGTCCGGTCTTCTTATGCATCTGTCTGGTCTTTCCTGGTTTGTACCCTTGCCTTTGATTTTTTACTGTCTTTTTCATTTGCACTTTGATTCTGGTTGTTCTTTTTCTAGTTTTTGTTTCATGGATTTTTCTGTTTTTTCCGGACGTGGCCTGCCGTGTGCCGTTGCTTTATTTTTGGATTTAACTGACTTTGGTTATCAGCTTTATTTCATTAAAGCTCGCCTTTTGTTCCTCACCTGCTCGCTTGTGTGTGTTGCATTTGAGTCCCATTCTGCATGTAACCTGACGTGATGACGATCAAGCCAACTTATCACACGCATATTACTGATATCTGCAATTAATTTCTGACTGGTCAAAAACAGTAAGATCTGTAAGTCAGTGAATGTAGCCTGACATCACAAATTTGCCTTGAAGGGCTTTAGAGTCTGTATGACAGCGTACATTACAACAGTAGATTCGTATTATTATTCCTACAATCCGGTCAGTGCTGTTTGTTGCTTGAGTAACTCTTCACTACTGTTTTAGTAACTTGTGAGTGTTTGTCTACCCCTCTTCCTGTCTCCCTCTCCCCATTTCCTTACCCTCCTTTGCCTTCTGTCTCCAGTATGAAGAGCTGCTTCACGTGGAGATCGAGAGAACGGCAGTCAAAGAGAATGCTCTCGCTGTGACTGGCCGCCTGCTGGAGCTCAGCGACTGGCAAAGGTCCTCCAGAAAGTGGCACAAACTTAGCGAGTATGCTCACACACACACACACGCAGTTTGGCTGAACAGATGGTCCACTCACTGGACGGAAGTGAGGGCTGTGTTGTGAGATTCAAACAGTTCGGCTTTATGAATAATCTCTGACTGGGTATGTTTCTGCTCTGTGGTTCAGATGTCATGGTGTGCACTGACTGTTTTCACTCAAACCATATTGCGATCTTTTGTTTAACTTTCACAAATGTACACTACCGACTATGAGATATAGAATAATCACATTGATTTTCAAGAAATGTGTTCCATTGAAATAATACAATAAATACACCTCACACATTCAAAACAAAGACTTTGCTAACAAAATCGAGGGTTTTCGTGCAAATGTGACTTTCAGTTACAGTTTTGTAAATTGATAACATATTATGATCATACCAACTTGAAACTGTTCTTATTTTATTATTCTTTTGAATCTCATTTACTGTAAAAACACCACCTTTTGACCAATCAGTTTTCTGGAAGATGGCATTATGATTCAGTTAAGATCATGAGAGGTGCTGTCACAACCATTTCATTACTTTTTTACACAACAGTCGTTTTACAACAGAGAAACAGACTGAAGCAATAAAGCCTTGTTAGAAGATATGAAAGTACTGCTTTGAATAATGTTTCTATGTTTTTTCATCATTTGCTCCCAAGTCCGTTTGACACCATGGAGGTTGCAGCTGAAAGAATGAGGCTGAAATTGTCGTAAACCACATAAAAATACATCAGAGGAACATATTTATTTAATGCAATACACAAATGTTATTATAATCATATTATCTACCTGTGCCCTAATGATGGGGCAGTGATATTACTATACAAGCCTGTTGATTTACACATTTACACAGTCAGCAGTGTTTGTGTCAGCTGTCCGTCCTGCATTTGTCGGCTGTAACTGTTTAGCTTTAAGCCTGGTTTATGTGTGTAACATCTTGTATTTGTAAAATAGTTTGCTATTCTTTAATAACATATTTCTTCTCTCCTGCAGGAAGACTTTTCCAACCTGGGCTGACTTATAGACATGATAACCTTCATTTGACCACTTAGCACGATTGCGATTGTCAAGTTTAGAGAAGCCAGATCACGGAAACATATCTGGGGTATGCTGAACGTTCTTCATAGTACAGGCCTCTGGTGTTTTGACCATCTCGCCTTTCTCTATATTGTGTTGCAACTCCCCAAGTCCTTAAACTCATGTCACCCTCACCTTTGACAAAATTAAAGTCACACTGGCCCTCATTTATCAATGAACGTAACGTAGAAACCAGCGCAGATCCGAGTGCAGAAATCATCTTACGACAGGGTTCACGTGTGATTCATGAAACGTTCATATCTCGCCGATCACAGCGTAAGAATGATCGGGCGTTGATAAATGTGGCGGCTGAAAACACTCCTCATTTAAATACCACGCCCTTAATTATTCTCAGTTTAGAGGCCTCGCCCCTAGAATTTACGACATGGAGGTGCGTAATACGTCCAAGAAGAGGAACTTCTCCGACCTGAATGCTTGAGGCATTTTGGCTGTTTAGCCCATATTTAAATAAATAAGGGTTATTTTACGGTTGCAGTCAGAGTTTATTTCTTTATTTAAATGATGTTTCAGATCATTCCGAGCCAGGCACGAGTGGCGTTGTTCAGGCTGCGGCTAAAGAAACTGGTCTGGAGCCAGTCCCACAGAGCCAGTCAAATGCGAGCTTTGCGTGCGGGCGCGTGTCCTCCGCCGCCCGTGTAGGTAGACCACCACGACCCTGGATTCTGTCAGCAGAGGTCTTGGAAAAACAAACCGAAATGTGTAGATCAACGGCGGAGATAAATCGCTCACTTATAGTAATAAGCGACACTTTAAAAGAGATAAACGAAAACCTGAAACGTGCATCACATGAATAAAATGTTTGACTCAACATTGTGCATTGTCTGTTTCCCTGTATTGAATAGTTGCCAAACATAAGTATTTAACACTTTACATTTTAGAAGTGATGAATGAGGTCCTGTCTCCTTCGTGTAGCCTCCAGTTGGGGCTCTGCTGGCCAGGCTCTCTGGGCATAGGTTCATCTGGCTGCACCGGGACATCAAATGGCTCCCTGTATTGCGCAGTATTGTGCAGAACCCCACAGGCTAAAATGATGTTGCAAACTTTCTCTGGTGTGTACAATAGGGTTCCCCCCGCAGATCCTAGACAGAGCCATCTGCCCTTAAGCAACTCAATGCAGCGCTCCAACGTGGCCCGTGTGCGTAAATGTGGATGGTTGAACCTGCGCTCCTGCTCTGTTGCAGGGTTTGCCAGTGGAGTTACCTGGTATTCCTTGAGGGAATAAACTTTGTCACCGAGCACATGAATCATTGCATGTATTGCTTGTAATTATGTCACCTGCCTCAAAATCTTTCTCAAAATGAAAGAGAAATTCATGTTAAAGCACTAAACCGTTAACCCCGTTAATTGCAAACTATTTGAAACTAGTAGGCTACCTTCAATGTCAGGGATATGTGGTCTAATAACAATTCTCGGACTCCGCCAGATTTACTATGCTGCACCGCAAATCAACACGACTTGAAAACTTGCGTACACGAGTTGAGACTTGACGTGAGATTTGATAGTAGCCTCCGCTCACGTCCAAATTGATAAATGCCGAGACAGAAGCCCCATTCACACTACAGTTTGGATGCGGGGGATCCGTGCGTCAATTCTCCGCCTCTGCCTCTGTGTGAATCTCTCGGAGGCGGCAAGGGGTGAATTTTCGCTCTGACGCTGATCTGCCTCTGGAGGTAGTATCAGAACCAGTGTGAACAGATAAGGCAGCTGCGCGTATCGAGGGCGTGTCAATCGGACGGTCTGATAACTGCACAGGTCCTTCACTCAACTAAATAAAGAGAAATGTCCCACAAAGCAACCTTACATGACCAAACAAAAGCAACGTAGTAACTGTAACTGTCTTTGGCAACTTATATGAGGAAAAAAATACTGCAGCTGTATGTGGAGAAGTGTCTGTCCTCCTGTCTGTCCTCCCGCCTGTCCTACTGACTCTTTGTCACATTTCTGCCTTCCAGACCAAGACTTCAGTGAACTTTCCCCCAGAAAACAGCCTCCCTCCCTGCGAGTGACAGAGTCAGACAGCGTCCAGTTTACTGATGGTGATTGGTGATTATGTAAATTATGTAATTTAGAGCGAAAAAACGTAGCTTTGTCACCTTTGTTTCCAGGATGTCTGATGGGTCAGGATCTCAATCACAACACATTATAACATCATCCATATGATTATAAACCGTCAGCAGGTTTAGATCGACAAGAGGACACCTGGGGAAACACCTTGAAAACACACTGACGTCATCATCATGACGTGTACCGTCACGCCTCTTTAGGAGTTGCAGCGCCGGCTTTCTGTGTGAATTACACGGCGGTTCGTCTTTAAGGCGGAGATGCTTCCTCTGTATGAATGATCAATGGCGGAGAATTGGCGAACCACAGCTGTGGCGTTAATGCGTCTTCTCTGTGTGAGATGGACTAGAGACACCATTCACCCTGTTACACGACACTGAACCATCAACATGAGTTTGAAGCTGTTATTTTTTATTCAGTTAAAAGTTACATAATGTTGCTTTAAACACAAACACAACAATCAGTGTTATAAATTGTGCTGAATGCAAGCATTTCAGGAACATTTCTGGTAAATGTCATAATGATTGTTGGTTGAAATGATAACAGATACGCAGATGTGATATCAGTGATAGATATTTACAGGGTTTGCCAGTGATTTAAGTACATTTACTCAAGTACTTAAGTGCAAATTCAGGAAACTTGAGCTTTAGTTTAGTATTTACATTTTAAACAATGTTATACATCTACTCCACTACACATCAGAGGCAAATGTTATTTTTTGCTCTTTTACCTTTTACATTTGTCTAACAGCTTTAGTTACTACTAGTTATTCACATCCCTCCTATCCAGTGAGAACAATGTATCTCCAAATCTAGTAATTTTGAGTGTTTAGGATAAATTGAAGGATTAAGGGTTCCTCTATGGGTTTTGAAAATGTTCCTTCTTCTTAAGATAATAAGCAGTTTTTTCTGAGCTCATGAAAAGTTGACATTTGTGTTAGTGACGCTTCAAATATGGTTATCTTCTAGATTATGATGCATTTCTATAGATTAAACTATCCAACAGTACATGAAGAGGATGCATTGAGCTCAACCTTAAACATCTACAGCAGTAAAATGCAACAGATATGCAGAAGGAATATTAATCCTTTAAAAAAAAAAAATATATATATATAAATCATTTACAGGGACAATTATACTGCAGAATATGTACTTTTACCTTTTAACTTTAATTAAAGTTGCTGATGATTATTTTGAAGACACATTTTGCATAAAAAGTTATTCAAATGAGTGATTTGAATTAAAATAAAATAGATAAAAGAGTAATTTTTGGCTATATACAGGGGTGACACTTGCCAATAGGCTAGGCAGGCAATTGCTTTGGGCCCCGGGCCTGTAGGGCAACAGCAGTGTCGATGCATAAAGTTTGCAATGACAGTATGAGACGTGATCTCCCTAAGGGGGCTCCACCAACTCCCGATTCAAGTGGCTTGTGCTTGATCGCATTATAAACAAACTTAATGACAACAAAGTGGAGAGCCACAAACTAAAAAAATTTAGATGAGTTTCCCCTCGGGAAGTAAGAAAAGAAAGAAGAAAAAAGATGAAGAGGACGAAAAAGCACAACGGTGGTAAGTTGAGCGGATAATAACATTAAATATTATAGTATATAGCTATCCTGCTAATATAGCCTTAACTGTGGAGGAGAGACACTTCAATAACATAAATTTCACTAAATGTGTTTTGTTTACTTTGACGCTACCTGACATTAACTTGGCTAAAGGAGCGCTGCTGGCCGTGACTTTACCCAGTCGAGTGCGCGCGGGCCATCTAGGAGTCAAAGTCGGTACAGTTGACTTGTTAGCTAGCAGGCTGAAAGAAAGTAGAAACTAGTATTTAAGTTGGTCTGGGGCATTGATACCGAAACAAACATGGTCTCTGCAATTTCTAGAGTTCATTTTAATGTTGCAGAGGCGCCATTTTCTGGTGTCTAAATGCAATGAAAAATAACAGGTAACATATGTGAATGGTGATCGAACACACAGTATTGAGGCTGTAATGACTCATTGAAACAACAGCAAGGCCTCCTGAAATGTCACTTTGCTTTGCCTGTGCCAAAGCATTTATGGTAGGAGTTTCTTTTCACAGACCCAGTAGCGTGAATGGGAACAGCTTTCATCATTCCAACTTTTTTCAGCATCGTAATTCTTTATATCCACGCAGTTTTTACGTGTTCCACCGTTGGGCTCCCCAGAAGCCCAGTAGCTGCATTAAAAAAAAAAAAAAAAAACTTTTATCAGAGAATGTAATCCAAGAAGCACAAGGAAGTTATTTAATTTGAAACAAACAAACAGAGTCTGAACCTTTCGTTCAACAGAGTCCCATCCACCCATTTCCACGTCCCCTCTCTCTGTGAGTCGGTCAGGCCGATCCACATGTACTTCTTGAACCCATTTGCAAAATCCTTTTTTGAAAAGAGACGCAAAGTATAAACAACTTAACTGAAATGTATGTTTCATTAAACTCATTTAAATGTCCACCTGATGTAGACTTGTATAATACTTCAGTATTTTAACTCCAAGCTTTAACACACACACACAGACACACACACACACACACCTGTTCTTCTTTGCTGTTGATAATCATCAGGTTTGCACCTTTTTGAACACAGTCATCTCGACTCTGTTGCCAGGTTTTCTTGGTAGAAGACACATAATAGAAACTATCTCTGAAATATATCCCTTGTTTTGGAGCATGGTGTGAAAGAGAAGAAAAATGTTAGTATCTGTTTAACAACAACAAATAGCAAATGGTTCACACAAAGAAAGGAGGCAAGACGGTATCAATCAGAAAACTGAATGTTGAGAATTTTGACCAGGGTTTAATTTCGATTTAACAATTTATTGTATCTTGCCTACCAAAGATATTCAGAGTCCTCTTCAGGTTAGCGCTCTCATCAGTCAGGTTTTTCAGACTGGCCTCAGTATCTGAAACAGAATGCCCATCATCTGTTGCATTAGTCTATACAGTGTTTCTTTCAACCTTAAACAGAATCATTAGCTTTCTTGTAATGAGAATGAGAAACAGAGAGCATGTTAGTATCTCATTCACAGCAAAAATGATAATAGAAAAAAAATGGTATCAAAGAAACTGACATGTTGCTGTATCTTGGCTCAAGAGTTTTATTTCACTTGTAATGTATCACAATGTATTTGATCATCCTATTTACTATTCATCCTATTTAGTTTTTCAGAAATTTATAAAGGGGAATCTTTCAATGATCTATTGCACAAATCTATGAATGATGCAGTGTCTGCTTCCTCTATCTTGGCCCTGACGCACCAGGCTGACGTTTGGCCGTTGGCTAATGTCAAAGCCATTCATGAGCGTCTGTGACCCTGTTGTTGAAGCGTGTCCCGCACCGTTGGCATGAGTCGGCCCTTGTCAAAGCTTTTAAGCTAACTGAGTGTTCCTTTACCCCCACGAACGTAGCTCCCACAGCTACCCCCATTTACCCATTTCCAGCAACCACTACCAATCACGCCACCGTGCACACAGCCACTGCCACCACAAGCCAGGGCTCATCCACTGTCAGTCTTTCCCAACTTCCTCCTTTTCTATCCCTCTCTGACATCCACTTCTATCAATAAATTCAAATAAAATTACCTTACACTAAACCAAAACCCTTTCATCTTACTACACTGGATGGTGCAGTTTCAAGTCATTCCATACCCCTTCACAACATCCCTTTTCCCACCATCAGCATCGTAACAATAACCAGCTTCATCACATACACCCATATGGTTCTCATAATCAGAACTTCCAAGAATATTTCAGTGGCATCAACTTCTTCATCAAACTGCTCTCCGGAGCTCCAGCCCTGCTCAGACACCTTAATTAAGCCATCCGCATTATCTTCCAGGGCTGATCCTTCACCTCCCACCTTCTATTCCTATCTTCTGCCATTCCATCCCTCCACGACTACATCACTCTGGATGACTCCTGCAAAATGAAGCCAAGAATGTGGCATGATTTTCTGTCTTCATGGAACAGCATTTCTTTCTTTTACGATGACCTAATCACCTAACCAGAGGACATCCAGCTGTAGATGGACGCTGCACCCTCAGTATGTTTCAGAGGCTATCACGGCGGCAGATGTTTCGTCTGCATTTGGCCCCCAGAACTGTCCCCACTCTTCCCTTCCTCTGCCCTCTATAAACTGTATCCAGTCATAATCGCCGCACTTCTTTGGGGGTACAAATGGTCCAGAAAAGTCATCCTCACCCACTCAGATAACCTCACTGCCGTTAACATCATCAAAAAAGGCAGCTCACAATCACTGGACATCACGAAATTCATCCGAAGCCTCACCTTAGGTCTCAGCCACCATCAAAGTCCTCAGCCGCTGGTCCTCCCAAGCCTACAACAGCTCCATCTGCAGCCACCTCAGCAATATCCATCAAGCACATTTCGCATAACCCAGGAATACCTTTTGGCAGATGATGGAGCCACACCAGCCAAGACGTGCGCCCATCCAGACGTACCCCCACTCTGAGTCCCAACCTCTCTGGTTCCTAGAGGGCCCAGCCAATCTGCAACCCTATTCATCCACCAACCTCGACCCCCCTTTCCTATCCTTTCCAAAATCTTAACGATAAACTGTGGTGTGGTCTTGTTAGTGAAACATTGCGTATGTGATATTTTGCACCCTTGATACCTTTCCTACTTTTCTAAGTCTTCATGAAGTCAAAAAGACAGATGTACTCTTTAGCGCCCAGCTATACATTAAAGCTATACAGCTCAGCATCAGCTATGGCAGCCAGCAATCACATCACAGTCTCTTCAGGAATTGCATTCTCTCGTTACCTTCAACCTTTCTCCGAAGATCATTTCTCTCTTTGGTCAGGGCTGTAACCTGTTGGTTGTAACTGGTCTGTAGCTGGTCTCTCTCTTTAGTCAGGTTGATGTAACTGGTCTGCAGCTGGTCTCTTTCTTCGGTCAGGTTGTTGTAACTAACCTGTAACCTGACCATCTTCATTTCATGCATTTCATCGCTCTTGGTAACTGTGTTTGACACAAAAACAGATACAAATATTTGCTGAGAGAATTTAGTTTTGAGTGATGATATATATGAACATATATGAACTTAGACCACAATTAATAATAACAAAGAAATACTGTTAACCAGTATCACCTGTTGCCTCATCAGCATGATATCAAAGTACTCACACATGACAACCAGAGTTATGAGTCCAGTCAGGAGGAGAAGACACAGCAGACCCAGAATCACTGCAGCAGCTCTGAGTGAGCTCTTCTTAACTCGCGTACTATCTACAGCAGCTGGAATTAAAAGATAGTATTTGTAATTTGTTTGTGTTACGATAAAATTTTAAATATAGTAAATCAAGCCTTGTATTTGTGGTTTACACTCAATAGATTACAATCATGAAGCAAGATATAAAAACACAAAACAGAGATTAATCATAACATTTTTGTGAAGACCTTCCAGGAAATCATCTCTCAAAATGTGCACTGTTGCACCCACATTAAAATGATCATTCAGTCTTTGTATGACTGAAAGCTTACTTGTATAGATGAGAGAAGATAGTATAGAACTGCAACCCTCAGAGCACACACAGATACAATTATAAACATTTGCAGCCATCAACTACAATTTGCCACATTGTAACTAACTCGAAACACTTAAAGGTGCTGACACAACTGAGGGTGTGCTTGAGTAAAACACATAAATAATAGCATGTAATACTTAATAGAAATACAGGAATAAGACATTGTCATTAAATAAATACTACAAGCAGTAGCCACAAAGCTCTTGGGAACGTCCGGTTCAGTCATGAAACAACCCGACTAATCAGCACATCCCTTCCACCAGGGATTCGAGGCAGTAGAACGACTCAGGAGTTGAGTTCTATAACATTTCTGTATATCATCTCTCATTGAGCGAGTCGACCAAGTGTAAAGTCAAATGTCATCTACAGCTGACAGAACAAAAAGCAATTAACGTTTTATTCATAATTCTTTGCGTCAGTGGCCAAGGCTTCAGTTTGTTCTCTTTTCAAAGGGTCTCACCAAGAAAATTAAATTGATATCCTCTCATCAGATGATTTATAAAAGTATTTCTGTGTGTCATCAGCACAATAATGAACAATCTAAAGATTGAGTGGCACTATTTTCAGATTGAGTACAATTATGTCTGATCTACAGCATGTTGAAGCCAAATGAAAGTTTCCTCCAGAGGGATCAATAAAGTATATCAGAGCATGGGTAGGCTCAGTGCTGTGGTTAACTTCTTTCCTCTCTGCCTCCTTCACATTATGGTTTCTCAGACATGTCATGTAAGTCTTAATTTCACTTCAGACAAGTTCTTTGAGAATAAAGAATATAATGTTTTTGTGTGGTGTTATGTAAGAAATGCGATCAACATCCTTTTAGAGTGTGTAAATGTTTGTGTTCATTACCTGAGAGTGCAGGTCCAGGTCTCTTTGGCTCCACAGTGTGGATCTTGTCTTCATTTGAATAAATATTGTCAGAACATTTCCCCAAAGTCCTCCTCTTACCAGGATTACCTGAGTGTCTCTCCACATTAACATAGATATCAAATTCATCCATGACACTCAGCTGTATTGACGGTTCAGTTTGGTCCTGAGGGGCCTGAAGGCATCAAAGCCTGGAGAGTGAGCTTCTAAAATGATAAACTACTGTGCTGACCTCTCTGAAATAGAAGGTGTTCCTAACACCTGTCAAATAGTCTCCAATGTATTCACACAAGACTGCATTTAACAGGAAATAATTTTAGGTAGGTTACTTCTGCAAAATATATTCAGAATTTCACACCGTTTAAAATCAGTTGACAGATTGTATATGTACAGAAATACATGTACAGCAGCCTCCAAAAGCCCGTGTTAACTACCATTATATGTATGCCATTCACACAACTTAAACCTTTATTTAATATAATTGACCTTTCTCTGACAGCAGCACACTATTTTTAACACACACACACACACACCCTTTCTTTTTCACTTCTGTTAAGTCAGGCACTCTGTGTTGTAACAATTAGATAAACAGCAGATGTTAACTGTTGAAGTGAAACACTTCTTCATTTGTACAACTATTTGAAGAACATCAGAGGCCTCTATCACAAAGCAGTTTTTTAGTTAGCGAGGTAACTTCAGGGTTAACTCTAACTTTTCAGTGTTATATTGGCTTTTCACTTCTTACCGGGATACACTGTTATGCTACACATAAAACATAAATAGAGCAGGTTATGTTTCATTACAGTTTTTCTTGATTGCTTTGATGCAGCAGTCGACTCAAACTCCACATTTCCAAAACAGTTAACACACAGGCCGAAACAGTGGCACTGACGGTCAAAATGACACACTTCGTTTGAAAAGGCTCTACCCGTGCCAAAACATTTAAAATATGCAACAAAAGCTAATTTTGCCTTCAAACAACACAACTTGGAAACAAGTGTAAGAGCTCTTCCAGTCAACCATTACACTGTGGACAACAAAATGCAAAATACAGCACTCAGTGCGAATCGGTGCACCATTGCTTGTCATTGTAGCCTGCTACTGTACGTAGTTATTCTGCCAGTGCCATTTGTTGTCAAATTTGCCTTCTTGCAAAGAACTGGATCCAGAATCAGAAATGCTTTGATGCAAATTTTATTGATTCCATTGATTATTTTTTTTTAATTTATTTATTTTGTTTATTTGATGTGGACATCACAATTACATTGGACAAACCAGATGTATTGTTTTAAGTGTTTTAGCACGTGTGCTAATTCACAACACTTGTCCACAGGAGGCTTTAGAAATTATAAAAATGAGAAAAGTAATAAGAAAAGAAAGAGGAGAAAAAAAGGAATGCAGTGTAAAATAACACTACAACAGTAAAAGAGAGGCAGTTATTCTGATTAAATACATATAAACTACAAAGCAAAGGCAAAAGCAAAGGCAACATGGTCAAGCAAACAATCAGTTAAAACAAATCATGTGAGCACTGTTGTTTTGATTTTAGCCACTGTTGAGTTCTTTTTTAAAAGCATTACTATTGGTCTCTAATTTCAGATTAGTGGGTAGAGAGTTCCAAAGTTTTGCCCCCTTTACAGATAGAGCAGACTGACAGAATGAAGTCTTGTATCTTGGGACAAGACAATCACCACTGGTGGAGGCTCGTGTGGCTGCTCTGTGAGAGCTCTGTCGCCTGGTGGCCAATTCAGAGAACAGTGGTGACACATGATTATTTAGACATTTAAAAAAACAATTTAAGAGTGCTAAAATTCATAAAAATTTTCAAAGGTGAAAAGGTTGTGTTTTCTTAAAATATGGCAGTGATGCCATCTCATTGGTTTCTGGTCCATGAGTTTTATTGCCTGCTTGTATATCAAGATTATAGGTTTTAATGTGGTTGAAGAAGCTTGTGACCATGATGTGATGCAATATGACAGATGAGAAAAAATCATTGCATGCATGTACAGTTTTGCAGCTTGATGTGACAGGTTCCTTCTAATAAAACGAAAGCAATTAAGATTTGGTCTAACCTTATTGCAGGTGTACTTAACCTGACTATCAAACTTTAAGTTTTTGTCCAAGATGATGCCTAAGTACTTGACTTCATTCACTTCATCAATGATTTCCTTCTTAATCCTGACCTCAAATACATCGTGTGCGGGCCTATTCCGCGTGGAGAAGCACATGGATACAGTTTTTTTAACATTAAGAGTCAGATGGGATAACTTGAGCCATTCAGAGATGTTCAATAAAGCCTGAATGAGATGCTCACCTGCCAGGCTGGGTGTTTTAGTGGACACATAGTTGACTGTGTCATCAGCATACATCTGGCAGTTGACATCTGGACAGCAGCTTGGTAGGTCGTTAATGTACATTGTGAACAACAATGGACCAAGAACAGACCCTTGCGGTACTCCCATGCTGTTTGCATTCATATGTGACTTCACCCCATTGACCCTGACGCATTGCTGTCTCCCCCCCAGATATGATCTGAAACACTTCAGAGCTGCAGGTGACATTTTGAATTAGTTTAGTTTATTGAGTAAGATACTGTGGTTTACAGTGTCAAAGGCTTTTTTTTGATCCAGAAACACTGTCCCTACAACATTTCCTTTATCCAGGCTTTGATCTTCTCAAGCAGATAACAGTTTGCTGTTTCTGTGGAATATTTTTGTCTAAATCCAAACTGCTGTGGATAAAGCAGTTGGTTAGATTCTAAGTGTTCCATTAATTGTTCAGCTACAATCTTCTCCAGAATTTTTGAGACTACAGGTAGGATGGCAATGGGCCTGTAATTACTTGCTAAGTCTTTGTCTCCTATTTTATAAACTGGGGTAATTATTGCAGTTTTCCAGCTCTCTGGGAAGATTTTTGTTTGTATTGACAGGTTTACTAAATAAGTGATTGGCTCCAACAGACAGCTCAGATATTTCTTGATAAATGCAGCATTTAAGCTATGGATATCCTTAGACGTGGAGTTCCTCATGTTTGCAATCACTTTTTTAACTTTATCATGGGATACCTCTTTTATGTAAAAGGAGTCTGGGTGAACATGGTCAAATTCTTCAGGAGATGACTCAGTAGATTCAAAATTTATTGCTAATTCTTGTACAGACTCAATAAAAAAACTATTAAAACCATTTGCAATAGACTCATTACTATCAATGATTTTATTACAAACTTTGAGGCAGTTTATTTTAGGGTACGTTTGCTTACTTGTGTTAGTTAGTCTATGTGTTGCCACAGTTTAGAGCTGTTGCCATTGGCCTCTTCAGTGAGTTTAGTGAAATGATTAGTCTTGGCTTTCTGCAGCTCAGACACCACCTTGTTCCTAAAGCCAGTGAAAATAAGGTGGTCAGTATTGCTTTTAGTCATTAAAGACCTTTTAAGAGCAAGATTTCGCTCTTTGATGATCTGAAGGATGTCACTGTTAAACCATGGAAGAGAGTTTTTCTTAGGTTTACTTTTGCAGGTTTTTGTGTGTTTACTTATTAAATCACAGAGGGTAGAGGCAAAATTGTTTGCACTATGGTTTAAATCTGGTTCTTTAGTTACCCTTTTCCAGTTGACTTCCTTCAAATCATGTTCAAAGTCAACCATTTTTGATTTTGGGATTCCTGTCATTAAAATTTGACTTTCTGTTTTGTTGTGGTAAACTAGGCGTTTTTTAGTTAATTTTCTTATAATCAGTGTCATGTTATGATCTAAGAGGCCAGTAATAAGATTGTATGTTTTTGTTACTCTCTCTGGCCTGTTTGTAAAAATCAGATCTATAAGGGTTTCACTCTTTCTAGTGACTCGTGTAGGTCTATCAATCAGCTGTTTATATTTAAATTCTTCCATAACTGATTTTAGTTTCGTTTTGCCACTTTTATCCATCCAGATAATGTTAAAGTCCCCAAATAATGTACATTCACAGCCATTGTCAACAACAGACAGAAGATTCTTCAATTCTTTGTAGAAATTTACATCATGAGATAGGGGATTATAAAGCACAACTATGCTAAATTTCATGTTTGGGGAGAGAATTACATTCAATCCTAGGCACTCCAAATTCACATTTAATTCAAGCTCTAAACTCTTAAAATGCTCCCTAATATAAATTAAAACACCCCCTCCCCTTCCCTTGGGCCTATCTCTCCTATAGCATGTATATCCTGGTATGCTAATTAGGTCAGTGGGAATGTTACTTGTCAACCAACTCTCAGATATGCACAGAAAATCCAAGTTAGAATCAATAAGTAAGTTCTGTATCTGATCTATTTTTGGTAGTATGCTTCTGATATTTATATGCCCTCGCAGAATTCCATTTGGTTTTGTTCCAGAGTTCCAGATGATTTGGGCATGATTCAGCGTTTGAAAAAGTTTTAACTGCCTCTGTTTTAATATTGCGCCATTGGCTAAATGTCTTTTGGCCGTTACGGGACTCCGTCTTTGTTGACATTCGTCAGCTGTTACAGACAGCTCATCATGGGGATGATAATCCATAGCCAGTATATTTTGTGGGTAAATGCGGGCCACAGAACCAACCCCAACATCAGTGTCAGAGATCCCTGACTGTTCCAACATCACTGCAGCCGAAGCAGCCACGAGTGCTGGATGACATGACTCCGTATTCCCCTCCGACTCCGAGGACCGAGGATGTGAAAGTAGCCGCTGCAGGAGCCCAACAGGCTCTCCGAGAGCACCTATGGATACCTGGTCACCAGGCACGCCGATTCCAGCGACGGCCGCTGGACTCGCCCGTCCACGCCTCACCAAGAGAGCCCCGCCAACAGAAATCCCCTCCAGCCAGCCGACCCCCAAGGGCAGCACTCGCTCCGTCTCCCCCGGGACAGACACCATTCGGCACCCGAGTCAGGCTGAGTTGCGTGGAAGGTGTGGTTGCAACAGGTTGAATGGGTGTAATCACTGCAGATGGTTCTGGCTGCGTCGGGATGATATTTTGCACTTTTGGGTTAATCTCTGAATGGAAAAGGGGCCCAGGGTTTAGATGAACATCTCCCGCTAATAGTAGCAGCAGTAGTAGCATTTTTGGCTGGTGACAGGTTGATCTTCTGCCTGGTTGTGATTTTGGATGCTGGCTTGAAGACCTGAGCTCGGCCGTCCTTGAGAATCCGCCTGAAGACTGTGACGTAGCCAAATCCGAAAAGGTTCAATTGTGTTTTTTCTGTTAAAATGCCCAGTGGATCGGCGATAATGTTGTGAGAATGATGCGCTTTTGCAGCCGGAGTCCCAGGTACGTAGCAGATGAAAAAAGCAGGCATCAGTAATAGAAAACCACAGGTGAGGAAGTACAGGCCGGTATTGCTTTGTTCATGGTTGCCTTTGTTTTTACTGCACCATTTGGAGGTATAATGCAGTGGCTTGTTGAAAACCCAGAAAAGTGGGTAGAAGAGATTAGAAACAGCGATGTTGGAAAATTTCTGCTCATGAGTGGAGCCTGCCAAACCACTCACAGCTATTGTTGCTGCCATCTTGTTTGGCCAGGCTCTACTGTCTACTCCAAACTGTGGCTGGAAACTGAACTACTGTAAATATTACACAAAATACATGTGAACCAAAATAAAATCTATTACAGTAAAGTATAAAAATCTGTCACTGTAGAGTAGAAGAAATAGCCACTGTTGATACTCAGTCTCTTCTGTCTTGACAACAGGGCCACATGGCCTCATCCACATCACATTCAATATCTTCTCTTGCAATGCACCCAGGGAAAAAATGTCTTGCATGCCTTATCCAACCTTGACATTCCTCTCTAAGTGAAAGGCCATGATTGATAACGTGATCAATAACAGTTGCCCGAATTTCATCAGAAACCTGAGCCCTTCCAACTCTACCTTCACCTCACACTTGCACTCGCACTCGGACTCGGACTCTCACTCGCACTCTCACCTGCCTTAGACTTCCTCCATCCATGTTGGCAAAGAACAACACAGACGCTGCACCTTTTGAGGCCTGCAGACTGAATTCTAAGTGAAGATTTGTGTGAAGGAGTGTCAAACAGGTGCTTCAGTGATTTCATACTGATGCAGGGAGTTTCTAATAGTTAGGAACAGATGGTTTCTGTTTGGTTACAATAGCTCAAACAATGGAGTTTGGACTGCTTGAATGACATCCGTGTTAACTGTTCTGAAAAAGGGTGGGGAAGATGTGTCAATCCAATGAGAAAGGGTTAACGCATTTGCAAGAGGTGTCTAACCAACAGTGATGATGAAAACCGAGTGGATCCCAGTTTCTTTAAGCAGGTCAAAGCAATCAAGAAAAACTGTAATCATAAAACTCTGCTTGGGTTAACAAACTGGATGCGTGACATGGTTGTATTGTCGACATACAATACATTCACATTCACTCCAATTGTCATGGTTCGGTGTTTTGTTATGTCTCTTGTTCTGATTTCCTTGCCCTCGTGTGTCTGGTCAGTGTCTCTTCTGTGTTTTTTCCCTGTTTTTCCTTTCCACCTTCTTGCACGTTTGTCTCCCTCTGTCTGCCTGTGTTATTTCTCCCCTGTGCTTCCCTCTCGTTATCGCACCTGTCCTCTTCCCTCCTCTCTCTCCTCACCTGTTCCTCGTCCCCTCATCAGTGTCTGTGCATTTAAGTCTTTGTTCCACTTCACTCCTGGTCAGTTTGTTTTGTTATTTTGTGTGTGTGTGCTCTGTGCTATGTTCTTGTTGAAGATTCCTCCCGCGTAACCTCTCGTGTCTCCAGTCTCCTGTTGTGGTACGTTTTTCTTGGACTTGGACTTTTGGTTTTTCATGTTTGATTTGAACTTTATATTTTCGTTGTACTTTGCTTAGCCTTAGTTGTTACTTTATTTGGCCTTCTGTTTTCTAGTTTTTGATCTTTGTGTTTTTTCAGCTTTGTTTTTAAATAAAGCTTGCTTTTCGTTCCCCCATCCTGCCTCCTGTTATCTGCTTTTGGGTCCTAAAATCCTAACCTAACTCCGGTTATGTGTTGTTGTGTCAACTGGGAGAAACAGGGTTTTAGGATCTCAAGCTCATTAGGCTATGCGCCAGAAAATGCTTAACGTCATGTGAGCGTTGTTTTGAAAGGAACAGGAAGTCGCGTGAGCGTTGTTTTGAAAGGAACAGGAAGTCGCTCGTGTTATTCATTGTTGTTGATTCTGAGGATTCTGATTGGCTTGCATGGCTTTATCCTTCTCCCTACACTGCCGCCCAGAGGTTTGTCATAGTTATAATCGCGCTCGACGGCGTATTTATACGGGTTGATGTAAATGACAACTTTTTTGAAAACAATGTTGTGTGCACAATGTTGTTTTTGAAAACGGAGGCGGGGAAATATTCGTTTTTCTAAATACCCTGCTATGTATAAACGTGGGCTAAGTCTTTGTTCCACTTCACTCCTGGTCAGTTTTTGTTTTGTGTGCTCTGTGCTCTGTTCTGTGTTCTTGAAGATTCCTCCCGTGTAACCTCTCGTGTCTCCAGTCTCCTGTTGTGGTACGTTTTTCTTGGACTTTTGGTTTTTCATGTTTGATTTGAACTTTATTTTTGTTGTACTTTGCTTAGCCTTAGTAGTTACTTTGTTTGGCCCTCTGTTTTCTAGTTTTGGATCTTTCTGTTTTTTCAGATTTGTTTTTTTTTTTTTTTTTTTTTTAAATAAAGCTTGCTTTTCATTCCCCCATCCTGCCTCCTGTTATCTGAATTTGGGTCCTAAAATCCTAACCTGACACCAAGTCCTCAGTCACGCTGTAAATGTCACCAATGCTGGGTCAGTGGCTGTGTCCTCCATGCCAATCTCAAACTACATGTTAGCACAGGTAATACAAAACTTAATGTGCTGTGGCATTTTCCTTTTCTTCGTGTTTGTTTTTGTGATATATCAGTATTACTTTACCACAATGATGCCAGAAATGTGATGTGGTGATGCAATTACATATGAAATACAGACACAGAAACAATCATTTTAGCCCTCTCTAGAGCTACAGTCATGCATTTTCATACCATTGTGCATTTCTGAGTTTGTATTATGACCTCATTAGTATTGTAAATAGTATAATTCAGAATTTGATTTTCTTCTCCTACATAGTGCCCCTTAAAACCCCAAGGAGCCAACCTGAACATGAGACACAAGCATCATCACGCCAGTACAGGTACAGCACATGGTCACACATGAGTATGTGCATAATTATTGTCATTATGTCTGATTCAGTGTTAGGTAATTCCTACATAATTGGGCAGTAGCATTGTGACCTTGATCCTAAGAGGATTCTGTTTGGGTGTTACAGGTCACACATGGTTCAGTGGTCCAGGTGCGGGTGTGTGCTGTGGCATATCAAGTAATAAATACAGCATGATAACATGGAATGACAAAATACTAGTCTGCAGCCCTAAAATGGTTGCTTGTTGTGTGCTGTGATTGGAAATGTACTTTTGACTGCTGATTTTATGTAAAAGAAGGTGGATGTACAAATACTGCACACAGCTTTACACTGCTGAGTGTGGAACAATAATGAGCACATTAATTAGAGACCAGTATGTGGCCCAACTGTGGTGCCATCTTGTGGGCAGATCAAGTTGAGTTCATCATTACATCATGTCAGACTGGTTGTACTAAGTCGATATACTTGAAGTGCTAAAACTGGATTGTGGCTACACATCTTTAAAGAGATCAAATCATTAGCTGGAAACTGGGATCAGTGCTTTTATGCTGAAGCAACATGAAGTCCATTTATGAAATGAAAATCTATCAATTCTGTTTCATCCAAACAGGCAAGAGCCTGCCCTGAAGACCTTCTAAATATTGTCTTATATAACCTTCCCCACCAGCTAAAGAGAGTACAGCTGTTTGATCACGAGTCGTGCCCTGCTGCTGGAGCATCGCTGAGGTGGTGAAGCATATTTTTAAAAAGGTACAGCCCAATTAATTATGTAATTTGATGTCCATGCCTCTTCAAGGTGCATCTGCCATCATTAGCTTTAGGAAAACCCATTGTTAGGTGATACCTACCTTTGTGTTTGCTTTCACACAGGTAGATAAGTTCCTGCCTCTCTACCAGCGTAAAAAGATCTTGCAGGAGCTGTGACCGCCTCCAGAGGTGTTTGAGATGATCCCCAGCTCTAGCATGCTGTCCCCTGGTGAATGGGTCAACGCAAGGTAGGGTTCAGCCCTGCTGAAGGGGTAAAGACCAGAGTGGATTTTTGAGTTTGGCACAATGCATAGGAGAGCAACATGGCATTACATGGGTTACTGCTAGTATTAAAACTGGTGTTGTATGAAACACGTGGTGTAAAACAGTTGTAATAAAAGGACTGTGACTTCCTGTACATGTCTTTGCAGCATGCTTACATCAGGCAGCTGCTGTTTCCTGTGGCTGAGAGCACTCAGAAAGTGTTCCTTACAGCCAAGGGACAGGGTGAGGAGCCACAACTGAGGCTGGGGCCTTGCCTGCCTGACAGCACTGAGGCTAAAGCTGAGGTCAAGCCTTTCCCAAACAAAATCTGGCGATTAATATCGATTATATAAAAAAGAAATCAATCTGAATTGAACTGAATTGTGTTCATTTTCTGAAAGCATTTCTTCATCCAAGAGTTCTCCATGCATCTCTCCTTTGACTTCAGTGCACCTGTCATCACAGCCTGGCACCAAATCAAGATTTGGTAAAGCAATGACACTTCTTTTTTAAGTTCATACGGTCCAATGTAAAGCTTATAGCAACTGCCTTCCCTGAGCTTGAAGTTATAAACCATTCATCCACCAGGGGGAGCAAAGCCATCAGTCACAAGCAATCATGCCCAGTTTTGTATTATTATTATTGTATATTACCTCTAACTAGAAAATATACTCATAATACACAGAACAAACTGCACCACAAGACATTGTGTTCTCACAGACAGGAACACCAGCAAACTTGATTTGATCCTGGGACTGGACTGAACTGGAGCTCTCAGGGCTCCTGGTTTTATACTGTTGGAGATTCTGAGTCTCCACTCATTTAAAAAAAAAAAAAAAAAAAATTAAAACCCTCCTCTGAGATGTGTTTTTATAGTGTATTTCTCAACCTGGGGCTTCTGGGACTTTGTATTATTTCTGGGCCTTTCCACTGGGTGTTTTTTATGTTTAAGATTTCTCAGACAAATAAATGATTGTTAAATGATTGTTATTGTTCTTTTACATACATTGAATTTGTATTCCTTCACACGGGGTGTATGATTCATCACTAAGTTTTGTCACAACACAGTGACAGTAGTATTGTGTATACGTATACTGTAATAGTTTATTGTGTGGCACATAAGAAAATGGTCTCAGAATAACTGCTATGGCCCAGTGTCATAGGGCCGTACATAGAGCTCAGACAAGACCGACTGGAAGACAAAATGCTACATGCATTTGTGCTAAAGATATCACAAATATATTATATCTAACCCTTAATAGAGGCTTAGTTTCACTTGTGTATTTTTACGTTTGCCGTCTTTGTCTTGTCATTGTCCACCGTGGCATAGTGATCAGAGGCCTGATGTCTGTGTACACTCAGTGGCAACAACACTATTAGTTGTTCTCAAAGCGCTAAATGACAGCAAACACATCCATGTCGCCAACTCATCTGACTTCCACGCAGCCCTGAAGGCACGGGGGAGTGAACAAGAGAAAATAACTAACAACATACAGAGTGTACAGAGGACAGAACTCATCGAAGTTATCTCAATTATTTCTGTTCAGTGTCTGTGTGTCCATGTCGAATGCTCTGCGGAAAGAGAGACAGCTGACAGGGAGGAGCAGTGGCTGCAGGAGCCGGATGAGAATGAGGTTGATACCCTGCCACAGGAAGAGAAGGAGTGTATTATCCAGCAGAGAGAAACTCAAACGGAAGAAGAAACTCAGTTACTGGCTGCCAGACATGAAATTCACCTTCTGTTTTTTCCTCTTAGATTTCCTGTGAGGGGTCCCAAGTCAGGTTGGTCAAACTCTCTCAACTGGACAAATAATTCATTCCAGCCGAATGAAAGTTGCCTGTGCTTAAGGGCGTGCACGTTCCTGAGATTTAATCGCTACCATAATCAAATGCCCTCTGTTGTTGGTCAAGTCTGAGTCGCAAAAATATTACCAAGGATTAAAAAGAAAATGTTCACACCAAGGATTCAGTCCAGCTGGCACAAATCAGCAGACACAAAGACAAGTTCAGCGGTGTCAGAAGTGGTGTAAGAACAGCCAAAACGGTGAGAAATTAGAATGGCAGTCAGTAGAGCGCATCCCTCAGGCCAGGCCCAACAACCCCCTTATGCACTCACTCATACTGTAGATGCAGCACCAGCCACCTAAATATGCCTGATGTGTCATTAAGATTCATGCATTATTCCATGACAAATTAACTAAAATCTCTACTCTGGGCCGTGAGCCATCCTTCATCCAAGGTTCGTGGAAGTCAGTTCAGCAGTTTTTGTCGAATCCTGCTAACAAACCAACCAACACGCGGACACAGGTGAAAACACAACCTCCTCAGCAGAGCTAAATATTGCTTGTACAGCTGCCAGTGACGATACCAGACCAGTGCTTTACTGTGACAGACATGTAGAGGGAATAGGGCATGAAGTTAGACACTAGAACGGTTTTCCAGTGATAAATACAAGAGGCAGTCAAGGGAATGTGACAGTCACATTACTGTTAGATGAGAACAAGTTTTGCAGAAGTTGTCAGTCTTTTACATGTCTCCTAACAAGTACTTATAGAAGGTTCTGTGCAGAAATATTCTAGTATAACTGATCAAATCTAAACACAACCCTCAGTAAACTGGTCAGCTATTTAATACTGCATTAAGTCTGTTATAGTTATAATTCAGTTTAATTAATTTCTATATCATGAGCTCAATTCTTCAAATTAAGTCCATATGATTCTTAGGTCAAACAGACAAACATGTTTTTGTCAGTCAGTCTGTGTGTCCATGAACCATTAACCCTCCAGTTGTTCTTTTTTTTCACATTTTTTTTAAAGAAAACATGTGCCAGGGTTTTACACAACATTAATACAACATTTGGGTTAAATTTAATCAATAATAATAAATGATCAGCCAAGATGATTATTAATCATATTGAATGATAAGATCTACTTTACATTAGATCATTTCGGGGGCACTACCCTTGAAGAAGGGAAATGAAAGCCAATTTGATACTTCTGTCTCATAAAAGGTGCTAAAGTCTGAATTTGGAACACTTATTAATAACTAATGTAATAACTACAGCCAAAATGACCATTTTATGATTTTATGACCATCAATCCTTCGACTAGTAAGATTCAAAGGATTTCAGAGTTTGGCGACATTCACTTTTGTGCAACATTAAACAGACAACATGTTCAGGTGTGCAGGTTCAAAAGCCTTTTATTTACTCATTAACGATGACAACACACAGTCTAACAGAAATGTACTATATACAGGTGTGTGGGTGGACCTCATGTCATGTCAACAGGACCTCATGTCGCTGGTGTGGAGAGAAGTTCTGAGGGCCTGCTGGAACTGCTGCTGGCAGCTGTTGAGCCCAGGAGAAGGGGAGTACAGACGGCTGGGGGCCCAGGAGGAAGAACTGGGGGGGTCAACGCCAAGGTTTGATCACGCACACATTTCTGGGAGACTATCTGGATATTTTCAGTATCTGGAGTTTTGTCTTCACATCTCCCTAGAACTCTCTTCCTGAGATGATGTTTTTAATGTGGAGTCTAGTGAGTACTACTTTGTTACCTTCCTTGTCACATCTCCAGATGACCTGTTCTCCATGGTGACAGCTGGTGACAGCTGTTCATCGGACGGCCTCGGCCACTGGTGACAGCTGTTCATCGGACGGCCTCGGCCACTGTACAGGTGGAGAACCCCCTGACCACAGGTACCTGCCTTCCTACCTGCTAATGCTCTGACATCAGTCGTGGTGCAACCCCTCCGTCTATCATTTTGTCCAGTATCTGTTCTTGTATATCAGTATTTGTACAATCCTTTATACATTTGTGAGAGAAAATTTCACCTGACGTGCTGTTCATTTTTTGAAGAATAATTCATTCATTTACTTAAATGGATCTCCATTAGCTGAATGCCCTTGGCATCAATCTTAGCAATTTATTATTGTCAATCTAAGTAAGAAAGTGTTAAAAAATCATTTTCAACAGTTATGATGGCCGAAATTTTCATTCAAAAAGAGCAATTCATGTTTCAAAATTACCAAGACAATCCCAGAGATGTATCTACTTCCATGTGATCCCCTTCTTGTTATCTCTCTCCTGAAGACTGATTGCCCGGACTTCACTGTCGACAAGAGCATCTTTGCTTCTCTGTGTTTCCAGGCTGGGTCAGAGGCCAGCGTGGATGTTTGCTATGAACCTCATCAGCTGGGGGAAGTGAGAGGCCAGCTGAGCCCATCCTCAGGCATCGGAGGCGAATACATCTTTCTCTTAAATGAGATCTGCCTCCCTCCTAGAGCCCATTTAGCATCAGGGCCAGTCGCAACATCACTACCCCCGCTCTTTCCTGGTTAGGAACGAATGATTAGAGAGCTTGTGAAATGAGCAGTTTGAAGAGTGGAATTCATGTGTGACACAGAATGAAAGTGATTAATAAGCCAACACAGCCACCGTGCAGAAAGCCAATACATTCCGGTCTGAAGCTGTGTGAACAATGTCAGACTATGATTCCAGCTTTACTTTATTCACTTCACTTTATTTATCTTCTTAAAAAATCTGTAAATGATTTAACCTCATGATCTAACCATCATCTTTGAGAGAGATGTGTGCACACATGCATTAGGCTGTGCAGACATGTTGTAATGATCAACGGCCATCTGACAGATAGTTTGAAGATTGTCTGGTAGTTTGGTCTTTGTACAAAAAGATTATATGCATTTAACAAGTTGACACTAAAGCCCATCCTCTCCAGAGCTCTGTAGAGAAATGGAGAGCTAACTCTGTCAAAAACTTTTTCGATGTCAAGGTTGACCAGAGCTGCACTCTTCAGCCTGTTCTATGATGTTTGTTTCAATTTGTAGTGGTTTGTGGTTGGACCCAAAAGCGGATACCAAGACAGGGAAAAGGTTGTAAGTAAATCATTGAGGTTGCTCTGGTAAACTGGGGTGGTGGAGGAAGTCTCAGGCTCACAGCTGGGGCTCATGGTGCAGGAAGGCTGAGACGTAGGCGGAAGCGGTGGATCTGCAGAGGGATCTGGCTGTCGGTTGAGTAGCTGGACGCTGGGTGGCAGAGCTGGAAATGCACTGGCTCTAAAAATGACAAGAAGGTGCAAAAGTCAGTCTTGAAAGTTCAGAGTTGCACACAAATACAAAAATCACTTGTAGAAGTTCAAGAGGTGCAGCCATGAATACCACGATGTGGAGTGGAAAACCATCTGGCAGCGAGTGAGGAGAAGACCACAGTATCTGTACTGGTGCTGATGTCAGGTGGGCTGCAGGTGTGTGAGCAGCAGGAAGCCACGCCCAGCCTCTGCAAGGAACCTCAGAGCACCCAGCAGAAACAAAAACACAAAGCACAGAGCACCACAGTCACAAGCCCACAGTCATGACAATGTGTCCAATGTCGTCCTGCCTTTGTCTCCCTTTTATAAAACCAGTCTGGTGTTTGTTTATTAAGTCAGGTATAAAGTGTTCAAATCTTTTTTAAACTACATGTAAATAGTTTGTAATCTGCTTTCTATATAGCAATCGGACAATAAAATTCACAACATTCTTCATTTATTTTTTATTGCCCTTACTTTGGCTTGACTGATATCACTGCCCCTTTCCATTATGGTGGCCCCAGCTCTGAGAAGTGTCCAACGTTAGGAGTCTGACAATGTGGGGGCGAGGTTTGCTTTGAATATTTTGTACTATCACCCCCGGGACATTTCTTTGTTTTCAGTTTGCTAATTGCAATATATAACTCCTTTTTTTGTGATGGGAGTGAACAATTCAGCGTTTTGTTTTATTCCTATGGAGGGATGGTCTCGCGAAAAACAGGAACTGTTCAGTTTTATCTTCGTCTGCATGCTGTGGCGAGTGTGAGAGTGTAAAGTTTCATTACAGTCTTTGAAGATTTTTTGGAATTTCTTCTTCTTTTTTGTTTTGTTATGATGCTTCAGTTAAGCTATTTATCGAATGCCTGAACTCTTTCTGCCAAAAATACAAGCCAGAACTTCCTTGTGTTTTTATCCTTTAAGTAATAATTTTTCACAAATGTGTTCTAAAAAATATTTGAATAAAGGGAATGAACCCTGCGGAGAAAACATGCCCAGGCCTGTCACTGCACACTCATTTCCACATGGGGGCAATCATGTGCAGTGAGTTTACCTTTTCCTCTGCTCCACTGATGTGAGGAAGAGACATCGTTTACTTTGCTTGTGTGCATTGTGGTCATTCTTTTTAACCGGCATGTCCAAGTGTCGCCTTTCCACCACGAGTTAATTTGTCCAAACTACCCTGTGTGCTGTTAGACACACGGCACAGTGCGGGCAGAGCTGAAAGGGCAGAGCTGGAGGACATGCTCATTATTAAAGGTTAGATCTGTCACACACACACACACACACACACACACACACACACACACACACACACACCTATAATGAGGAGCCGGACTGACAGTTAGAGAGACACTCCTCTTACTTCAAGAGATAATCCTCTGATCTCCCCACTGGGACAAATGAAGCACACAGGACCGACACCTCCTGCTGTGACTGTTTAGGAGGAGGGTGGCATAAGATATTATAGACAACAGACACAGGCAGGTGGATGTGACCTCTTGTCATACACCCCTCGATCTTGTTTTTGGCCAACAAGCCCAGAGAAAATGGTGTGATGAAGTGTGTTCTACTTTTATTAGAGAGATCTTACCTGACTCCTCACAACACCTTGACCAAAGCTCATAACCCAAACCGCTCACTGAACAAACATTCATACATTGTAGCACACAGCAATACAGAATGATTATTGTAGTAACATAATGTGAGACGGTGTAAATGCTAGTAAGTGCAACAAAGTCACCATAAACCTCTCCAAACCTTATAAAAATCACTCCCCATAACAATGTAATGACTTTTTTTTTTCTTCGTTCTATCGATAATATTAGGGTTATGTAGAATGGGTGGGTGTGTTTTGGGGTGGGTGCTGTGATGTAAGAGGGGAGGTGGGGGGTGGGGGCTTCTCTCTCTCCCCCATAGAGCGCAGCATGAGCGCTCCGCAGCAAAAGGATGTGTGAGCAGGCAGCGCGCTACTGTAGGGACGGAGTCCACAAACTGCTCAACAAAGAACAAGCCAAACTTCGAGCTCAGGAAAGCCGCGAGCAGCCGATACCCGTAGCCGGTCAGGACAGCGAGTCCGCGACGGCAGCGCAGTCCGGAAACAGCGGCGCCCAGCCCGGTGGAATCGACGGGCTCGTCCGCTGGATCGTCACCAAAATGAGCGACAACAAGAACATCTCCAGCCGGGAGTACGCCTCCAGCAAGGAGGAGGTGGCCGTGGCTCAGGAGCAGTTCTTCGCCCCGGAACCGCGGAGAGGCATCTCCGTTATTTTGGATGTGAGTATGGAGAGGAACCAGGCTGCGGTCAGCCTCACAGGTTGGGTGGGAGGGTGTGTGGGATGAAGACATCCAGCGAGCAGTGCGTACGGACCGGTGCAGTGCGCACTTACGCACAGAAACGATTCTTACAGTTTACTGTTAAAGGCTCCTAGCTCGAGCAGAGCAGAGCAGAGCAGGCAGGAGATCTGCAGGAGGAGAGCTCCTTACAGAAGTCATCATTAATGCAGCGTTACTTTTGTTGGTGGTTTTACTGTCGGTCCAAAGTAAGTCCGACGCGCACCAACGCACCTCGCCGTAGTAAAAGCGGCACCAGTGAGTCGGATGGTCTGACGGGATGCTTAAGACAGTTTTATCACAACACTTTAATAATTCATGGAAATGCCTTACTACCACATCTCAGGGGCTGTAGGCAGCGGATGAACCTGCGCACAGACGCAGCCTTCCTGTTCTGGAAGTTGCAATTACGCAGCGCCCTGTCGATGTAGGTCAGCTCATCAATACTATTGGGTTATTTTTTCATCACCGCCCCACTAAATCTTTCCCCTGGAGACGACATGGAGTTGTCTGAATGCTTTAACGGGGTAGAAATAAAAGAGAAAAGTAGTTCCTGAGCACACGACCCAAATAGACTGATAGAGTGATAAAGAAGGGGTCCACGGGAAACTAATTAGGATCAAGACCGGAGGGCCAATATATCCTAGTACCCTAGTAAACTAATTGTGTGTGTGTGTGTGTGTGTGTGTGTGTGTGTGTGTGTGTGTGTGTGTGTCAGGTAGATGCATCTCTAAAGTTTTTGATCATATGCAGAAAATGTAAAAAAAAGAAAGAAAAGTGGAGCGGATATATTCAAGTGTCCTTTTTTATTTGTTACATGTTACCTGATGCCCTGATTGTGACAGTTATCGGCTACACGCACACTGATTGGTCGATACACAGTGCGAGTCGCGCCTTCTGACACCAGCACTGAACTCCCTCTGGCATTCCCCCCCTGCTCACATTCTGCATCGGCTTGAACTTTGAAATGTTAATCGTTTTTTGCCATTCTCCGATATTATTGACTCGAGCGTTCATATCATGGTGAGAAAGTCCACGGAAAGGGATTTGAGTTTAGATGTGTGTGTGTGTGTGTGTGAGAGAGAGAGAGCTCTCCTCATTAGACCCTGTCTGCCTGCTCATTTCTCCTCCTCTGCTGTTCTCTTCTTCTCCTTCATCTTAACCCTGACGCACCTTTCTTTCTATTCTTGAAATATCTTTCATCTGTTGTACTCTCCCCCTCCATCCGTCTCCTCTCTCCTCCTTTCATCCATTGCCTTCTTGTCTTCCTCCTCTCCTCTCTCCTCAGCCAGGCCAAGAAAACATCCATTCTTAATAAGGTTAGGAGATGGATGCAACACCCCCCCCCCCCCTCTGTCTCCGCTTTCTCTCTCTATTCTCTTCAATCGTTTTCTCTTCCTCTCCTTTCCTATCTCTCTTTGTCTTCTCTCTCTGTATATCTGTTACAAGTCATTTTCCACACACACACACAGACACACACCGCCTCCTCACCGCAACAATTTCCCTCCTCTCCAAGCTTGTCTGTCTCCAGCAGCTTCAGAGTTGGGCTGTTTTCTGTGGAGTTGAGCGCGCCCCAGGGTGCAGCAGGAGAGCAGAACAATGCAGAACAGTTTGTCATTTGGAACGTCGCGCATCTCAGCAGTAAATGATTTTCACTTTGGCCCGTTCAGATGGCTGCAGTCAGTGCCTGAATGCACCACAAAACTTGCAGCTTTATTGGCAATTAACTTGTAGAGTAAAGCAGTTTTACACTGGTATTTGCACTTTGCAAGTTCTAATCATTTGAACTTTTATCGAGATGACTTAAAATCACAGTCATGATTGTTGGATAAGTTGATCGATCTATTTGTCTATATAATGTAATAACATTCCTGTTTTAATTTCTTATAGCCCAAGGTAACTTACCCTGATTGTTTGTCAAACAAGTTGTCCAACACCCAACAATCGACAAAGAGTATATTTGGCTTTTTTGCTTGAAAAACAAATAAAACAATTAATTATCAAAAATTTTACTGATTTACATTTAGCAAACGCTTTTGTCCAAAGCGGACATACATACATTCATCGCAGTGGCTGCCATGCAAGGTGCCGACCAGCACATCAGGAGCAGTTTGTGGTTCAGTATCTTGCCCAAGGACACTTCGACATACAGACCAGGGGAATCAAACCAGCGACCTTCCGATAACAAGACGCTGGCTCTACCCCTGAGCTACAGCCGCCCCAACTGATAAATGATTATTTTCTTGAATAACTAACACCATTGCAGCTTTAGCTTCAGGGAGGCCCATGCATTATCAGTCAGATAATGGGACATTTGTATTATTATATATTATCCTGAATTGAAAATAAAGCTAGAAAATGGAGCCAGTAAAATCGGCACACTCCAAAGCAGTAGGTGGCAGTATACGCTTAAAAGTTTGTTTGCAATCTGCCAATAAACACAGAGAAGAAGGAGGAGGCAAAGAACAAGCAAAGAACACTGTTGTCACGCTCATGAAGTCAACCTGTCTATAGCTGTGGCACTCAGCCCTGCTTCCAATTTTGCCCAGTGGCCACTTATGGTATTGCGCCAGAAAATTCGCCTGTGGTCTCAAAAGCATTTTTCCCATAAAGCATCATCGTAAGAGAGATGTCTGTGAAACTGTTGACACAAAACCTAAAGCCCAGTTTTTGCTCCAAGAAGGTTTCATATTTTTACAGCTCTGCTCGAGCCAAGAAAAGCTGTTGCTTGCTGCGAAAATTGCTACCTTTAATGACATTTTCATTTTATTTTTGATCTATTGTGGTCTCCTCAGCCAACATAACGTCATGCAAGTTGGGCTTGTTTTGGAGGAGGTTGGTTGCTTTGACTCTGCAGCATAGACAGTAGAAGAAGAAGCAGAATAACTTGATAGAAGATGCCAAGATAGCGCCTATTCAGTTCAATGAGAATTGCTCAAAGTTTTTCTAGCTTACGGGTTTACTTCATGGTTATGCGACCCAGTAGAATGTCACCTGCTGGCCCCACCTGTGAATTTTCTTTGCCTGTATACTGTGCATTGTGATGACATCACAGATTTTTAAACAGTTTTTTTCTATGTTTGAGGAAAGTTTTACAAATATAAAACCTCATCATAGAGAGAGTCATAATTGAGCTTGTTTGCAGTAGTGGTGGCCTGTAAACAGTTTTACAGATGTCTCTGTAATAATTGTGCTCAATGGCTCAATTTGCTGCAATACCGCATATGGCCACTGGGTACAATTTGGAAGCGAGGCTGAGTCGTGCTGTCCTATCTAGGTTCTATTAAATTCTATGCTCTAGTTCTACTTTAATCTGTGGTGTAAAGCAAGGCAGTGTAGATAAGAGAATCAAACATGTTGTAGCTGGAGTGGATTTCACATTACTACAATTTGCACTATATTTTCCATATGGGTTCTGAGAGGAAGGAAAAAAATCTACCAGTTTTAACACTAAAAATCTTATTCGACCTATTGAATATCAGGCTAAATCATCCATCTCTGCTCACTACATCAAAGTCTTTATTACCCTCAGGTGTGCACAAACTACAGGCTAGGAACTTCTATTTATAATACAACAATGTGAATAATCAGTTACTGGACTTGTGGCCTCGGCCTTGAGAAACAGGGTAATTGGTTATCTGCACTGGCTGAAAGAAAATCCATTTAATGCATCCCTGATAATCTTAAACAGTAAAATACTTCGTCTTTTTGACATTTCCATTAACTGTTGATAACACAAGTCAGTGTCAAGTCTTCCTCTTATAAGCTCCGCTCCAGTGCTGTTCTCAAGTGTAATGGTGTACTTCACAGACTTCCACATCTTGTTGGTAGAATGGGCCAAAGTTAAGAAGATACTCCGCCGAAAATTGTTAGTACCCCTCACTCATTGCCCGTAGATTGAAAAGACGTATATTAAAGTTACGACTTTTGTCCTTCACATGAACAGTTACTGCTACAACAGTCAGTGGTGACAGGTTTTCTCAGGGGAAAATAACAATCCTCCCTCCCACCTTCTTTCTGTCTCTTCATTTCATCTTTTGCATCCCCTCACTGTGTCTTTCTCCCTGTCTTCAACGTCTTTGCTCTCAATTTACAGTTTTCTGGCAGTTGTTGTCAGTAGGAACAGTTTACACCACACTATGAAACACAGATGAAAGTACCAGACGTGCTTCTTTCAAATCCACAGGGAGAGGCTTCCACTGAAGCTATAAATTAGATCCCAGATTCATGTGTGTGTTCATACATGTGTAGAATGTGGTGCACACGTACACAGCAACTAATCATCAGTCTGACATCTTCCCCATGGTGTATATTTGTGAGGTTTACCCTGTGACACATTAATAAACTTTACAGTCCGTGGCTCCTGCCAAGTCCTATCGCACACCACCGCACCCTATCTGGTTGAGATACACGTGTTTGTGTGTGATTCACTCAATGCACCAACAGCCCTAACAAATTGAAAAACCAAACAATTCCATTTGCAGTTACTCACCCACTGGGTTCTGTTTCCGTTGCAAAACACTGGTCATTCTGTTCTCCTTGTTAAACATTACATTATGTGTTTTACCATCTGTCACTTAAGCTGAAATGTGACTTCATGTAGATGTTTTTTCCTCAGAGCTTGAAATTTACAAACCTCAACCTCAGATTTTTACCTCTCGATTTTCCCTTTTTTATTTTTTATGTAAAAAAAAAAGAAAAATGAAAAAAAAAATGTATTCTGTTAAACTGATGTTAAAGGTGCAATATGTAAGAATTGGCCACCTGTCAAAACAAACAGGGGGCACCATATCACCAGCGCAACCAATAACTGCTGCTAAATGAAGCTGCCAGTAGCCATTTAACTCAGTTAGCCATGCAGCCAGAGGTCCAGACTGGGAGCTTGAGAGCCACAAGCCTGTTGGTGGTTCCATAGCTAGCACAGGAGATTTGGACTGGAACTGGGACAGAGCTGGCTGGTTAGCATGCTAACTTCAGTAGACATTTCCACAATACAATACAGAAGTTGTAACATCAAACTGTTACTTCTGTACATTCTGAAATTTTGGTAAATGGACTTGCATTTCTACAGCGCTTTTCCAGTCCACTGACTGCTCAAGGTGCTTTACAACACTTTTCACATTCACCCATTCACACACACATTCATACACTGATGGCAGAGGCTGCCATGCAAGGTGCCAACCTGCTCATCAGGAGCAATTTGGGATTCAGTATCTTCCTCGAGGATGCTTCAACATGCAGTCGGGGGGAGCCAGGGATTCGAGCGAGCAACCTTCCGATTGCTCTACCTCCTGAGCTACAGCCACCCCATTTTAAATGTTTTCAATTAAGATTGTTACACACTGCCCCTTTAAGTATTTTGTGTCTTTCTGAAGAAAAGGTGACAATTTTGTAGAAAAAGACGTGAGAATAGATTCATTCAGAACTGATGTGCTGTACCAGACATGAAAACATACTTACAGATGTTCCCCAGATTACAAATTAAGAGAACTGTTAAAAAATGTTTAATGCTTAATAGCTGTTAAGTAACTTTGCTGTTTCTGTCTGTTTCTTAAGATTATTTTATGATATTACATACTTCAAAAAACATGTTTAATATTGGTCTTTTATACTGTAGACAGATATTGGATTTTCGATATTGATATCAACATTAGGAAGTTTAAAGGGGAACTACGGTACTTTGCCTCTAATTTCAGTGTGAGACACACTTGTCAGTGCTCTCTGGTCAACAAACTATGTAATAGTGTCACTGTTTCTAAATCACCTCAAAATTGAATGTTTGTGTATTTTCTGTCCTGCAGTTTCCTGTTGGTCAACATAAATCCATACTGGTATACGACATCTGTGATAAACCAATACTGGCTGATATATTGGGCCTCACTTTCAATCTCTTCAAATCTTATAAACTCCACTTTTGAAACAGACAGACATGTTTTCTATATATGCAGATGATACCGAGTTGTACCTACACACATTAAGTTGAATGACAACTACTGTTCTAGATTGATACAACATTTATTGAAGAACAATGACTTAAATAGATGTAGAAATTACATATTATAGGAATTGGCCACATGAACACTATTTTTGTGAAACCTGGATAACTAATGTTGTATTTAAATTCCAATGTATGTGAAAAGTGTTAAATCAACTGAATGGGTTTTATTTTTTATAATTTGTCTTTATATCATTGTGTCCACCCCATGTAACTCCTAATTAGTCCCTTAAAATTAACTTTTCCAAACACAGGGTTTGAACTGATTTGTTCATTCTCTCTGTTAATACCTGTTGACACAGCTCACTGCAGATCCCTTCAATGATACTAACTGCACTCTCTTTTTTCTTTCCGTGTTCGCAGATATTCCGAAGAGCTGACAAAGATGGTGAGTGCTTTCATTGACTGTCTTAATTACTTTCTGCAGACCTGAAGAGAAAACTCATCCAAAAAAGTTAGTTTGTATGATGTATTTGTTGAACATTATCAATTACAGTATGCGCATATATGTGCAATGTTATATCTACGTCCAACATGGAGGGGTTTCTCAACATTGAACAGAAGGAAAGGCAATTTTGAACATTTTCATTTTTGAAATTCTGAGCTTCATGAAAATGCATTTAAAAAGGGGACATTATCTCTTGATTGTCCATCTCTGTGGCTATTTTGATGAGCTAGGTCCAAATGACAATCTCTAAACATTTTTAAACATCTTTCCTATGGGAATACAACAGGTGTCACGAATTACATTAATAATGTCTGCATTCCTCTCAGATGTTACATCTGTGCTTTTTCTAGCAATGACATTCTGCTTTGAGAGGTTTATGAGTAAAATGTAGGATTTCTGAAGGGGATGCTGTTTTTATACAGTCTGCATCTGGAGTTTTGCTTCCAAGGGTTAAAAAAATCACAAGAAGTTAATGTAACTAACAACCTGTTTCTTAATCATCTCGGCCTCATTGGGCAGGTTATCAGCCATGTGATTGTGTTTCAATACAAACATTAGATTTACTGTCTGTGAAGGTTTTTGTATCGCAGGAAACCACAGAGTGTTAAGCTCAGTCTGTGTGCTGCCTGAGCTGCCGCTGCTGCACTATGCTGTATTTTTAGCATGTTGGGACATTAAAGCGTTTTTAAAGGGGAAAGTTTATATTGCTGTGTAGCTGTGCCAGTGAGCAGGTTGTTTATACCCTTTGGCAGCACATGTACTGCTACTTTTTCTCTCTTTATCATCTTCTCCACATCTCTCTTTACATCTCTTCCCACTCTACCCATCTTTCCTCTCTCTCATCCCCTCCCTCCTCGCCTCTTTTATCTGATCACTGTGTCGTTGACAGAAAATAATTTAACTAATGAGAAAACAACATTAAAAGCTTTGCTTTCATCGTGGCCAGATGGCCATTTACTCTTCCAATGTGTGTGTGTGTGTGTGTGTGTGTTAAGGGGGTTTCTCTGCTACCCAAGAGCATTACTTATTTGCCTCCTCTCCAGCAAAGCTACAGTATGCTCCCCAAATGTATCTCTGCGGAGAAGATGTCTGTTCACTTTAATGTGCACTATTATGGCGGCTCATTTAGTCAATGCTTAGTCATCTGTCTGACCGCTGTTTTACTAGTTGTTAGCACAATGGCTGCGTGTGCACGCCACAAAATCCATTTATCAGCCGATGTCGAGCACCGGACATAAACAATTTTTCCAGTTGATTTAACTGTTGAGATCATTGCTGTCAGACTTTCTCATCTTGCCTGGGGTCATTCTTTCTTTTCCTTACAACAGACTGTGGAATCAGCTGTCAGCGGTTCTGATGCTTCCACTGTGATTGCCAGCTGCACAGATACAGAACAAAAATCACATTTTCTTTTCACGCTGATCTTATCCCAAACATGGACCAGTTGTGCCAACGATAAAGCTGCTCAAACAAGCTGTAGCATTGTGTGCATCTTCATGATAACAGTCTCTTGGGGTGTTTCAACGACTCCCATCACCGCTCGAAACGCACAGCTGCAGGCTCGCCTTCAAAGAGTCAGATACGAGTGTGGCTGGGTGAGGGGCTACAGAGCGAGCGCAAAAGAGAGACTGAGAGTCAGTGAGGAACAAAGTGAGCGGAAGAAGAAATGACGGTTATTATGAAGAAATGTGGTTATTTGATGTATGGAAAGCAGACTGGAAAGAAAGCACCAGTGAGCATAAGCTGAAGCAGAGCTATTTTTATCCTCCTCCTCTCTCCGGGGAGAAGACCGGGGAACTGTTTTAATGAGAGAGAAAGGGAGAAAGGAGATGCTAACGGAGTAGAGGAGAGAATTGTTAAAAAGAAGAGAAGGTGCAGGGAGGGAGATGGTTGACAGGAGGAGAGACAGAAGGTGGCAGAGTCCAAAAGGAGAGGACAGAGACAAAGAGGAAGACGAGCAGGGCAAAGAGAGGAAGGGGAGCGAGGGAATAAGACGGAATTGTGTATCTGACTACGGGCAGTAATTGAGGTTTAATTGGCTGAGTTCTATCTTTACATTCACGGCACATATTTTAGAGTCAGCCTTCCTGCCCCCCAGCTGCTGAAACAGCAAACCAGAGAGTGCATATGTGTGTGTGTGTGTGTCTGTCTGTCTGCATGTGCATTATGCATCCACGTCTACTTCAAATACAATCTGTATGCATCGGTGAGCAGTTTTTCTTTATGCTGGAAATGTATGCATATCGTGTGCCGGAGCTTGTTTGGATGTGTGTGTTTGTGCGGGTGTGCGTGCATGTTACGTGTGCATTCTGTGTGTGATTCCGTGATCATCGCGGCTGACTCACAGCCATTGTTATGCAGCTGGTGAAGGGTTTCAGCAGCCAATAACTCTCTGAAATAGTTGCATCATTTGACAGCACTTAGTTTACTGTTTGCACTTGCAGCAGCACCTCGAGTATAACACAGTTCGCGGAGCCGCTGCTGTCGGGAACTTTGTCTTTGCAAGAGAAATGTTACGTTAGAGTAACTTGGCTGCCAAATTGAATTGAAAAGAAAAATTAGAAATCATTTAATTTATACCATTAATTTGTGACATTAAAGGGGCAATATAAATGTACAAGGTAATTTATGAGTCATTATACAACACAGGGTTGCATAAAGAAACAAAGTTTTTAGTATACAAATATACATAAAAATGTAATGCATCTTTTCAATCTGCGTCAGGGTGTATGTAAGCAGCAGCAACAAGATGGAGATGATGACGTGGTCAGCATCTTCATATCAAAAGTTGGACATCAGTTAATCACAGTCCATCAACCTTGACTGTGTGTGAGCGCCAAGCATCGATGTTATAAACACAGAGCCCACCTCTCCTCATCCAGCTGTAGTCCTGCGCTCTGTCGGCTCAGAACACGCTCTGCCCATCGAGGGATGGTTTAAAGTTTTGAGCTCCGTTCTATTGCTTTGGACAAGTTCATCCTTCCATTACTTGGTGAACACTACAAGCATAGATGAATCCGATGACACATTTCTGTGTTCTGCCATTGAGCACCTTTAATGTGGTAGCAAGTCGTAGTGACTCAGTGTTTGACGCTGAAAATGACAATGACAACAACATTAAGCAATAATACATATGCAACTTCACGTTAGACATTCAAAATAAAACATTCTGACAAACATTAAACATAGTAAGACATATTTCATCTTTTGTCACACAGTCACAGTTTGGTTAGGTTTAGGCACAAAAAGGTTTTGGTTTAAGATCATGCATTTGGCTTAAAATAAACAATGTCACTCCATAAGTTCAGCCATGTCACTTAAGTGACTTACATTACATAATTATACCTAAGTTACCCACTGACGTAACATAACAAATCAGTCTTGACACTTGGTCACACACGGGACACTCTCCTTGGAGAAAATCCTTTGGGTGAGCCATTCAACCGACCAGACTCAGAGTTTTATTGTTCTCTGTACTACTGCACTAGATGGATTACTACTATATCATACTTAGAAATGTATGGCCACTGACCAGACTGCTGTGTTCAACACAGTGGGAGTGAGAACAGGGTAGTTATTAGGGGTGGAACTGTTCACAAAATCCACGATTCGGTTCATATCACAGTTTTGGGGTCACGGTTTTCGGTTCGGTTCGGTTATTTTTTTCTATTTCTTTTACACTCTAAAAAATACCATGTATCAGATTTATAGCCTAATAATTCGATCTTTTTTTTAAATCAGAAATTCTTATGGACATGTCATGCAATCGTGCAAAAACTGAAATAATGAGGCAGCTTGATTAGGGATTAAGCACATCATTGTAACAATCTTAAATGAAAGTGAAGTGAGATTTTAAAACAGCAAGAGGAAAGACATTGCTGCATTCACGTTTATATATTTATTTGGCAAAAAGTGTATTGTATTGTGTTTTATTTTGAAAGGGTTTAGCAACGGCTCCATCAAAAAATAGAGGTGCTACGGACTGATAGCGCTGCAGAGCGGAGAGACGCTGCTGGGACGCTGCTGGGACGTTATGCAGCGTGCCCGGTGGGGATGGTCTCATTGATTAGAGTAGCAGTGATCAGCTTCGGTGACTGCGGTGCAGACGTTAGGCGCCCGTTACGACCCCGGTGGAAATTATGCACGTTGCGCATCATAAACCGAACAGTACACACATGCCCCGAACCGTGACAAGCGTACCGAATGGGGCGGATTTTTTGGATGAACCGTTCCACCCCTAGTAGTTATTCAAATTGTCCATGATAGAATCTGGTGACAACAATAGCCCGGATGGATGATGTGGCAATAGAGAAAAAACTGGACCGTCTGTACTGTGTACTACTGTACTAGCTAGCTAGCATAATCAGTCAAGAGTTCCATTTAATCATTACAGAGCAATTTTAATGATCATATCCTTGATCCAGTTCTGCTGCACATCTTGGTCCTCACATTCATTTTTTATTTTTAACAAAGGTGAAGTTTGCTGCTACGGTTGAAGCTGCTGAGAACTGCACAGGTTCTTCCAGATTCCCTTCACAATTTGTCAAAAGTCACATTAAGCAGAGTGTAAAGGTGGAGGTAGAAAATTGTTCACTTCTTGGAACAGCTTTCTTTCAAATGCAGGGTTGTTGTAGGGGGAAGCTACCACAGTGATGGCGACTTGTCTAATTCTGGTGCTTGCTAGGGTTAGGGTTAGGGTTAAGTAAGCTCTTAAATATCTGTTATATAGTGCGTAGTCAAGTAGTGAACAAAGGGGTGTTTAATTGCGACTTTCAAACCTGATCTAATTGGCAAAAAAAACAACATTTTCGAGAAACCTTCGACTCTGACAACACTGACACAACCAGGGTTTTTTGTATTAGAGTTTCTCATCAGTTGGCGTTTTTTTTTCTTGCTTCTTGCCTTGTGACTCATCAGCCATCTGCTAATTATTGCCCCAGTGTTTGACATACAGACAGAGAGCAGACAGAGTTTTCGGAGGCTTGTTTACCCATCCTGTCAAGACCAGACAGAATTACAACCTAACAGTGAAAAGCAGATCTGAGGGTGCAGCTGCTTCTGTTCAATGTGGCCAAACACAACTCTTCACTGTTACACTAATGAAGGTGACTCCCTCATTTCCTTTGGATTTGCTCTGGATATTTGGTGCCCGAGAGTTCTTGTGTGCACTCGACAGATCACCTGTCAGTCTGGTGTCAAGATTCTGGAATGTGTTATTGATTTCTCTGCCAATTTATATTCTTTCTACTGGCCATACCAATAACAGGCTTCTGTCATATATTGAGACTTAGAAAATATAAAGAAAATAATAAATATGATTGTAGAGGGTGAATGAGGATGACGACAAAGATTCGGATGAAGACCTTCCTGTCTCACTGTCATCAGAAAGAATGCGACAGAGAGAAAAAGAGAAAAAGCAACACCTAAATCAGTTGAGAAAAACAAACTGACAAGTCAAAGACATGAGGAAGAGAGAGATCAGACAGCGCAGACAGACAGCATGATGGCCTGTACTGGAGTATTAACTTCATGGTTTATTCAACAGGAGGTAGCTGATTCACTGGGGTCCTAAGCAGAGGCTGGATTACATCTCTGTTAACTGTCTGTTTCCCAAACCTGTGCTCCAAGTTTTTAAGGTCAATGTCTCAGCCCTTCTGAAGTTCAGAGGAACAGTTTGACACAAGGGAAGTATTTCCTGCTGAGAGTTAGATACCATTCTTATGTCTGTATGCTAAATATGAGGCTACAGCCAGAAGCCATGTAGCTTAGTTTAGCTTAGTGTAGCTTAAGTGGAAGGCTCGAAGATGATGAAACAGTGAGCCTTGCTCAGTCCAAAGTTTAAAAGGCAGCCATGGTCACCATTTACTAGTTCAACCCTCATACCACTACAACTCCCTGTACTTACATTTCTTATTCAGATACAGAGCAGGTTAATTGGTGAGTTATAAAAGGGGCTGCTAGGTGTGACCGAGCCAGGCTGGGTGTTTCCCCCTACTTGCAGTAGTGTTTACACTAAGCTCAGCTAATCTAGTCCTGCTTCTAGCTCTGTATAACGCAGAGACATAAGCAACCTTCTCATCTAACCTTGCAAGGCAGCTGGATTTGCAAGATCAAGTGGTCAAGCGTTCTCGCAAATCCGTCCTGTCAGGCCACAAGCAATGCGTTTGTGGCGGAACACACATTAGTTGAATAAATCAGCTTCCTTTTTGGACTTCGTGGCAGCTACAGGCTTGGAAGTGACCCTTGGTTTGAAAACAATAATGGCGGCTCCTTAAGAGGTTAGCTGCTTCTATGGCATCAGCTATATCATAACTGGGGAGTAGGCTATATTTCATTAACAAAAGAGCAAAGAAGGCACTGAAGACTACAGATGGAAAAAATGTTTTCACTCTTCTCCTGACTGGCTTCAGTAAGAGCTTGATTTACCATCTGGCTTTGCTGGCTCCTGCTACTGATTGGTTGAACTCGGCCCCAGTGATGTATCGCTGTCTATAATGGGCTGAGTTTGGTATTTTTTTTGCTGGTTTGTCCAATCACCTGCCAAGTATTTTTTGAGAAGGCCTGCCCTTTTTCTTAACACTTCCCAGCATTGCCTTTCCTGATTGTTCTGTCTAACAAACCATCCGGCACATCAGGTTAGCATAGACTATAAGCCTTTGTAAATAAAAAACAGTAACGCATGTTTCCAAATTGTCCAAACAATATAGTAAGAGGAATTCAACCAGGCGCTTATGTAGAGATACAGTCCGTAGGTGCTCTTGGGGTAGGGAAAAAATGTTCTAAATTTGTCCAAACAATATCTTTAAAATTGAGTCTTAAAGGTAGACTTCCTCTGACTCCTGTTGAGTTGAGCATTAAAGCAAAGTTTTACATTTTGGGGACTAGAAGGTTGAAAGCTCTCATACATCATCATCAGTCAAGTTATCTTTAGTTAAATATGAAGACCAAAGGCAACAAAATCCACCTTAAATAAATGAGTGATCTTTAGAGGTGCTGGTATTCAGATCTAATAAGAATACCTTAGGCTAGCTGTTCTAGTTAAACAAACCTACGACATCTACTGTATGTGAGTGGTATCAATTGGTTGTTGAGTGTTTAATTGGCTGACACTCCATGAAGTCAGACCAGGCTGGGCGTAGGTTTTCAGACAGCTGGGCTTCATATCAGAATTCAGTTAGCGTAAGCCAGTTCATCTGCCACTCATACAGTAGCCTTCACATGTTAAGCTAGTAGCCCAGAAAATATGCAGATCGACCATGAGAACAGGGAGGAAACATGAATCAGACTAAACGTGGTACAGTAGATGTGAAAGATCAATGTGTAAGCCAAGCTGTCTAGAGAACTCCCTCTGATTCAAACATTGTAGCAGCGCTAGAATAATAAATAAATCCCACAGAGGAGAAAAAGCCTTAAAAAAAGTAATTAATTCACCTAGAATTCTACTGAAACAACCTCAGAGCTAATCACAGAATCATTCATCAGCACCTGTGATCAGAATAATCAACTTGCTCATGTAACAACCTCAAACAGAGTTGTCCTCATGCCTCCTCCAACTGAACTGTGTTTGATTTTTGTTATTTCTTTTTTATATAAAACATGTGATACGTTCAGTATGATTGTTTAATTAGAAACGTGTTTGTGCTATCAAATTTGCATGCAGACACATTCCTGGACAAACTTAGATGTCAGACATGACTGGTCCATTGCGCTGATCATGGACTGTTTAACACTGTTACTATAGTTACATGCTTGCTTTATTACATAACATGCATGGATATCCAAAGTCTCTGGTGAGTGTAACATTTCATTTTAGAAACTCAGATGTTTTGCACAGCTTTACATTATAGATGACGACATTAAGTCTCCGTCTGGAGTCATGGGGGGAAGCATTTTGACTGCCAGCAGTACAACATTGGGCTCGGCTGCTGGTAGTCGCTGCAGCTCGTCAGTCAGCCAGTCAGTCAGTCAGAATGGTGTCATGTGTATCTAATTACCTGCAGTCTTTAATCACTGATTCCGCCGCTAACAAGCCCCAGAGTGCCGCACGCCGAGGGAGACAGAGAAGAGATGAATAAAGACGGGGAGCTCTGTCGGTGTGACACGAAAGGAAGGAAAAATAGAGGAAAGTGTTTTTGCTGTAGGACAAAACAAGGAAGCCAGGATGTGCTCTAAATATTCAGTGTTTGTCTTGGAAAACCAAATCCTTTGTTTTCCTTGAATTAAACTAACAACGGAGAAGAGAGGTGTAGATTACTGACACCAAGTATGTACATCCTGCCTCTCCCTAACTGTAACATTGATCCAGTTTGAGTCCTAAAACTCAGACCAGCTAAATCTGAAAATGCTGTTTACACATGTGATAATGACACATGTATGTATGTAAGCAGTATTCCTTCATCCCTGTACTGGAACGTCACTATTTTGCCCGTGAACTCGTCTGGCACATTAAACAAATACACCTTAACGACACAGACAGTTGTGTGATTGGATATATTTGTGTTCAAAATGAATGATTGCGCAGAAGTCAGAGGCATAGAACGTTGTCTTCTTCCACATTCACTCAGTATCTCAGTGTGTGTTGGCTGCGGGGTTGTAGATGGGTGGCTGGTTGTTCTAAAAATGTCTTGATTAAATCTCTGTATGGCACTGGAAGATGAAACTCATCCACTTCACTGCTTAGAGCGGTGGATTGAACATAGAGTGAAAGAAAAAGAAAGAAATATAAAGTCTGTTTTTCTGTCTCTGACACTTGCAGTGTATTCCACTTCAGACAAAGAGAGGCTTTTTTTCCCTTAAGTTATATGTATGCCTCTGTATACTCTCAATTATAACATGTAGGTTATGGAAGGGTTGTTGTTGTTTTCCTCCAGCCACAAATACTCTTATTTATTCTACATGTATACGCTAAATCGTTTCCTGTATCTAATCTCGACACACAAACTAACATCCACATAGTGTCATTATATTGGTCTTAAACTATTCAGTACATAGGTGCTGCAGTAATCTGCCTGAAAGGCCAGATGCTGGATCAGTTTAGAGCACATATAGAGCATATCATTTCACATTGTTGAGATGTGTCTCTTTCATTCATTACATCATGTGTAAAATGGGACCAAGATATTTGCAGACAGAATAAGATGTTAGCAGTTAGCGTTTCGACAAACCAATGTTACGTTCAAAGTCATATGTATGACATGGCATTTATACAATTCGTGTTATGTAAAGTTAATGGGCTGATATAACGCGTTACTAATAATATTTCAGTACTATGTTGCTACAGTTATGTCACGTAACGCGTTACAATCCGTGTTTCCGACTGAAGTGAAGCGTTTATTGTAGTTTTTTTAAGAATCCGTCCACACCGCGCACGACATATTGACACATATAATAATGGCTCTGCATGTGTTTACCTATAAGTCCTCTGTTCTGTCTCTGTGTGACTAAAATTATATTATATTACAATATTTCGTAGGCCTAGTGATGACGCCTAATCCCCCGAGTGCACTTTAATTTACATTCTTTAATCACATATGTCCATGCATTCCTTGTTCTGTGGACCAACATACAAAGGCATAGAAAATTGATTTTTGTCTTGTCATCTCATTATAGGCTACATTATAGAATATATAATTCTATTGTGTTTCATATAACTAAGCCTACAATTAAAAATAATTATTCCAGTCTCATTATATATCAGACTGGGATCCTTTGTCTGCCCGCTCATCCCTGTGTCCAAGTTCATGTGTTTATTTATAAAGATCTAGGCTATTTAATTGTTCTATATTGGTTATTTGGGCATTTTGTTGAAAGTAACTAAAATGAAGTGTAATAAGCAATATATTACTCCATGCAGACAGTAATATTGTAATGCGATATATTACTTTCAAATTAAGGTAACTAGTAAAGAGACCCTGGGACAATTTCCAGCCACGTTTGTGGTGACACAAATGGTCTTTTCAGTCAAAACATGTTCTTCTCCTAACCCTAACCAAATGGTTTTTGTGCCTTAACCTAGCTAGTTCCTAAACACAGCGCTGTCAGTACATACCATTGAAAATTTAACCTAAAGAAACTGAAAGTTGTGAAATATAGAAGTGTAAAGTTTCAAGATTAAATATTCAGTCTACAGAGCTTGTATTAGGGTGTAGATTTCTGTTCCTTAAAAACATTAAAATGACTGTGCATCACTAATAAAAAAAAATTGTCAGGCCCAAAATGATTGTTATGTATATCTCTGTGTAAGAATTCTGTTGGTTCAAGCTTCTAACACGTTCTGTCAGCCAATAGCATAACCCTGTTGGTATCACATGGTATATGTATCAACTGTCTTGGTAGTTGCCAGTTTGTGAAAAAAAAGGAAGAATGGCTGAGTTCTACAGTATGTTAACTATGGTTAACAAAGCTAAAGTTAGCTAGCGTTATCAGCCTTAGCTATTATTAGCAACGTGAGCTAGCTTTAACAACATTATGTAGTGCGCAAAATGGCTACCAAAGATGATTGGAAAAACAGGGTGAATGGAAGCGGGGAGATGGAATGCCACATTTACTGTCTGAATGTCTTCAGTAACACCTTCAAAGGAACAGACATAGGCCTGTTGGAAAACACGGTTCTTCAGCTTCTGAGCAGGATAAGCTAAGAAGATTGAAACCACTGTCATGTCTTGTAGGTAAATGCTTTTAGTGTAAGCTTACCTAACTGCCTGGTTCTTTTTGCCTCATATCTGGTGTACAGAATTGTTTTTGTTTTTTTTCCCATCATCTCTTCCTATTCTCAGCATGAAAGAGCCTACGCAAATATTTTAAATTGCAGGGATCAAAGGGAGCGGCTTTAACTCATTTACCTTTTCTTCAGTCTGATAACTCAATAGTACCTACCGTATGTGGACACAAAATGAGGCCTTTAAAATATGACATCGCAATAAAATGACTTTACATGAGACAACATGGCTCCTGTAGTTTTCAGTAACGATCATAACTCGACGCTAAACGAGTTAACACGGTGGTGCAGGAGTGATGTGATGTGATGGAAACGGCGCAGTGAAAAGTAAAAAGGATTCCGTGGAGGTTCCTTTGGTGGCCCACGGAAGAAAGAGCGAGGGAGGGAGGAGAGCAGTGGGGATTGAAGTCTCTTTGTTCGCTGTCTTGGTCGTCTGGATTTGGATCAAAGGCTGAGAGTTAAGACGTCCTTTGAAGACGTTTTCCTCACCTGACGCTTTCTGCCCTCCGCTGGGTCGGGATCAATCCCCCCTCTTTTCGGCTCATTCACTTGGAATTTTTGTACGCTCTAAAATGGCAAGAGCACGGAGCTGAAATGAAAGCCTTTAGATACAGAATTGTAAGAATAAAACATGATTATATTCACGAAATGTAAGAATAAACATCCTTTCTTTGAGGATAAAAGAGGGAAGGATGGTTGGGTCTGGGCAGCGCAGTCTTTTATCATGCAGGGCCTCATTTTTTTGATTCAATAGACTCCAAATATATGAATGTATGAACTCAAAGAAGCAACCGAAGTTTCTTTTGAAGTGTAACACAGATATTTTATTATGCAGTAACTTTTTCTAGTGAATTATTGCTTTTATTTTGGGAGCCCTGAAGAACTATTCTTCCCTGTTTTTATTCTGTCTCAGTCAAACAAAATCCTTTCATTCAATTCCTTCTCTTTCCTTCCTTTCTCCCATCTGCCTTCATTTCTCTCCCTCCCTCCCCCTCTCCCTCCCCCTGCTTCGAGCCTTGTTAAACTGGCCTCGGTGCTCGTGTGGCAGAACTCCCTGGCTGAGCCACATTTGGCAGCCCTGCTGTAACAAAGCTCAGCTGCCTGTGGGATGACTGAGTGGGCATTTGGTAACCCCAACCACCAATCCTCCCCCTCCTCTTGTTCTTTCTCCTCCACTTCCATTCTATGTCTTCTCCAACTCCTCCCTCGAATTCCCCTTCAACCTCTTCTGGCTCTCTTTAGTTGTTGCCGTTTGTCCCTCCCTGTCCATCCTCCTACCTTTCTTTCAGTTAGTGTATTTTCCGGTTCCCAATTCTGTGTAATCATGTCTGTTCAACCCTCGCGCTCCTCCCTCCATCCCTCCTTCATCTTCTGACTTCATTTTGAAAGCAGATAGAGCTGTCAGTGTGTGACAGAGGGATATAACAGACAAAACTGTGGGCAGACAATAGGAAATTAAAGCAGATTCACAGAAGTAAATTGATATGGGTTTTGGTCAACTATGGCACTTTAGAGGAGGACATGAACAGAGGTTTTCAAACTTTTCTTGGGGGAGTTGAAGGGAGGGAGAGATGTGAGGCAAAGATACTGCATGAGATGACCGAGACAGGTGCATGCAGACGTTATCAGATGAAACTGTAAGCTAGTTTATGAATTAAAGTTTGGCCTGCCAGCCCTCTGCACAGGACAGGCTCCCACACAGATCCGTGTTCAGGATTGGGAATAGGGAAACATAACATTTTAACCATTTCTCATTGTGAACAAAAGCTACATTTTGTCATAGTTTTTATAATGAGAGATCTATTTTTACCTTGTCATCGTCTCGTCTCAGTCATGGAAAAGGTCGTTGATGAACATTTTTCGTTTTAGTTTTAGATGACGAAATTAACACTGATGACAGGGAGATGACCCGCACACTATCTATTTATCCGTTCCTTATTTGTGGATGTGGATCTCGTGATTTATGATTATCTTATTGAAGATTGCTTGTTCTCACACAAAAAAAATGCTCACTGAAGAGGATTGATTGATTGATTGATTGAATCAAGGTCCATTGAGAGCAAGCTCTCTTTTCCAATGACGCCCTGAATACAAAACACATGAATAAACATACACAATATGATCATCATTCACAATTACATTCAGACTGCAGAACACTGAACAACAGACATTTGAAACTATCTAAAGAAATAAGACGATCTAGTTCGCTGTAAGTCATTCCACTTCTGAGGGGCATAGACCTGAAAAGCAGTATCCCCAATTCGGTCCTTACAGTGGGAATGTTTAAAATCAAGGTCCCTTGTGAACAAGTGTGCAAGTTACAGGTTCTAAATGAGATTAAACTGGTAAAATAGACAGGTAAAACATGCAGGATGTGTGTTCAATCTGTGATGTAATACAATGATTGGGTCTTAACACACTAAGGCAAAGTGATTCCAGTATGTTTAAGTACCATTTTAAGAGTTGGAGCATATTTGGATGATTATTTGATTAATATCATGAATTGCAAATATTTTTGCCCGGATAAATGTGACATGAAATTTTCATATCGTCCCATGTAAAGAACATCACTCAACACAATCCAAACAGGAACAGCTAATAGCTCGCTCCACCGACTTGTAATGGTGCCAATTAGGCTGCACAGTATTATGTATTTATGCTGAAATGATTTATTGTGCAGCTCTAGTGCCCATTAGCTAATATGTGAACAGATGTAGAGGAAAAAAATCGGGCTCGAGTTGTGTCTCACTCAAGCCATGGCACTATTCCGCTTCCTGTTTACACCCCAGACTGATTATTATCTCCTGAAAAGCAGTAAGACAGAGAGCACGATAGCAGTGACAGACAACCGACGTAGAGCAGAACATAAAGCATCTCAGCTCTACACTTGACTTCACAAACTCTCAAAAGACACTGAGATCAGGGTTTCCAAAAGTAAAGTAAAGTGAGTTAAAATGTTCTTGAAATATGTACGATCAGCAGTCATCTAATTATTTGTCACACTGAGCAGAGTGACACTTGAATTGCACAGGGGGTCAGTCAGATAAGGGACCTTAGTGCCTACATTACCCACAATGAGAGACATCACTGTATTATCAGATTACATGCATCCTACTCTGGAGCCACAAAAGGCTTTATACTACTTTTCCTTACTAATGCAGTAGTACTCCCCAAGACGTTTAAACACACTTTGATTTGTAAAATTGGTGGATTTACCTTTTAAGTTTCATGTTAAGTTTCAATCAAAGCATGTGGATTTAAAAATCATTCATCTATCACTGACTGATCTAAAATAGAATCCCATGTGAAAATGTCGTTATCAACCTTTACGATCAACTTCATTGAACGTGTACGCAGGTCTTAAGTAGTCCTCTGACTATTGATTGACGTTAGGAAAAAGGAAAAAGATTGAAAGCAAAGGCCAAGAAAATTATGAGACTCTACAAATCATCAGGAACAAAGCAAAGCCTTTAATCAGTCCAAACAGACTCTCTGCTTTAGTGCTGGAGGTGTGAGAGGAAATCAATGAGTCACTGATGTGACCTTTTCAACCACTCACTCACACACACATACACTCACACACACACACACACACACACACACACACAGACACACACACGCACAAAAATCCTCTTGAGAATCTGAACAAACAAGCAGTGATGAGATCAGAGGTGTATTGTGTCCTGAACAGATTACACCCAGCGAGTCTGTGTGTTGTTCTGTATAGGTGGGTGTGTGGGCGTGTGTGTGTGTATATGTGTGTGTGTGTGTGTGTGCAGGCATGGAGTTAAGTGTATTACAAAGTTTTTACTGGATAATTGAAAAGACGGAGAAGAAGAACTGCTGGCAGCATGCCAAGACAACCGTCCACCAAGTGTTGATGAAAACGCTGAATGAATGCTTACATATGAGGCGCTCGTATTGTATAAGTGAGCTGTCAATGATAGGGTTAGTTACACCTGTGCTTTATCTGCTCTGTGAAGACAGGTGTGATGTTAAAGGTTGAATTAACATGGTTTTAGTCGTCTCTAAGTGAATGAAAATAAAATAAAAGCAGTTTACACTTTTGGTTGCTTGTTCTCAGGTTATTCCAGTAAAGACTTATCCTGCAGTAAACTTCTGAAAATTACATGTTATAATCTGGGTTATTGATTGTACTGGAAACTCAAATCTTCCTTTCTGGCATTCAGCATTTATGAATGCCAGAGGGAATGCTGTTATGGATGCTGCACACCCACAGTGGCAGCAGAAGAATATTGTTGAGAAGCCTGAATAAAAATCGACAAAGGTTTACAGGTTTCTGTTAGTCAAATAAAGAAACTAAAGGCGTACTTGTAGAGCACAGACAGCCGCCAAGGCCAATAGTGGCACAATTTAAACAGGATCATAAAATGATTTGTCTCTCACCATTCACTACCATACAGACTTCACCTCTCTATTAAAATGCAAACATGCATGTAAAAGATCTTAAAAGTTGAAAAAGTCCGCACCAACAGAAGATCCCCTCTCCCACAGAGCACACTGCTCCTGAAACGCCTCTTCAGTAGTCCCCCCTTTAATTCCGTGACTTTGTGACATCACGCTATGTCACACATTTGCATAATTTCTGCCTAGCTGCCAGTTTGGCATGTAAGGATTGATTTAGCACTGCTGCTTTGCTGTTGTTAGCGGTGCCTGATCGGGGGTGTGAGTTGACCAATCAGAGCAGATTGGGTATTCACGAGGGGGGCCTTAAAGAGACAGGAGCTAAAACAGAGGGGGGGATACAGTGCTGCAGTACTGGAGAGTATAGGAAAAGCGATGTTTTTTGTTTTTTTTTAGCATTAAAGCATGTAAACTTATTCTGGTAATGATAAAAGAAAATTATGAACCTGAAAATGTTAACGAAAGTGGAAAATGTGTACTCGCCCCATTGATCAGATGTTTGGGGTTCTAAGGACCTCTGCCAAGGAGGTAATGTTATCACCCCTGTCTGTTTGTTGGTTGGTTTGTCTGCAGGATTACACAAAATCTACTGAATGGATTTCCATAAAACTTGGATGGAGGAAAGGTCTTCCCATAAGTCTTGGTGAGGATACTGGACAAAGGGACAGATCCAGGGATTGTTTCTCACTTTCTTTAACATTGGATTGGGTGTTTTTCAATATTTTCATTAATTTTGGTCAAACAGTTATGGGTGGTTAAAACTTGGAGAAACTTGGAGTGTGATATTGGATTAGGCTTGATTGAAAGGGGGCTCTATGGTTTTGGTGGAGGTATGCACTCTGCTGAGTACCATTGCAGTATTTAAAGATTAAACATTATGTGGAAATTGTTATTTTGTGCGATTTGGCGCCTCACCATAGTTTATGATTGCAATTCCACTGATGTAATGTAGGTGCTAACTACAAACAAAACTAATTGCGTCATACAAAGTTATCTCTTGAAAATGAGTGATGGGGGGCAGAGTGGCTGAGACAGAGACACCATTCACCCTATTACAAGACACTGAACCATCAAAATGATTTTAAAGCTGCTGTTGAGGTTGCTTTAATGGGTTCCTCCTTGGCCCTTGCTATACCCTTCCACCAGGTTTTCTGAAAATGTTTGGCCAATAGTTTTTCTGTCATCTGGCTGACAAAACAAACTGATAAACAAGTGGGACCGAAAAACATAACTCTCTTGGTGGAGGTAATAAATCTGAAGATTTCTTCAGTCCTGTTAGAAAAATGGTAAATGCTCCTTGCAACCACTTCTGCTTTTGTGGCGTCCAAAAGTCATTAGCGACTGGTTTGAAAAATAACAACCCTCCCAAACATAAATTGAATGAACTTTATGTGCGCTATGTTGGTGCAGGTGCATGGTAAGAAGAACAGCTCTGCACCGGCAAAGTGGCATTTCCTGTGGCGTTCTTTGCTGGGCTGGGCTGTTTTAATATTTTGGTGACACCACCTGTGCCACAGTGGGAGGTGAGGGTGTGCCATGCAGTCTGTAGTTGCCTACCTTGAGAGGGGAAACAGCTTAGTGTGCCCAGAACACCTACATAAACCTCTCTAAAACAACACAAAACTCCTTCATTCCTACATTCTTCAAACTGCCTGACGTCATTACACAAAAATAATATTACTCTGATCATGGCAGATCATGTATCCCACCCCACATCCAGATCGTTTGAAACTGTGGTGTTGAGTTCCAAGAATGGAGCCAAGGTCAGATTGATTAATGAAGGATAATCAATGACAGTTCAGTTAGCTTAACAGGCTAACTTAGCATCACACAACACGAACTTTAAATTGGACCACACGTCTTCATTCTCTTGTTGTGCATTTGTTCAGTGCATGCAGGTACACTTAGAGTACCTGGACAGTCAGAACTGCAGAGAAGGAAAACTCGCATTTTTTTTAGTTAAATAGCCTAATTAAACATCTCGTTTTGGATGCAGCATCCATTATCTCTCCATGAAATGTGCTTGTCGCTGGATTGCACCATTAGCAGCAGAGGAAGTACCTGCCACAGCACTTGAAAAGCGAGGCGCCTCGGCGTCATAAAGCAGTGGGGCTACCGTGGCGAACGCAGCCACAGTAGATGATTGGCAGCGCTGATGATCAGAGGTAAAGCTACTCAGTGTTTGTTCTTCCATGAGCTTCATATTGGGAGAGAATCTGGCTGTGGCTGCTAATTCCTGACTTTATCTCTCTTAATGAGCAACGGTTGGGAGCTGCCACTCAGGAGAGGATGTGTGTACTGTGATTAGTATCTGTGCACACCGTCTGTGTGTGTTATTGGAAGAGTGGGGGTCTTCTGTTATGAGCCTGAAAACACCAGGGGCACTTAAGACATGACATTTACGTGCCTCATTATTAACACTGGGGCCTTGCCTTGTGTGTGTGTGTGTGTAAGTGCATAATAACTCTTGCCTAAAGGTCTCTCAGGGTAATCAAACAGGATTGAGTAGATTTATTTGTAGTTTGCAAACTTAACTTTGTGTTTTCTGCTTGTTATATGAGATTGATAAACCCCCTGGAACTAAACCTGCACAAATTTTTGTATGTTTATCACTAACACTCCAAAGCTTACAACACACCGGCAAACTAATGAAAGCGCCGTGTGATAATCAGTCTTAACGGTGCTAAGAACTACAGCGCATTAAGGTAAAATTGAGACTTCTTGCCCTCTTTTAGCATTCTGTATCAAAGCACTAAGTAAGCAGTTTGCCTCTGCTGAGATCAAGGAGAGAGTAACCCCAGTTACCACTCAGTTGCCCCTGGTTACAGCATCCCTCTGTTCTCCTCCCATGAGGCCTTATGGGCTGCTGTTGCCATGACACTAAAGTTAACCCCTCCCCCGAAATAAATTCCTCTGCACAAGACCAAAAGCACTGGTTTTTGTCACAAGCTGTGGGCAGCTGCTGGCCTTCAGTTCGTACTCTGCTCTCAGGTGTCGATCACCTTCTGAGGACACTGATTTTTATTTGATTTTTTGAAAGTCAATTTAATATCTAGTTGATCGACAAAACACTGACCTAAACAACTAAAACAAATTAAGATCAACAATTTGTGTGATTTTTAGCCATGCTAGCAGCATGCCTCTAGGGACTGCCGAATCAATTGGCTCCTCACTCACGTCCAGACTGAAATATACCGCAGGGTCAAAACATCTGAGAGTGAAAAGTTGACTCTTTGGTTGATTATTGAGTCTCATTCCCAAGTCAAATAATGACCAGATAGGATTTAGGACGGGTCGGCTGCCATCCCACAGCATCAGTTTTTGACGAGTTGGGAATAAGACTCAAAAATCAACTTTTCTTACAAATAGTACAGTAGACTCATGTTATCCTACAGTAGCATGATTTGGCAGTGTTTACAGAACTTTTTTTGTGATGTCATAGAATGATTGGCTTTCTCAGTCTTTAAGTGTCCCCATACATGTTCAATGGGGTTGAGGTCAGGTGAGTGTGAAGGAAAGTCCATGACAGTCAGGACTCCTTGATGTTCTTTGGTCTTCAAGTAGTTCTTGCAAAGCTTTGAGGTTTGTTTCAGGACTTTTTGACCCTACTATATATACTATAGCTAAGCTCTAAAAGTTTGTACATACATTCATGATGATCCCCTGACTTCCCTCCACCATCAGGTTGACATAAGTGGTTTTAAGTAAAATGTCTCAAACTATTGAGTGGATTGTCATGAACTTTGTTACAGCTTACCATCCTCACAATAGAACAGAATTTTCAGAAGTTTTCCATTCATCCAATACTTTATGACCAAATACCTTAAAAAAGTGTTGGAAAGTCCCAACAGTCTCAGATGCAGCATGCGTTTTGTGCTCATTAGCTAATGTTAGCATGCTAACAGGCTAAACTAAGATGGTTACATTGGTAAACATACCTGCCTAACATCATTGTGTTTAGGATGTCGCTGTGAGCTAGGCATGGGCACTATCCAAATTGTGATTCTGGTGAGTGATCATGATTCTGTTGTGCCCAAATATCGCAATACAGGTTATTATCATCTTACGGCAAAGGCAACATACAGCCTGGTTCGCCATTTTAAACCCGAAGCATCGCCAAACTGGCACACTGGCGTTCTTAGAAACAAAGTATGTTACAGCACCGCATGTATGCTGTATGCAGGCCAATTAGCCTGAAGTGACCTCCACCAGCCAGGTCACATTTCCACCTCATCAAATACTGACCCGCGTTGCCAGTTGAGTATGCATTTTCTTTTTAAAATAACAGCTGTTTGATATTTGATATTCTTGAAAATATTGCATATGATGGCAAATATCGTGATATTCGATAATATCAACCAAGCCTACTGTGAACATCCTGACATTAACATTAAGCTTTAAAGGTGCAATGTGTAGGACAAGGCCCTCTCTAGAGTCACTGTTAGGTTTGTCCGTTCTGGGCTACTGTAGAAACATGAGGGTTCCACTCTGTGGAGGACGACCTGCTGTCTGTAGATACAAAAGGCTCATACTAAGGTAACAAAAACACACTTAGATTAAGGTGATAATACACTAATGACAACATGATTATGGATATTATATTCCAGTTCTGTTCCTAAATCCTACACACTGGATCATTAAGCACCACTGTACCTGAGGTCGGCCTCAGAGAGCAGTGTGGAAATATGACACACATTTGTTCGTTCCAACCTAGTATGCAGACCTGCCGCTTTTTTCTTTGGTATTGTAGTAAACTAAGTATGTTTGGTGTACTGAGCAATTTGAAGACGTCATCACTGGCCTTGGGAAGTAGTGTTGGGAATGAGCTACTATTTTTTATGCCTAATTAATGATGATGAGAATGAGTTGCAGCCTGAGTTAAGCCCAGGAAGCTGCCTCATGGCCATAAGTAACTGAAGAGGCCATGGCCATGTGTTTGAACATTTTTCTGTTGAAGCAGCTCTCACTTCCCAGCTCTTTGAATTTGTCTAAGTGTGCATAGAGCATAGCTGACCCTCATGACTCTGCCTCACACTTATACGGCTACTCTCTGTTTGGTGAAGCAGTCGGTCACATATTTGCCATCACTGTCGCCTCTGATCTTAGTGTGACTTTAATTTTTATTTAATATTTGCTTTTCTCCACACCCACAGCTTTGCCTCAGCCTGCACATCACAGCTGCTCCCGTATCACCGACACACTCCACTGACTCTCTGTCGAGTTACATTTAATATTCACCTCGCAGCTGGCATCTAGTACAACATCTGTTACCTACAGACATACACGCACGTCATGTCACCCAGAGGATTGTTTTCAAAGGGAGAGAAATAGTTTTTGTAATTCTAATTGTAGCGTAGCTCAGTGGCTGGCAGCGTAGCCTCGCAGTGAGCGACCTAGGTTTAAATCCCAGGCCGGGTCCTCTCTGTATGGAGCTCGCATCAGTTTGCTTGGGGTTTTTCATGCTTTCAACACACAGAAGGTCACAGTTTGAGTGAGGTTTTTCTTTCAGAGTGTGAACAGTGATGGCAACCTCATTGTGTTCCGCTGCCTTCAAAACCAATGCATGCTGGAATAGCCTCCAGTCCCCGCTGACCGTGCATAGAAACAGGCACATGAACAAAATGAATACATTTGAATTCTTTATATCAGTCACACGCCACAGGAAATTCTCATGCAAATACTTGAAGAACAATTCATTTTCTGACATTATTCGTGTTCCATTCAACCACAGACGAGGCCCGGCTACACTAATAGATGCGCTGACAAATCGGGATGTCGGCGCTCCCCGCGCGGCGCCTTCCATCTGTATCTTGTTTATAAATCACGCGGCTGCCAGGTTGAACAGACAAAAACACGTCAGGTTAAAGGCCAGAGATTTCATTTTCAGCTGACAGATATTAGCAGCTCATATAAATTCAGTCACGGCGACGCGCCACACGCACTCCGTCCTGCTGTTGATTTGCTGGCTCGAGGCTCAAACGAACTCTATCATCTCTTTCCCTGCGTGGACGTATTGAATGGTGTAGAGGCGGCAGCATACACGTGATCTCCCACTCTTTACTGACAATCTCAGGGTTATCAAAGTATGGATTGGCACCAGAGGGCAGGTTTACTGTCTACAAATTGGGATGAAGCAATGTTATCTTGATCTGCTGTAGGGCTCCCAGTGTCCAACAGGAATCCTTATAGAAAAGTTCATTACTATTTAAAAAAGAAAGCTGTTCATACCATTTACTGGAGGCCACTGGAATTGCCTCAGTGTCATCCGTCCTATTGAGAAAGAGTGTGTGAGTATATGTGTGTGTGTGTGTGTGTGTGTGTGTGTGTATCTCTGTGCCTTGTTCACTGTCCGCCTTGAAGTCTCTCATCAGCCTTCGGTGAATCGGCTTCGCTCAGTGACAGAAAATGAATAAAGGCAAACTTTGATCCGTCTCTTCCACTCACTTCTTCTGTTATCTTCTCTTTTATGAGGATGCCGCAGAGAGAGAGAGAGAGAGAGAGAGAGAGAGAGAGAGAGAGAGAGAGAGAGAGAGAGAGAATGGTGGTTGGGGAGGGACATAATTGAAACATTTTAATCCCCCATGGAAATAAAAAGCAGAGTTTTTCATTAGTAGTTCTGTGTGATGACGGAGGGAGTCGATGGGAAAGAGGCAGGGATTGTTCAGGGTGGAGAACAGAGAGAGAAGAAGAAGCAGAGCAAACAATGATTAAAAACCAATTCCTGATCACACACCCCCTCAAGCTCATTCCCATTTTCTCTCCTACTTCACATTTCTCTCTGATTCCTCCTCTCGTTTCCTCTATCCACACTTGCTGTTGAACCCCCTCCTCCTCTCTGTTCTCCACTCTCAACTCCTCAGCCTCTCTTTTTTTTCTCCACCTGTCAGACGTTTCTACAGCTCTATTAATCATCAGTCTGCACATGCCATGACAACAGCACTGGCCATGTCAAATTCTTTGTAAACTAAAATGCCATTTTTAGCCTGTCAAGTGTGATTGTTGCTGTGTGTGGTCCCAACATCTGGTTAGATGTTGGTGAAATGTCTCCCCTGGACCCCTCTGACATATATTGATGTACAGTAGGTGTAGACTGTTGAGCCCACAAGTTGCAGACAGTAAGAAGAAAGTTGTAAACCAAGCCACCAGATGTAGGTGAATAGTTGAATACCTCAAGACTGGTTTTCATGAGACAATAGATCTATATGGTATCCTTATCTTGATATGAGACTTTATATTGTCTTGGAGTTATATAGTTGTTATGTGGTTGTATGTCATAAAGGCTGCCTTACAGTAAAGTGATGTCATTTCTGAACCAGACTGTTCTACTTGTTCTAATGCTTGCCGTTACCCACCTAGTCATTATATCCACATTACTGATGGATATTTAAAATCTCAAGTACCAATATTCATCCTTACAACATTGTCACAATGTCAATATTTCATTGTCCCTTAGAACAGAGTTACCAAGGGTAATAGTTGAAATGCCCGATTTGAAATAGGACAACCCTTCAAGACCCTCATACGTCATCAGACCTTCTCTGTATGCCGTTTTCAGCTGTGGTGATTTCGCTTATATTACTGTGAAAATCCTCATATTATCACAATGCTATTTGTCATCTATCTGATGGAGATAGCAAAGTATGGATGCTCACAGTCTGTACCTAGCATCATGCTATCAATCAAGCCATCAAATAAAAAAACAATACTGCTTCCTTACCTGGCAACCAGCGGCGCAAGTAATGTTTATAGGTTAACATTAGCAACATTAGCTGCCAATCTGCACTGACACAGAAAGACCCGAAACTCAACTCGACACACGGGCATGTAGGAAGTATCACAAAAATCTAGCTTTATTGTCCAAAAAACAAAATCCAAAAAGCACATAAAACAGGACAGGCAATGGGAAGTCCAAGGAAAAAAACTAGACAAATACAAAACAGAAGACAAACTAGAAGTCACGAGGAACATATCAGGAACACAGGGAGCATGAAAGGACCAGGGAACAGACACAGGAGAACAGGGGACGTGTGGACGGAAACAGGACTGACGACAAGGGATGAACCAACAAAGACTGCGTCTGCACAACACAGGCTTAAATTCAGACTAAACTTAGGAAGGGATAGGGTGCAGGTGGAGCGACACTGGGACAGGGCAGTGCTAGCGAGGCGGATTTGAGACAGGTGTGGGGGGGGAATCAGGCTGGGAGCACAGGTGGGAAACAGAACACTAGGAACACAGGTGAGCAGAAAGTAAAAAAGAGACAACAAGACACAAGAGGATATAAAACACTAAATAACCAACAAAAAACCCAAAAGCATGACACTGATAATCAAGTAGTGGTACCAAGTGCAAAAACGTTGCTGCCGGACTTTAGTTTAGCTACTGTGACATCAGCTAAGTAGTAGTGGTTGTTTTATTCTTTTCATTGAGTAAATGACCTTAATGCATTGAAAAAACAGAGAGTTCTCATTACCCACTCAGTTTGAAGTGTGCCTCTGAAAAACCTCTGTTTGGCCCTAACACTCTATCCCAACAAGAACCAGGACACCTGACTGCTGGACATGAAGGCCAGAAATAGAGTGGATGGGATAAGTGCTCGGAGCATGGAATGGAACGCACTGGCTTTTATGAAGAGCTCTTTAGGAGATTGCAAAATAAAAATATATATTGTGATATAAACCTATATGTTAAGGCCATCTTGCCAAACCTTAGCTCAGCAAGTGATTTGATTTCTTCAACTCAAAGTAGATTATGAAAGTGATGGAGGCTCTTTGTTTTTATTGTTTTGGTGATACTACTCCAATGCGAGACCTCAAACTGCGATTACTAATATGTTTGCATCTTTACTTAGCGCTGTCCTTTCCTGCTCTCTGTTATTAAGGTTCAATTCAAGCATCTTTTAAGAATATTTATTGTAAATGAACATGTAGATTAAGTTGTTGTTGTTTCTGTATTTGTTTGCTTCACCCAAAAAAAACGTGCAGCTTTTCCAGCTGTGAGTGGAACCTCCAACCTACATATGCAGTGGGCTCAACTCTGTAGCCTGAGAGTTCAAACCCAGGGCAGAGAAAGTCCATGATGCACCCGCCAGTAACTGAAAGCAAACAACATTTTTATCAAGTCCTTTCATCTGGATTATGACAGCTTGACAGTAAGTAAACTCCCCAGGGGAAATGATTCCCTTGTAGTCAGAGGCAATACATATTAGCATCTTCATGCTCGAAACCAAAGCACTTCATTTTAAATAAAGGAAGATACTTTGATGCTTGTAATGAGAACAAATCTGTCTATGCATTAACACAATATGGACAGCCTCCCTGGCAATCTTGTTAATCTGCCAAGCCACCAGGGCTCCATGTGATGATAACATTAACAACAAAGAGGGCCGGCACAACATGCAGAAATGGCCTCGTTTGACGCTCTGACGTTCTATTATCTGCCATTAACACCATCACGCTGCATTAAAAAAGCACCGTTGTGGGCAACAGTACTCAATTACAGGCTGGTGAAGGAGCATATCTGGCTCTAACAGGAACCATAAAACACCATTTGTGCAAATGAGGCCTCCCCAAAGGGCTGATTGAAGTAGGAGAGGCTGCCAATGGGCTTCATACGTTGGGATCTGCTGCGGAGACAGGCACCTGAATGCATCATCCTCACTAGCGCACTGACACGGTGCTATTATCTGCCATCACCCAGGATTACTCATCATTAGGATAGACCCACACACACATACATTCACACACATCTTCTCAACGCCACTTTACCCATTGCTTTGTGTGCAGCCACACTCCTCTAATAACAACATTATTATGTTCACCCAGCAGATTGATGATGATTACATCATTCCACTCTGCTGAGACAGAAAATAGATAAAAGTGAATGATGATCATCTACGGGGGTTCATCTCTTCATCAGACAGACAGACAGTATATTGTTTACACCAGGGAACAATTTGTCTCTGAGGGGATGGAGAGAATCATATCCTTCTCATTAAGACATATTATGAGCCAAATCTCTGTTTTTATTAAAAATTTGAATGTGGGTGATGCTTGAGCTGCACACAAAGCAGCTTGTTAAGTTCAGACACATAACACACACAACATGAATTTTAACTATGTGCCTTTGTGGATATTTGAACAGTGCTCATGCTGTTGGATTTAAAGATGCAATATGTAGGAAATTCTTATTTTAAATGTCTAAAAACGACAAGACCTTTGTTATATATTTTGTTGAGTGAGTTTACTGTAATAGTAGGTTTTCCTTTCATAGCCTACCTCCCGGGATAGGGTGAAGAAGGAAGTCTGCAAATCCAATTAAAGGTAACATGATTAAAACTGAGATAAGATGAGATAAGACAGAACTTTATAAATCCCGGAGGACATTTTTGTGCCAGAGATTGCTACAAAGATTTCAGGATAATAATAATAAAAAAACAGTAGCTCCACTAGCAACCAGTGAATTCCCCAGGTCATGATCACACACTGGGCCCAGCTGAAGACTGTTTAATAGTGTGTACTAACAAAGCAAGTTTGACTGCGGGATCATTTCCATTAATCCATGTAACTTCTGAGTATTTGTTCACCACAAACAGCCAGATTACATTTGTTTTGAGAGACCACTAGTGGCAGAAATGATATATTGTACACTGAAAAGACCAGCGATGGTTATGCATGTCAGAGATCATAGATATTTAAGGTCAGAGCTGTTACCAGGAGCCTGAAAGGTGTAGTGTCATTTTGCTGATTCTTGTTGTTCATTCATTCATTCATTACTGTCACATTTACAACAAGCTTGTTAACTTGAAATCAAAAACTCAAAACTGGACTGGTCGTCCTTTTCCTGTATCTCCCTCCATTTCCCTTAATCTCACTCTCTCCACTGAATGCTAGTAAAGCGAGCTCAGAAAGTACTGGAGCACCATGCAACAATAGGCAGCAGATGGGGGGAGAGATTTTTAACATGATACGATATCTTAGAAAAATCCCTGCAAGCTCGTTTAATGCTTCCTGGAAATCAGTCTAGAAAGCCTGAGGTATGCTGGGTAGAAAATTGGATTCATTTTAGTTAAAGGGCTGAAATATGCAAAACTGTTGGTATTGTCCCTTAAAATCCCTGTGACGTTTGAATCATTTTCTATTGTTGGAGACATCGTAAAGCAATCAGCAAACAAAAGTGTTTTCCCCTTTTTGTTAAAATAACTAAATACTCTTCCAGTTCCATGTTCTTTTCGGAGTATTCAAACACGTCCATGTCCTCCAAATCAAGGTCAAGAATGAATGATGACAAAAGGAAATTTAACCGATCCCAGCTGGTCTTTGAAGCCTTTTGTCTCCAAACGCTGTGTTCACTGTCAGCTCCTTTATGTCTGGTAGAGGTGGTGACCCAGTTTGCAGAATAATGGAGTGATCATTTCGCAGTGCTACCATGGTACCTGTCACCAGGGTTGTCAGCTGGCTAGTCGGGTCTGTCAGGTCAGGTGGGACAGTATGACCGGTTGGATCACGTGTTGGTACACTGTGTAGTGTTTTAAGTAATTTATTACCTCAAATCAACGTCTTCATTCATAAATAAGTCCTCATTGGTGTAAAATGATCTCTGCCAACAATCTCACTTCTCCTCCTGAGGGAAGAATCACTTCCTTGTATTTCCATAGGACGGGCGAGCTCTACGGAGGCTTCCATGTCCTTCCGCTCTGTAAAAAATGATGAACTGGTGAGAGGGACAAAAAGCTCTATGTGGTACAGATAAGGCTAAAGGCGTTTTCACTCAGAGCCAGCGTGACTGTGGAACGGAGAAGGAGTTTAGCCAGACGCGCTCGTCAGCTGCAGTTTGAAGTCTGTTTGAAATAACGTACCTCATCACCCGAAACTAAACTTGATGAAGTGCTGTTTGAAGACATGTTGTCACAGCTTCTTGAATCTTGACACATCCCGCCTGCCGTAGTTCCAGCAGGTTGCAACGCACATTTGAAAACGCGAGGTGATACTTCAATCCAGTGTCTGGCTTAAGGGTACTTTAGCAGGGTGGACGCTAGCCAACAAAAAGGTCTGGCTGACCCGTAGGAGACAACAGCCGAGGAAGCTGATTGGTTAGAAAGTAAGACACTGCTGTTCCATTTTTGAAAACAATGTTTCCTGAGGGACTGCTAAGTGAGATGCCAAATTATTATATGCATGAAAATGTGTGTGTGTGTGTGTTCCAGGTGGGCTGCTGTGATGGATAGGGAGAAAGGACATGAGCTGACAGCTCAGTGAGAATCACTCCTGTTCCTCATCTATCAGATGAAACAGCTCAGCCTCACACACTCACACATACACAGACACACACACTCACACACTTTCATGCGCGCACACACAGATTGTCCTCTCCCGCTGATAAGGATTATTGGCAAAAGTGAGATAATTTAGACAAAGAGTGAAACCAGCTCCTAGAGCAAATCTCTAACTGACAAAGCAGGGGATTGTGTCTGTAGAGGTGATAAAGAGATCAAGACAAAGATGAGAGAGACAGGCAATAGTTGCGTCATGAGCATTGGAAGTTGTTGCGTGATTAAGAGAGGAAGATAAGAAAAACAGAAGAGGGGTAAAAGGAAAAAGAGAACCAAGAAATGGGAAAAGAGGCAAAGGAGTGTGTGTTAATGGTCACACTGAGGGAGAAAGAGTTGGTGTTATCATGAGCCTGAAAGGAGGGTCAATTCCCCCCTTCTTGTTGCTATGACAACCCATCATGTAGCACCCCAAAAAATAATTATAAACAGCAAGAGAGAGAAAGAATGGAGAGAGGACACGTAGAGCAGATATCTTCTTCACAAACTAACATGGTTCATCGTATGTAAAAACATATGCACTCAGGCTGTATGTGCGTCGGACATGTGGTGAAGGAAGGAGCAGTGAAGACACGCTCGGTCTCTCCTCGTCCTCGTGGTGTGTGCAGGATGTGGAGCCCAGCAGGAAGGAGGATGTGCTAATTGCTTGTCTTTAGCCTGCACGAAGAAAAGAGAAAGCAGTTAGCGCAGTGGGTCCACCGCTCCAGCAGTCCCTCACTCTATTTCTCTTTCTGTCTTCAAATCCTGATTTCTCTACCCTCGAGTGTTGACCCTCAGCCCTCTCATACTGTCCTGATGCTCCAGGAGACGTGGCCTCCCTCAGTGGTAATCAAACAGAGCCTCCACTCAGTGATGCACAAACGCTGGTCCAAAGCATGGATTGGTCTCTCTCTCCTCTAGTGGCAGGGTAGAGGGAGGTTTTTTTCTTGAAGCCTTGACTTGAGCTAGTTTGGATCAGAGGTCTTGGCTACATTCAGGATGAATAGCGATTTGTAGGTTCTGTGCTAGTGTGAGCATGTTGCTAAAGGTAGAGGTCTGACCCACTCAAAAACCTACCTAAAACCTGATTAAGGATGCCACAGTGAGGAAATTTTGCCATCAGTTGATATGCCACATTGGTGACACCGGTGTTACCGATTCCACCGGACATTTGATATCAAAACATTTGATGACGCTCCACATCTGTAGAGCGTTTACTTTGATCTTATGGTCTGATCTTCCTTTTACTTTGAGCACAGTTAGTGATTAGAGGGTTGGTTCATTTACTAAAGGAACAATTCTCCCAAAAATGAAAATTCAGTCTTTATCTACTCAACTCCACGCTGATGGAAAGTCAGGTGATGTTCAGTAGTTCACAAAACATTTCTGGAACTTCACAGCAAAACGGCATTGCAGCATTCTCCTACACTACTGAGGAAGATGGGGACTGGTTTTAAAATGTTAAAAAAAAAAGAACAAAATGACTCCACACCACTTATCTGGTGTAATCCAAGTCTCTGGAAACCCTTAAAATCCAAAATTGATTTAAGACATTTACATCCAATGTTCAAGCTCTTGGAACCACTTCAGACAGGGTCAGACAGGCTAACACTTCCACTTTAGCAGCTTACAGTGAAGATTTTGGCATTAAAAGGGTGTAAATAGAGTATTTTCTAATCACTTTAGGAACTGTGGGCTTCTGAAGACTTGGATTACGCTGGGGTAGCTGTATGGACTCAATGTTTTTTTTCCCAGTTGTTCCAAGTCCCCTTCTTTTTCAGTTGTTAAGGAGAATGCTGTAACACTGTTTTGCGAAAATGTTCGAAACTTTGTCATTCCATTGGCATGAGAGTGAGAATTTCCACCTTTTCTTTAAGTTTCAAGCAGGTCTATCAAAAATCTCCAACACTGACTGAAACAACTGTAGCTGAGGTCCAGGGAGGTGTTGTGATGTATGGCAAGTTAATACCTGGTTTAACCAAGTTCGCCTTGGTTAAGACAAATTATCACCAGCTTACACCTTACTGGTAATGTATTAACATAATACTGACTGTGACAAAGTGGACTCATAAATGCCATTTGTCAAGTGGATACATGTTTTTCCCTTTGTTATTTCATTTCTACACCGTGTTGTTTAGTTCATTGTCTATTAGGTTAACCATGAGTCTCACATTATAAGGCTGATACACATAACTATCCCAGGTCTGTTCGTGTTTAGTGTTATTATTTGTTGAGATGTCCATCACCTTTAAAATCTGGTTAAAACAGTAATGACAGACAAACTGGTTGATATTTCAGTTACTTTTATTTATGTTTCTACAGGCAGTTAAGTTATTGAGGCAGAACTGTTTCTTTGTCTAAGTTGCTAACCGTCTTACCTGTGCAGGAAGCCATGAGGTGAAAGGGGGCTGCCCCTCAATTCCCAGTCTTTTATACACTGGATGACATCATCAATGATGTCATGGGTGAGTCCATCTTAGAGGGGGTAACGTGAAATATTGGGGAAATGTATTATACGCATAAAGGGCAGAGATATTGCTATTGGAGGTTTATTTAAAGCATAGGGGGGAATGTGATTTACAGTTTGTAATGTTTCTGTGTGTTTAGTATGCTGTAGGTCTGAGAAGTATAGAGTGTTGAACCCTGTAGGAAGGATGGTATGGTCCTGAGGTATCCTACTGAGAGACAGGTAGGGAATATATTCAGTGGCTTTGGGAGGCCAGAGAGGGAAGAGTGAGCACAGCAGCTACCAGGGCTTTTTTTTTTTTTTTTTTTTTAAATAAATTGTTTTGCACATTCCTGGAAGCACTGTAAATAAAATGTCCACAAATGGGACCTTCAATCAAACCTTTTGAATCTGCCTCCTACTTCATTTAAGACCCTCAGACGACGCTATCTCACGCTGACTTTTATGTCATGACTGTGTTGATTTAATGGTTGCTGATGCTTGGGCTCTTTATAATTGGCCTTCCAGTGGATTTCAGTCTATACAACCATATCCAGTTGTAGACATCATGTGAGGCTGTGAATACTCCCGTTGTTGCTCAAGTTTGAAATCAGACTCCCTCCACTCTGTGCTGCAACTGTGCTGCTGCCGCTGTACAGAGCAGACACTTTCAGAATGTGTAGTGTCCCTCATTCAACTAAGTATAATAACACACTCAGTATTACAGAAGTACCCCAGGAACTGTAGTTGACATCCAGAGATAAGTAATTAAGTAAGACTAATGTTAAGCACACACATGTTGAAACAGTGACTTTCTTGTCAAGGCTCAAGTCTCCCTCTCAAATAAGAGTTTTTTTTATCTGATGAACTTGGGCAATGATATAGCAAAATGAACAAAATGGGTCTAATTTCTATTAAAAAAAAAAAGAAAAAAGCAGTCCACTCATGGTCGCAGAGTGATGTTGCAGTGTGTTGTGCCTCTCAGTCCAGCAAAAAAAAAAAAAAAAAATCTTTGTTAGACTACAGTCAGCAGCTTGGTGATAGCACATTAATTGACAATCAAAAGTGTCAATGTAGCTGTTACAAAATTAACATTAATTAGATACGGCTGATATAATCTGCTGCTCGTTGGTCTTTTTAACAGATGAAAGCGACCATCGTTGCCCACTATAAATGAGAAGCCTGCTAATGTTACCTGAATTTTTTTCAACATTGCTCTTTGCTAATAAAAATGAATGAGGAGAGATAAAAGGTGCGATGAGAGATTTGTTGGTGTCGGAGAACCCCACCCTCGTTGTGCCACGTTATCAGAGCTGATTGTGAGTCAGCTTGGGTCCATTCTGAGCATTAGACAAATGGATGTGTAAATTTGAGATGCATGCCAATAAAACAGGACCTCACTTGACCCAATTATGTTGAATAATTAGAAGTGACATGACACATTCCTCTAGGAATATGACAGACCTCTGGCTACAGACAGTGAATTTTTTTGGTCAGTTGTAACTGTTTATGGCAAATAACCCTACTTTTCTTTGCATTTCCTTTGAGCTGGCACCCTCACTGTGTCACTGACCTGGCCCCATTCAAATGTTTTTCCATGTTCATTTGAGCACAGCCTTAGTGGAACAGAAGAATTTCACAGTCTACTTTATGGTTGTGCACAGGTTCAAAGCGATGTGATTTTAGTTAGTTGATTTACAAATTAAGTGTTCATGTTCATATTTTTTTTAAGTTAAATTATTGGAATAGTACCGGATCTGAATGTCAAATCAGATAATCATCCATACTTAAAGACAAACAAGTGATTAATCAGAGCAGAGGCAGCTGCAGTCTGTTTTCTCTGACAGTGACTTTTACGCTGGTTGGTCGCTCTGCAAAAGTGTTTTCCTTAAATCAGTCAGGTTAAAAAGGAGCATCCACACCTTTGATGTTTACAAAGGTGAATCAAATCTTGAATCACTCTTGAATCACTTCACTGCTGACAGACAGCCAAAATAACTGGGTGTGTTGATGGCATTTTCACCACCTGTGATTTGCGACACTACAGATGGCACCACAGCTGATTTCCATGATTGGCCAAACAAAGAGGGCTTTAGTTGCTTGATTACCTTTTTGGTATTTTCTAAATGAAGAACCATGATGAAAGTAGAAATGTGGAAATGCCATCCTGTTTATGACTCGGATAATGACACCCCAGTGGCATCATGAGGAAATAAAGCAGGGTTTCATTTATTCTACATAATATGGAGGGAAGGTTTGTTTTTGCCTCTGCCCAAACAACTTTAAATTAACTGTTCTGTAAATTGTTAATTCATTAATTTATGAATTATTCACAAAACACAGTCTTCTGTCATTATCCACTTTCAGAAGTCAAATTCGTACTTGCAGATTACGTTGAACTCATCCTAATAAGCCAATCCCCAGCTACAAGCAGATTAGAAATGAGTGTGACAACAGATTTGCATGAGTACATTACATTGAAAGAAGCAGGCTGGTTTACATTATACTGTCAGTAAAAGTGGGTAAATATAAAAAGAACAAACTATTAAATCTTCAAAGAGGTTTGAGTCGGAAGGGACCTGTAGACAACAAATAAGAACAGGAGATAAAGACAGAGACAGCCAGCAGCTGCTCTACCTAAACCCTCACACTGATGAGGTACACGGTACACTCTGTCCATGAAGGTGTGTGTGTGTGTGTGTGTGTGTGTGTGTCTGTGTTCTGTAATTTCCCTTATTTAATCTTGCTATGCCATTAGCAGTACAGGACCTTGTATTAAGAAAAAATGAAAAAGACTCAAACTACAGCACCACAAACAGGGAATAGAATCAGCTGGTGGAGACGTGGCATAGGTAATCAGAGCTGTGGTGGGCAGCGTTTGAGGTCGGCAGGTCAAAGTTTCAGTGGGGAGTCAGGAGTGCTGACTTTGGAGGACAAAGTGGTACAAATATATCCACCTAATTCAGTCCATAATGCCTTGTGTCTTACTTTTTCTTGGAGATTCCTTGGAAATAAGTGTTGTGAGAACACAGCCAGCCAAACAGCCAGTAGGAAAGTTATATAGTCACATTATAGCTGAGAGTAAGATAAGATAGATACTACTCTCATGTCTCTACACTAAATATGGAGTGTCAACCAGCAGCTGGTTAGCTTAAAAGATAAGTTCACCCAAAAATGAAACTGTAGTCATTATCTTGTAACCCCCATGATGGTGGAAAGTCAGGGGAAATTAAATTTCAGTGTTGCAGCATTCCGATGAACAACTGAAGAAGATGGTTTCTAGTTTAAAAAGATAAAAACATTGGAAAAATGTCCCCCACATGGCTCCAAACAGCTTGTATGTCATGGTCTGGGCTTTTTTTTTTTGTAGATTATATATATGTATCATGTGTTACCCACTTCCTATCTTTGTCTTTTTCCCGCCTTTTTTCCTTAGTATACCTGCATTTGTTCATTAGCACTTGTGCATTTAAGTCTCTTTTTTTCCCTTACTCTGTTGGTTTGTCTGTGTCTCCTGTGTCTCTGATTTGTTCCCCGTGGTTTCTCCTCTTTTTTGTATTACTCTTCAGTTCTCTTGGATTACCCTTGCTGCCTTTATGTTGTTTGCATTTTGGTTTTGTACTTCAGCTTTGTCATTGACGCTCTTACATTGTAAGGTGTAATCCAAGTCTCGTGAAGCCAAAGATCCCAAAGTGTTTTGAAAGGACGTTATTTACACCTTTATTCGAGCTGGAATCTTCACTGTAGCCGCTGGAGTAAAAGCGTTAGCACGCACCCTATCTGAAGTGGGTGTACAAGCTTGAACGTGCATCAGCTAGCCTGGCTCTGTCTGAAGCTAACAAAATCCACCCTGCACCTATATTATAACACTGTAAATATAAAAACATTTTGCAGCTGATGTTTGCTTGGACTGCCTATTCATCTCTTCCCTGCTGTTTTAAAAGACCTTTCTGAGTGTTTGTCATTTCCTCTGCATTAAATTGACCATTTTGAACGGTAAAATAATGATAAATTCAGCAAATAGGGCAAATCTACAGTGTGTCAGTCAGAGGAGTCAGGGTGGCTGTTGCATCACCTCCTCTGTTGCTTTGAGAGTGATTGTTAGGGTCATGAAGGAGTTGCGGGGGGGGGGGGACTGGTGGCTGGAGGAGCAAAACTTCGATAAAAGGGAAGCAGCTGAAATGCTTTATGAATGCTGTTCTGCAACTGACCGGTTGAATGCATGGAGGGAATTTCCCAAAGGAGACCATGCAAGTGGAACATCACATTACGCTGTATGTGTGTGAGAGGACAAAGTGTGACAAAAAGGGGACCGTATTCAAGTATTTGACAGTGAAGCCGGGGATTACAGAAGCTGTAGTTTTTTGTTAGAGATGTGTAATTTGGAAATGGGGTTAACTAGCTCAGATTTTTTTTTTTGCTTGAGTGGTGTGTGTCGCTGCGTTTATGTTGTGTTACTGGAGAATTCCTAAGTGGGTCTAACGGGGCTAGCTGGCTGCATGCAGTAAATTGGGTCACTGCTGAATTAAACACCAGTGCCTCTACTTTCAGTGCTGCTTCAGTGCTGCTGCGCCAGAGAAGGGCAGGTTAGAAATAGTCAGCGCCACACAGTCTAAATAAACACTCGAGCGCATGCGGACAGGAAGAGTGGGACTGGTGCTGTGAACATAAGAAGTGGCATTTCAGTAGTCCTCCTCAAACAAACATGCCTTCTGCCGAGGAAAGGTTATGCCAAGCGTCACCAAGAGAAAGCCGCTTGTAAGGCGTTTTCTTACCCCGCGTCATCGATGCGCAGCAGAAATCAACATGGCACAATATGTGAGAGTCAGCTTACCATCTCTAACAAGGAGCTGCAAGAGCAGAGGGATAAAAGTTATGGCGAGACTAATAGGAAGACAGGAAATAAAGGGAAGAGGAGAGGAGGTAGGAGTGTGGCTGGCCAGGGTTGTGGAGTCCCTGAAAGTTTTTTTGACAGTTTGTCAGTCTGTTTTGAAAACTGTGCGGAGCCTTTTCTCTTGAGCAGTCAAAACTCGAGTCAAAGAGTGGAGCTCTCGCTTTCTTTTTTGCTGGATGTGTGTCAGCCACGCTGCTGCTGAGGAGAAAAAAACAAAACCCCCAAAACAAGAAAATAGCAGCGAAAGAAAGAAAGGGGCAATGAAAAATGAATACATTCATACCGGTAAAGATAAATTCATTAACATATGCTCACCTAATCCTTCAACTGAGAACCAGCAGAGGAGAATAGATAAAGCAGACTTGAGAGCAGCACATTTGAATGCAGCCCTTTGTAAGGCTGCAGTCCCCCCGTCCCCGTGGGTTCCCAAGCGCTCTGCAGTGGCCCCATAGCTCAACCCACTGCATCCAGTCAGACACACTCAAGGGCAAACACACTTCGAGGGCAAGGGAATTAATATTTGATATCAGGCTCTGCATCATGTGGTGAGACAGACAGCAAGGCATACTAGAGAGTAGATGCAAGATGGAGTCAGAGCAGTGAATGTCCCTACTGCAGAGCCACCACTCCACCACGCCAGTGAAACAGCAGACAGAGATGCTGGTTTGGTTGTTTTGTTGGAGCTGTGTTTGCAGCACTGGTTTAAACTAGATGTACAGTAGCAACACCTCACATGTGTCAGGGTCTTGCTATATGTTCCAGCAGCCTTGTGACAGGAATTTCAGTTCAGGCAACTCGATCTTCTGTGCATTATTGTTAGGAAAGGATTGGTTTTCAGGGTTAAATATTCATAAAGACGTTACTGCCGCTTTCAGATGGGACCCCCACAGCCTTAATCTTTGCTGTGCATCGAAAGAACAGTACATTGTGTGCTGCACAACAGTCTAATAGTCTAATATGAATGTTAGTCCGGCACAGAAATAGAGGTACAGGAGAATACATTTTTGTGCAGATAATCATTTTTCATTAAAGGCTCCCATCAGACCAGATTTTCTCTGCAAAGGACAAGTATCGCCTTTCTCCTCCTCTACATTTTTTGATAACTTCAGCATCTAGTTACTGAGCCAAAGTAGTGTTTTTTTTACATGGATTTATTTTATCAGCAATTAGACAAGAAAGAAATAACTGATTCAGATCATCAGAAAAATGCTGAATATTGGATCCAATAATCAACTGACCCACAGTACACAGTACATACAGTACGTACATACATGTATAATACTATATGTATAGTTTACTTTTATATACTTTTGATGGTAAGTACATTTATTGCCAGAAAATTACTTTTGATACTAAAGTACATTGAGTATCAGATGCTTTAAGACTTTTATTCAAGTATGACTTTTGAGTACTTATATAACAGTCTGTCAGAGATTATTCATATTATACATTTTCAACACTGCTGTTCAGCCTTGTGTTACATTAGGTAAAGTGTGCAGGATATATGCCAGCACACTAGTGAGCACTTACTTTTGTTATGTTAATAATATAGCTGATAAAAGCTGGTTTGGACTTGAAATGCACTTGTTTGCAGAAAATGTGGAGAGCATTCTACAGCGTTGTATGTATGTATGAAAGAGATGGACTTTTTTTATTATCTATTTAACATAAGGTTGAGGGAAGGTTGTGCTGTTTTAAGTTGAAATTACAAATCAGGTTGAGGAAATGAGGCACCCTGAGGACACAGGACCATGACAACATAGAGTTTGTCAACTCGATTCCAGTCATTATCTACAGCCAATTAGACAAAGAGCCTGATTGATCTTGTGTTCAGGAAGCAATCGATTATTTACATGGGATTGGGTAGTGATGGTTAGCAGAGAGCACACTGAAAACAGTTTTGTGTTTTGTGCTAATGATCTGTAATTCTAAACTTGTAAAATGCTGTTCTCAGCATGCCAACGATGCACGTGCCTGCATCTTGTGCTACATTTTGGATACACAACTGTGCATCTTCTCTGCAAAATGGATTATTGGACTGTCAACGTGGTCAATGAAATATCTGTTTTGCTTTAGGGTTCATTGTTAACTGATGAAGTGTCTTCTGAAAACCACTTGCTGTGAGAGATCAACGTCCTCCTCCTACTCTGTCAGTCAGATACTGCCAGTCAAAGTGTCAAACATTGTCCATAGCATAACATCAGCATAGCATAAAAAACTAATCTTTTGCTGAAGCTTACATAACAGGAGCAGAAATCCAGTATCGTTTTGTGAGCTCGCTGGTTATCAGTGCTTCCCAAAAAGCCTTGAGGTTTTGAAACATAATCGGCATTGTGTGCTTACTAAAGTGCGCGGACAGACAGACAGACAGCAGGGATACAGCTGAGGGTTTGTAGACAGAAGCGTGTGCTGGATTGATTTCACAGCAGCTTGAGAAAGCACTGAAGGCAGGGATCACACTGAGCATGTGTGTGTGTGTGTGTGTGGGGGGGGGGGGGGGTACATGGTAGAGCAAAGCAAACTGGAATTAAATGTCAAGACTTATAAAATATTCATCCTCATCACAATCAGAACAAAAGAAATCTGAACAAAAAAAGGGGCAACTAAGGACAAAAAAGTCGCACCGACAACACTAATAGTGTGTACTGAGCAGTGACACCAGCCTTCACTCTGACTCGTAGAGTACAAGGATGACGGGTTGGAAAGTTTTAGACAGAAGTTCAGGCAGGTACAGTAGAGATAAGACGAAAGCATGGATGACTGTCAGGGGCCTGTTTGACTCAGTCTGGCTCTCTCGGGGCTACCTGGCTTCACTGAGCCGAACATCGGCCGTCCTGCATAACCGATATCACAAAGCTGGTTATCAACTGGCTCAGTCAACTGAGTTTTCCAATCAAGCTACAAGTGCATTCATGTGAAAGAGGTAGACACCAGAGGGAGAGTACGAGACCAAACAGCGGTGCAGCAAAAGCCAACAAGGATTGAATAAAATAAGATGTTGAAACACTAGAAATAATTTCCCAATGATAAAAGTGATATGTCTTTAGTATTAGGTATGACGAACAAGCTTTAATGAACATGCGATGAGCATAAAAAGTTTATAAAGTATGATTGTTTTTGCTTCCAGAGCAGAGAGGACAGGAGAGAGAAGGAAAGTAATGTGTAATGTCTGAGGTCTATCTGACTGAGATGTGACCTTTATAATCAAGGCAAATGCTTCACAGTATGTTTTTTTTTCTATAAATTAAAAGACAACAGAGGGCATAGGTTTCATGTCAGTCACCCATTAGGGAGTAAAACAAACTTTGTAAGCCCCCTTGCGTTGTGTCAACGTGGAAGCATAACTTGCGCTTTACAGACCCATTACGTCCTTGTGGACCCCCCTTGCGTTCACCACAAGGGCCTGACGTGCATCTCCCAAAAATCCTAGACGTGCGTCGAGGCGACGCAAACACCAACGCAGCGGCATTGGCTGTGATTGGTCCGCTAACTACATCCGCTGGAGACCGCTCTTCCGGTTTCCACTCATAAACACCTCCGCTGTTGTCTCCTTTGTCGTCTTTGTTGCGCCCTTATTTGCAATAGAGGTATTTCTTCCTCGGCTTCGATAATGTAGAGCTCCAACGCCAGTCTCTCTGTCTCGGTCTCCATCGTTCACTGTGACTAGGAGAAAAGCCGGAAGGTAAACAAATAGGTTGAGGCTAACGACGATATACGTCACAAGAGTCTCGGTCGGTCGGTCAGTCTTTACAAAAAAACATAGCGCCCTCTACCGGTGTGGCATTGAATTGCATTTCGACACGTAAACCCCACGCAGAACCATCACGGTCTCATGGCTGCGTCCAAGCAACTGCGTGGCCATTGCATGATCACTACGTGGAAACATAACCGACGCTTAAGCTTCCCTTGCGTTGTGTCAACACGGAAGCATACCTTACGCTTGAGTGGGCGAGCGAGAGTGAAGGACCGTGCGCATGTTTGGACAGTGAATGAATGGGAGAGGAAGGAGAAGCGAAAGGAGTCGCAGTAGTAGCGACAGCAATAAAGTGTACAATCTAGGCTGCAGTTTGGCTGTGAATAAAGGCGACAGCTCCTCAAGATACAGCAAAGCTCCCTGGGATTATTTCCCGACCAACTTAACACGTGAAAGGGGGTTCACCCCGAAGGTAAACAGAAACTTTGGCCCTGGAGGAAATCATCTCCCCTGTGCTTCCCGACCACGGTCCGGGAGCCGAACAGGAATGGTGTAACACCATGCTATCGTTTGACTGGCTGTAGCTAATAGCTACTGGCTTAGCTAGTAGCTAAGTTAGAGGAGGTTGACTCGCAGCACTTCAACACATGTGTGTTTTGATTCCATTTGGCAAGCCGACCGGATGTGACATGGGGGCGTGGCAGCATCAACGATTCCATTTTTTAATTCGAAGTTCGAGATTGTGACTTAATTTCTATCGATTTCAATTTAAAATTGAAATCGTGACACCCTTTATATATATATATATATATATATATATATATATATATATATACATATATATATATATATATATATATACATATATATATATATATATATATATATATATATATATATATATATATATATATATATAGGCTACACACATCAAAAATACATATGACACTGAGGCATATGGGGTTTAATTTAATAGTGACCTACACTAAGAAGTCTTCAAATGAGAGTCCCAGACCCAGACACGGTTGAAGGGTGATAAGTTTGAAGGTGAAAGAAGGAGGTGAGTGGCAGAGGCAGACTGAGGCTAGGGACCTTTGGCTCAACTGGAGTGGGCAGATGGGAAATGGCTGAGCTGGCACAGGTGATCCCAGGCACAGAGGGTACACATACGCAAAAAGACTCAAGGAATAAACTCAATGCTGAGCAGCTGAGAGCATCTGAGAAGGCAGAACAATCTGGTGATGAGTGTTTGGAGAGGCAGGGTTCTTATACTGCGGGCTGGTGAGGTGATTAAAGACAGGTGTTGAGAATTAGCCAGGTGCCAGGTGGTTGGAGGCATTTTAATGATGGTAAGCATGTCAAATTTTACAACTACAGCAAACAGTAGCCAATACAGGCAGTGAGGGGAAGTGAGATGCACGGTAATGCCGGGTGTGAACTGACAGATTTAGTGCCTTCACTTCCACTACGGATCACTCAGGACGGCTGCTGATATGAAATGTATCACAGGGTGGAGCTGGTGCAAGGCTTCAGTAATAACCAGCCACTTTATCTCCTTTCATCCCTTTTAAAAGCAGCAGACAGAATCACACAGTGACGCAACGGTTCACCATAATAATACTGTCTGATATTGATTTCTTTTGTCATGAATGAATGTCAAGTTCTTTGATGGAACTCAGTCTTGTTGCGAGGATGCTTTTTAACACAATGACGTGTGTGTGTATGTCTGTGTGTGTCTCCTGCAGATGATGGTAAGCTGTCTCTGGATGAGTTCCAGGCTTTCTTCTCTGATGGCACGCTGAACGAGGAAGAGCTGGAGAAGCTGTTTCACACCATCGACTCTGATAACACCAGGTCAGCACTACCACACCACTACAGCCCATATAGCATGCGACACAGCTCTGTAACTGCGGGAAATAAATCTGCATGTGGTTTTTGTGCACGTGTGCATGTGTGTGCTCGTTCCAGCTTGACTTTTGTTTTTTTTGACACGTCACAGCTAAATTATGAACAAAGGGAGAGGCACAAAGCTGTTCTGCTGCTGCATCGTGTCAATATCTCACTTTTGATTTTGTGTGTGTGTGTGTATGTGAGTGTGTGTGTGTGCTCAGGTAAAATGTATGTAATTTATCCTTCAGCCAGAAATGTCACATCCTCCTCTGAAGCTCTCTCTGAACCAAAGCCCCTCATGTTAAGTGGCACTTTAACTGTGAAAATGACAAACTGAAAAACGATCAAGGGAGAGGAGATGAAGAGATAAAGAGAGGGAAAATTAATGAAAGCAGGGCAAAAAGCGTTACCTGTTACCTCTCGCTCAGATCCCCGTTTGCATTATACATCTCCATACACCCTCCATGACATAAACCCCTCGGCCTCTCCTGCTCCCCAGGATGCTCTGTGATTGACTTTCATCAAATCAATTTAGTGACCCTTAATAATCAGCCAATCAGCTCATCCAGCCTTAATCAGGAGAAGTGTGCTGACACAGTGGGATGTGAGTGATCAAAAGAGCGGCTCTGTTAATTTACACGACCTCGGAAACCTGCGGGGCCTTGAGATAAAATGAAACCAAGCAGAACAAAAGCTGACCTTTATGGCTGTTGTAGAATTGAATAAGGGTTCAATATATAAATCCTCCAGCAGGCTCGGCCATTAGTGGAGATTTTTTCCTTTTTCAAATCAGCGCAGTAAGTGAACCATGCCCACCGCCGCCTTCTCTCTGATGTCAGCCATATTGCTTATTGGAGATGGTTGTGCCTTTATAAATCTTGCTCACTGCGGTTGATGCAGTCTAAGAAGTTTCAACTCATTAGAGTAAAGTAGACTTGGCAGCCGCGTTCCAGGCCTCAGCGCCATCATGTGACAGCAGATAAGGTTATTGATTGGTCCGAGTAATAGAAGAAATGACAGCGTAAGCGTTTCCTGTTGAAGCAGGAAGTTGATGGATGGAGAGGAGGGAGGGAGCAGGCAGAGACGGAGTGCCGCCCTGCTTCCCGTCGTTTGTCTCTCTGTCTCTGTCACTCGCTGGTTTCCTCCCATTTCCAGCGTTCTTCTTCCATCACAGTGTTTTCTGAGATGTCTGTCTGTTTTGTGGCAGGCTCTTCCTGTTTCCCTCCTCCATCACTCTGCCGATCACCCCTATCACTGCATCTGTCACTCATCCCTGTTTTCAGCCTTTTTCTTTCTTCATACCCATTTTCCACTTCTCGCTGTCTGTCCGACTCCTTTGTCCATCAGAAATGGTTCTGGAGACGAGGCAGAACATGAAACCTCAGGTGACATTCAGATTCAAGTGATGCTGTAGGCCATTCTTTTTTGTTTTTCTCTGCACCTAAAAGATTATACGTTACCCAAAACAGACCTGCAAAATGGACGTTCCTTCAATCAGCAATATATCAATATAATTTCAAAAACAGTTATTAGAGTAACAAGCAACAAAGTAATTATTTTGCGGTTTATACATGCAGAATAGGCAGATACATATGAGAAATGAAACTACTTATGTTTCTGCATAAAAAAATATGAAGCCATCTCTTTTTGCAGAGGGAGTTTGTCCATTTTTTTACCCAGTATGCAAAGTATAACATTTAATAAGGTTGAACAAAATGTAACTGTCACCATTAAAAGGGTAGTCCACTGATTTAGTATTGCCCTCAATTCAAGTTTAAAAAAAATCATGGATTGGTGCAAGAGAGGCTGATTAGGTCCAAGCTCCCAAAACATCTGGGGCCAGATGCATGAAACTCTATGATTAAAACTGTATGTACGCACAAAGACAGAAATATGCACATGCTTCTTTATGACAGGTGTATAAAGCTGTAAAAGTGCCTGAATCTGTTCAATAAATTGTACATTGTGAAATTGGGTTCACATGCACTAGCCTCATTTCCTCTCCCACAATTATCCATAAATGGATGTAAAAACACCATTAAACATGTTGACACTTAGCTGTGACCAAGAAGAACAGATACATAAGAAATGCAATGCAGTTTAACCGACTGTTTCATCAAGAGGCTCTCCAACGACATCAGAACAGCTGTCATTTCCCATGACTGTTACACACAGCTGTGGCTATTTCTAGCAGCCGCACATGTACCTGTAAACCATCATCTCTGGTATATCTCAATCTTAATAATCAACCTGTAGAGCTTCACAAAGAGCTTCCCTTTTCAGGATCAAATGAGCAGATCATTAACAGGGGAGTCACGGTTCCAATGTAAATACAAATAATGATAAAATGCTAAAGTCACTCCCAAATATTATAAAAGTCAGTTTATAAATGCTCTGATTGACATTTTACTGAACACTATTTAGACTGAAAAATAACACATTAGTGACATTTGTGTTTTACTCAGGTAACACTTGTCACCTTACGCCAATCAGCAGCACCGTTAAAACTACTGATGGGTGAAGTGAATTACATGGATCATTTTAAATCAAAAGCTCTGCTGGAAAACCTTGTGTCCTAGCATCATATGGATGACACTTAACACTCACCTAAACACAGCTGCAGACCAAGTCCACCCTGTGATGGCAACGGCACTCGTAGATGGCAGTGGATGAAGCGCACTGCCACATCATAAAAACTGCTCAGGAATGCTGAAGAACACAACAAAGAGCTCAATGTGTCGACCAGGCCACCAAACGCCCCAGATCCCAATCTTATCAAACGTCGGTGGGCCGTCCTGGAACAGGTCCAATCCACGGATGGCCCCAACTCGCAACCCACAGGACCCAAAGGATCCACCAACACCACAGGACATCCCCAGAAGTCCTGTTTACATGCCGGGTCAGAGCCAAGCCCAATCAACGGTGGTTCCTCCATTGATTGGACTTGTTCCATCTTGTCCAGCAGATACTGTGGCCATTTTGACATCTTGACCCAAGTGTACTTGACCTGTGTTCGGGTGGGTGTCAAAGCATCATCCACAAGAATGCCACAAGCCAAGGTTTCCCAGCAGAACACTCGATTGATTCAAGATGGTCATCGCTTTTCAACATTCAGTGGCATTGTTTTTGTGCGTACACAGTGTTCATACATCTGGCACCAGGTCCTACATTTCCCATAATGCAGCACAAACAGCATCTTCAATCACACACTCATTCCACACATTCAGTTTGTAACACATAAACTGAACTTGACGTGTAAAATCTGTGGAGTGCCCCTTCAATTTGCACAAAGCACTAATAATTCAAAAACACAGCGATTTGAAATTCCTTTAGCAACATCATTGTAATCATCATCGGCCTACAGACAAGAATTAGATACTTTTTTCCATTCAACATCACGTTTGATGGGTTTGATAAAGTCTGAGAGCCTCACTCTCATATATCACTATGTATTACTTGGAGAGAACGACATAATTACTGCTTTTAAATATGCAGCATCTGCATCAACCATTTGGACAATAAACAATCAATCACTATTATACTAGCCGACAAAATGTTTTACAACATCACCAAATGCCGAAAGCATGGGAATACATTTAATGTTATGTAAAGCTAGACTTACTTAAATACTTTAAAAGCCCATCTGTCACAGTGATGTATCTGGATTAATACTGGCAGGGCTCATGCATTTAAAAAGAAACTGCTGCTTAATAAAATAAAACGGGCCATTATCAAATCAGGCTGTCTAACAAAGATCACTCGATCAAAACAGAGCCTAAAAAGGGTTAACCTTTGGATAATATTCGAAATATTGAAAGAGCAATGAAGAAGAGAATTCAGACTCTTAGTCACTGTTTTTTTTTAAAGGTCCTTTTCCTGGGCAGCATTTACTGAACAGTGATTTATAATTAGGATGAACAGATGGAGTCTTTCTGCCCGTCTCCTCCTCTGTCCCCGGTCCTCCCATCATCAGTTACATCTCACGTCCCTCTTTTGGCTGCTTCCTCTTCGTCCCTTTATTCTCTCGTTCGTGTTTTCCTTTCCCGCCGTCCCTTCCTCTCCTCTCTTGTTCTTCTCTCTCCCTCGTGGTCAGTCAACCAGGGAGAGTCTTCTCCCTGCCAGTAAAGAATTCGCTGCCAAATGAGTCTGCACACACTGAACTGAGCGTGAATGATGCCGCTGGATTGATACAGACTCCTGTCAGAGAGTCTTGTTAGATTCTTCCCTGCATGCCAAGCTTTCTGTCTCTCTCTCTTTGTGTGTGTGTGTGTGTGTGTGTGTGTGTGTGTGTGTGTGAGAGAGAGAGAGGTAGTTAGAGAGACTGCATGCAAAAAGCCTTCCCTCTGTTTCTGACCCTGCTCCTCTCTTTCCTTCCTTCCTTCCTTCCTACTTTCCTTCCTTCCTGTCCTCCCTCTCTCTCCATCTGCTGCTCCTCTGCTATGCTGTGATAGTAATGTTGACACTAAGGAACTCTGTGGTAAGTAGACTGCCCCCACACACACAGACACACACACACACACACACACGCACACGCACACGCACAGGCACACACACTTCCCTGCTATTTTCTTCATTCTCTTTCTTATCTATTATTAAAGTGCTTCTCAGTTGAAATGTAATTATTCTTTTTCTTTAAAATATCTGATTAAATTAGCAACTGCAGCTACGGCTAACCGCTTCAAATTATTTTGTGACTGTAAAAGTTTTATAAATCTTATAATGTGCCAATTAGCCTGCGTGTGTGTGTGTGTACAGACTACTTTGCTAAGCACATGGGGGACTATGAAGGAGTTTTGGCCTCGTTGGAAACACTCAACCTTTCCATCCTCAAAGCCATGGACTTCACCAAAAAGGTAAGATTGTCACAGTTACTGTGATAATAAGTGTCAGCTGTCAGGTAATGGTGAAGGCTGAAACACACTGCAACAATAACACAATTACAGAAGAGCCATGAAGTCAGCGAACCGACTCAGCAGTGTTAGCAAACAGTAATATCTATATAAAGTTTGCTAACATTAGCCGCCATAACCTATGGTCGACAGACCAAGTGAGGCTGTAGAAACCCTGCAGGAGCAGCCAAGTCGCCAGAACAAAACGTTGGCAGTTAACGTCTCCGTACGCCACTAATATGTTCACATTCATACCTGTATTTATACTATTGCTGACACAATTAAGACGACCAAAAGAATTCATGTTAATGATATTATTGCGATATTAGCCACACACTGTGGTAGTTACTGCATCTTCTACCCCTTTTTTACGTGCTATGGTGGGTCACAAGCAGTGTTAAAGTGCACTACCGCTACCTACTATGACAGTGTGATAATGGAAAGCAGTAGAAATGATGTACTGTAAACTGTGCTGGATTATTTACATGATGTTATCGTATGTGTATTATTGACACAATATCAGCATTTTAGATGTAAATATCACTATTATCATCAATGACACTGTGACACCCCCAATACATACCATATGACATTTGTACAAAAATGTTGTATCACATTCACATAACATGTCTTTGACCTGACTTTCATATCGCTGCCAAGCCAGTGACCACAGTTAGAGACTGTGTTTCAACATTGGTTAGTGTGAAACCACTGGATATTTTTAAGGAGACCTCAGGAGAACTTCCAGCTGTGTTTGTTGAAGGTCCTATTTGTAAGAAAAGTTGATTTTGGAGTCTAAGTCTAAACTCATCAAACAATGATGCTCTGGGTTTCCCAACTCGTCCAAAACTGATGCTTTGGGATTGTAGGAGTGAGGCGGCTGCCATCCCAAACATGATCTTTTTTTACCCTAACCAATATGTCTGTGTGCCTGAACCTAACAAGAACATAAGCACAGTGTTTAAACATTTAACATAAAGAAATTTAAAGTTTCAACCTACTGTATCTGTGGTTTGCAGAAACACACATTGCCAACACAGCAAGAGTGTGTTTTTTTTTAGTAATCTTTCTTCTTTTAAGATATTGTGCCAATCATTCTTTAATAGCTCATTATTGGATGGACTTGCGGTACATGCAGTGTCTAATGATCTCTCAGACACTATAACTGGTCCTGCTAACGAAACATCCCAGACCAAGATGCCATCTACAAAGAGACAGACCTATTTCTCAAAACACAATATTCCCCTATTTTCACACATGATCCAGACTAGTTTCTCTTGGTGAAATAGTATACACACAGTTCCCTTGACCAAAATGTTCACACACTAATCAGAACCTCAGGATGTATGTATGAATGAATGGGCCATGAGTCCATTTTGGAACAAAGGATCTGCAAAGACCTGAAAGTAGAAGAAGACACTGGCGAGGAGGTGGAAGAGTATAAGGAGGATTTTACAATTTTTTTCTCAGCATGCCGCACAGCAAAACCTCCTGGAGGCGATGGTGGACCTGTGGTGATGTGTCTGTGGAATCCATCTAGAGTCTGATAAGACACACCAGGCATTTTCCCCATGCTGGCAGGGCATGAGCAAACATAGTGTGTGATGTTGTTGAGATGTTATGGCCTCAGACAAGATGATGACATCACTGATGCTAAATAACTTGTACGCTTACTGCATTTTGGAATAATGCCTTTGGAAATCTGACAATGCTTGGACTTGTCGGTGTGATCGGGTTTTGGACCAAAACAGCATTTAATGTAGTGTTTCCTTATCCCCTAATGTGATGTGAAACAGTAAGAGAAAGAATGGTTTGTCAAGTTTCTGTCTGAGCACTTGTGTTGGTGTGTGTGTGTGTGTGTGTGGCTGTGTGGCTGTCAGCTGGAGAACACTAATGTTTTATCCTGGTTGTTCCCCATGTGCTATATATAGCAGCTGGTCCGCAGCCATACCCCGCTATCCATGTTCATGTTAGAGACCTGCTACAGTGTGTGTGTGTGTGTGTGTGTGTGTGTGTGTGTGTGTGTGTGTGTGTGTGTGCGTGCGTGTGCGTGTGCATGTACTTGTGTGTGTGGGCAGCACTCTGTCTCTGCTCTGTGTGTCTCTATATCTCTATCCACCAGCTCTGTCTTAATCTTTCTTTCAGCTGCAGGCCATTCAGCACACACACACACACACACACACACACACACACACACACACACACACACACACACACACACACACACCTCCCTTACACAAAACCTCAGGCTACTTTCTCTCTAATGAGCAGCCATTGTTTAATCAATCAGTCGAGTGTCCCTCTCTGTTCTATTGCTATATCTCTGGTGTTCTCTCTTTTTCTCACTCTCATTCATACTGTCCTTTTCCCTGTTACACACATGCACACACATACACATTGTCACACACGCATGCTCCTTTCTCAGGGGCCGTGGTGTCCCGTTATTGTCTGTTGCGGGCAGCGTGGAAGAGCTCCAACGGTGCTGTGGAGGGGATGAACCAGCTCAAAGAGTCAAATAGCCAAACTGAAGCACAGACACTGCTGACAAGTCAAATATTGATGTGCGTGTGTGTGTGTGTGTGTGTGTGTGTGTGTGTGTGTGTGTGCAGAGAGAGGGAAAGAGATTGGTCTCTAAAGTATCTTTGTTTCAAATATATCAGATACATTGTTACAGCTACTGTAGTACACTCAGGTATATATATCACATTTATTCATATTCATTCACAGACATGTATATGCATACTATACTATGTTTTATTCTATATTCACATAATTCTCATTATTATATACACATTTATGATAATGCATATACATATAGCATTCTATCAAGCTTTATCATGTTATATACTGTATAAGTCTGCATACAGTACATATCCTTATTCAACAATAGATACTGCATGTATACAGTATATCCGTCATATTTACACAGTGACACTGTCCTGTGCAATTCCTGGTTTTATCCTGTGCAGTTGAGGTCACACATACATTTTCACTATGTTACTACACACTGTGTGTATTACTGTCAGGGACTGAGCTAGCAGGCACGAGAATGCACAGGGTCATTTTCAAAAAATGAGTTTTATTAACAAAAAATGAAAATAATCAAGTAACAAATAGTCAGTAAAGTTCTTGGGCCTCTGAAATAGGTCACCAGAACTTAAGCTAAACTAAATATACCCTAGTTCAGGACAGACTAACAACTGAGACATAAGGGTTCACATATATACTGGCTGATCAGGCCATTTTGGACACACGGGGGGAATAGACAAGGATGTAACCATTTAAACAAAACTACAAAAAACACAAATCACAACTATAAATAAGTCTGCCTGCTCTTTAAGGGATGGAAATTAATAATCATCAACATAATAATAATTTCCACTAAAATGCCATCTATCCATTAAAGCATGAACCATGGCCCCTCCCCATGATGCAGGAGGCCCATGGCACAGTCCAATTAAGCAGCCATCAGTATTTAAGACCAGCTGAGGCAGCTCAGCTTCCTTTTGCTGGCCAGCCAGGAACTCCACTGCAACTCCCCAGGAACTGGTAATTCAAAGAACAACATTAACTTTCAAGACAATTAATGAAATTACTGAAACAAAAACACAGAAAAATTGACTAAGAAAAGTTCCCTAAATGTGTGCGCTAAAAAAAGGAAACCATTGTCAAAACTGCTAATAAAAAGGAGTGTATTATGAAACTCAAAACCTGTGTCCAGTTATTTTTGTGTGAGTATTGTGTAAAGAAACCAAATAAAATGGATGAGATACCACCCTTTGTGTGTTATTCAGTGTGGGGTTGCTACTGTGGCCATCATGATTACAATTATCCAATTATCTATTTTATCTGCAATTATCCATCTGTGACAGGTGAATCTAGCATATATAGTCTTATTTCTATTTTATTTTTCTGTTCACTGATTTTTGTCTAGCTTTGTCTTGTCATGCATTCAATCTGTCAGAAACCAAAAAGGGACCCAAACACACGAGGTAGGCAGGTAAAAGAACAAAGGGCGAGCTTTGATAACAAAGCTGACATCCAAATACAAAGTGTAAAAATCCAAAATGGATGACACACATGCTGCAGACAGACGCACATTACTCACTGCCCTATTCTTCAAAGCAGCTACGCCACTTTTTTTAACAAATGAGTCCACACGTTCACGTGGACGAGCATCACTAAGACAGGCTGCAGGTACGACTGTGCTTAGGCTCAGTAAAGACTAGTTGTGCAGTCCATTCCTGGAGCCGTCAGCTCTTCAGCAGAAGTCTAAGTGGACTGTCTGAGTGTTAATCCACAAGCAGTGATAAAAGCTTAAGTCACTGGGCCGGCAGTAATTGCTGCATATGTTTCAATTTATCGTTAACAGGAGCACCGGTGATGCTCATTTCTTTATCCTTTTCTGCAGAACTACTTTGTCTTTACCTATCACTGCCTCCTCTCTGTACTGCGCGCCTCATTATTCAATTCCACACCCTGCCCTCCATCTGCCTTATTCCTCTTTTCTCTCTCCCCCATTCTGCCATGTTCAAAAGATATATCATACCATTTTATAGAAAACGGTGAAATCAATGCTTCCAGTGTTCAAGTTTTTTTTATTTTGTTTTTTGTTTACCTTTTAAAGGAGTTTCAAGACGACACCGCAGCCAAAACTGGAGAAAATCTCCGAATGGTGGCAGATGTGAGGAGGTGGAGTGGGTGGAGCTAAAAGACAGAGTGTGATATTAGCCTGAGCAGAGGGCTGGAGTCTGAGCCTTGGCCTTTAGAGCGCAGTGAGAATTGATTTGCTCTCCACCTCAATAGATTTAGACAAAGTGAGAGAAAGTGTGGCGAGTGGAACAGGAAGGCAGACTTCACTACTTTTTTTTTGTTAAATAAATGGAGCACTTGTTTGAAAGATAAGTGGCAAGTATAAAATGTCTCCTGATTATGTTCCTGCAATGGAAGATGATTAAAAGTACTGCTGCTCCTGGAATAATACAGATTCTGGTAGCTGGTACAATACCTGCATGATTGTCTCTGCCATTATTTTTTCACTGATATAAATCATTTTGATGTGTACAGCCACAGCTGTGATCTGCGCATGCTGCACTCGTACTTTGTGTCGGTGTCACCATCTCTCGTCAAACTTCCCGTCCGGTTCCCAGAGGGACTGCCAACGCACTAATAATTCATGCAAATGTGATATTTCCATTCACTTCATGCAGTATTCATTATTTTGACTGTCAAGGTATCAATTAGTGGCCTGTCTTCAGAGGCTCATGAGATTCTGCAGATGAGCAGATCATAAAGTAATTAGTGGTGATTAATAAACTCCAATCATCTCTGACCCCACATCAGATCAGCTCAGGCATTGATTGTAATTATCCTGCTTATACACACAGGAAGAAACAGAGCTCTTTCATATACATAATTATCTTTAGATGCTAAGGATTACAAATTAAGAGATGTATAAACAGTGTGATCTGATTGGTATCTTTTACCTGTGCTGTTAATTGTGTGCCCATTTTATTGACTTATTACTGTAAATGTATTGACGCTGAAAAAATTGCCACCAGATTACCAACAATTGAACCAAACAGTAGACCTTATTGTGCACAGTGGTAGTCAATAACATTGTGCATGCTCACAGACTGACATGGCTCAAGCCCCGTTTACACGAAGGGAAAACGCAGATATTTCCATGCGGTTTGGCCTCTCATTTACACGAAAACCCTGTTTTTATCACAGAAAATGATTATTTCTAAAAACTCTGGGCAAAGTGGAGCATTTGGAAAACTCCGGTTATGTGTTGTCGTGTCAACTGGGAGAAACGGGGCTTTAGGTTCTCACGCTCATTAGGCTATGCGCCAGAAAATGCTTAACGTCATGTGAGCGTTATTTTGAAAGGAACAGGAAGTCGCTCATGTTATTCGTTGTTGTTGATTCTGAGGATTCTGATTGGCTTGCATGGCTTTATCCTTCTCCCTACACTGCCGCCCAGAGGTTTGGCATAGTTATAATGATGCTCAACGGCGTATTTATGCGGGTTGATGTAAATAGCAACTTTTTTCAAAACGATGTTGTGTGCACGATGTTATTTTTGAAAACGGAGGGGGGGAAATATTCGTTTCTCTAAATACCCTGCTATGTACAAACGTGGGCTTAGTGGGACACCTGAAGGAACAGAGCTATCATCAGTGTTATTAGTTACACCTGTGCCTTTCTCCATCAGTGTGTGAATGTGTGTGAAGGGCTGAGCAGAGAAATATCATAGGACACTTTTGATCGAGCAGTTTGGCCCCTTGCATGGCAGCCTCTGCCATCACTGTACGAATGTGTGGGTGAATGTGTGAATGTGGCTCAGAGCGCCTTGAGTAGCAGGTAGACTAGAAACGCTCTATAAAAATGCAAGTCTGTCTAGCGTTCCTGCTGTGGCGAGTCAAAATGTCTGCTGAGAATAACTTCTCCCCTGCGAGTGAGCCCTTCAAACACTGAATCATAGCGTTACGTTGTTAGTGTGTTCTTTGGATGATGAACGCTGGACCCAACAACCAAATCACCTCAATAAATGTTGGAAATGTTTGTTTCTGCAGTTCATAGATATGTTGCAACTTAACGTTTATCAATCAATCAATCAATCTTTATTTGTATAGAGAGAGAGAAAGAGAGAGAGAGAGAGAGAGAGGGACTTAAATAAATTAAATAATCTCCAGTACAGTCATGCTCATGAATATTGAAACACTGTGGTCCCTCATCTAGAGTATCCAGTGGTTTATCAGTTTATCACTTACAAATATTGTAAGTTGAAACACCCACCTAGATAACTCCACCACCACCACCCCCTCCACCTGCCAGCAGGGACTGGGCTGATTTTATACCAGAAATTAAACAAAATGATAACAATTATATTCATTCTTTTTTTTTTTAATCCTCTCAATTTTTGTACTCGCTGTAATTATATTTGTTGATCCAACGTTTTATACAATAATATGCGACCATTTTCAGAGAGAGACACTTTAGAATTATTACTCATACAGCGATGGATCGATGGAATCATACATGTAAAAGGCTTCAACAGACTATTTTTGTACTGTGTGTTCCCAGTGTCACTTTCCCCATTACCTGTGCAGCACACTGTGTCTGCCTGCTGACTCGTGTGTTCACGTCTGTGACTCAATCCTGACACCAGTGTGATTTTGTCTTTCATTCGTTACATCGCTGTAGTCATGGTCCACTGCGATTGGCTGAGCTGAGACCAGTGATGTGATTTTTATTTATACACATATGTATATATATATTTAAATTAATTACCACACTTTCTGATATATATATTCCACTTTAGCCGTTACTTTTGCAATCATGAACCGAAACAGCAGGTGAGCTTGAGGCGCCTGTGTGGCCAGCATTATGCTTGGCGTTATTAAAGAAGAAGATTATTGAAGAAGAGGCCGTGCGATCATGAGTTCAACTTTTTTTTAAATTGCATTGTGTAATACTTAAATTCTCTGTTCTTCTTTCTTCAAATTTAATGAAAGTTACATAACTTGGTGTCATGATCTCTCTCTTTTACAGCAAAAGCAAAATGATGTTGAAGATCAGTAACGACTTCAATGACTCATTAATTCTGGTCTGAATATGGTTTGCAGTATGAGCTATAACAGTTACATGCTGCAGCTCATAAAGAACAAGAGATGAAGCTGTTTTGATAATACAGCGCACAAAGTTCACAGATTTGATTTCTTTAAATTTGACTTACTTGTGGTTAAAAGAAGTGAGTAAGATAAGGGACATTGGACAACAAAAAGACAAAAGAGATCTTGTTCTTTATTAGCTTTGTCAACTTCAGCAGTCAGCTGTCATGTCGGTGCGGAGCATCTCACCGCAGCTCATGTCAGCAGGGCATCAGGAGTTCTCGCAGATTAATGTGGTGACAGTTGCCATGGAGGCAGGATACTTTGGGGACAGTTGTCATGGAGACAGGTTGAGTTGATGTCTGCTAACTTTTGTATTTGCAAGCAGATCCCACTCATGTCGTCATCCAGCGTCACACGCAGGACAGACTGTGGGCTTTGGTTGGCATCTCTGACGTCTGCCTGACAGTTTCAACCATAGCTACAGTTCTTCATTTCCGAGAGCGACTCCTGACACAGAGCGATATCAGAGGTGATCACGACCTGTGAGCAGCAAAGAAAAGTTAGAGAAAACTTTAAAGAGGAAAGGCCGACAGTGAGTTTGAGAAAGCGTGTCTCCTTCTTAACTACAGCAGCCGCTTTACCCAGATGACACCGCTGAATGTCATGATTTAGACAACGTTAGAGAGTAAATATATAATCCGCAGGGATGGAGGAAATGTGTTGAAAGGCTTCGAATGTAGTGTTGTTTCAACTATTCTTTTTTGTGAACGCTTTTATGGTGCTATCAGAGTCAGTAGTGGCTCCAGAAAACAATTTTAATTGGCTTGCCAGCAGGTGGAGATACTGTTAGTACGGCCCCTCCCATACGGACTCTGTGTGTGAGTGTGTGTGTGTGAGTGTGTGTGTGTGTGTGTGTGTGTGTGTGTGTGTGTGAGCTGAAGCGGGCGACAAAAAGAGAAGAGGGAGAATTCATTAAATCTCCTGTCCTGCCTGTCTTGTATAAATGCTATGTTCAGTGAGCCACTCTCATTAGCACTTTATTTTTTCAAGCTTTTCACTGAGCGAGCCACCACACTCATTGGCTACAGTCTACAGGCGCACACACACACACACACAGTGTTTCTAAAATCTTGTTAAGCCCATCTTTTTTTTTTCGAAATCTGTTCAGGAAATTGTTTTGTGCCGGTGAGTGACCCTCCATGAGCTTTTTTAGCTTCTTCTTCTGTGACTCCTCCTCCCCATCTACTCTTCCTCTCACCTCCCTTTTCTCTCATCTTCTCCTCTTTCATCTCGGCTCTATTGTCTTCACACACCCCCGAGTCATCGCCGCCTCCCCCACCTCATCCTCTTCATCCTCTCCTTTCTTCATGAAGATTAAGGTGAAGCAGATCACGGGGAAGAGGCAGGCGATTTGGTCGGCGCACAATAACATGACAGCAGGATGAGGAGAATAAGAGGAGGGGGATCGATGGAGGAGAATGGGAAAAGGGGAAAGGGCAACGGGGAAGGGAGGCGATGAGAAAGTGAGAGTGGGTGAGGCGAAGGGGGTGTTACGAGACTAGGCCGGAAGTGAAGATGTGATGGATAAAGGGATGAAACAGAAGTCAGTGTGTAAAAGATTTCAGCTGGCTCAGTCAGTGGGTACACTGACTCTGCATTGCATTCATCACTTATTCATCAGGATTTAATGGGGTTTGGATGAAGATACAGTATGTTGGAAATGCAGCGGTGGAGTGTTGCACTGTTAAAGCTGAACTGGTACTCTTGAACTTTTATCCCTGTGGGAGTTGGTTTGGTTTTCAAAGCCTCAACGTGATCATTATCATGACGCCCCAAAACTGACGAAAGGCAGGAGAAGCTGATCCATGAATAAATAACACTGTTAGTTCTATAGTTAGAATCAAGTATAAAAGGAAACATTAAGCTTTGTACTTTTTCCTTGACTAACCCCCCCCCCCCCCTCGACATACAGTGCACCGACACAACTAACTAATTATCATATTAGCACATTAGCAAGTATAATTTGGAAATGTTGCGTGGGGAAATACAGAAATGATTAAATGTGTGCTGAGACCAAAGGAAACAAAGCAAAATAAATACAGCCAAATTTGGAATTAAGTAAATTAATTGGCATTAAAGGTGATATATGTAAGAATTTTACTTAAAATAATTTAGAAAATTATCAACAGGATGTGCAGAAATTACATACTGCACCTTTAAGGCCAGAGGGCCAGTGTTACACCTTAAGGGACCCACACACCGCCCAGACTCAAACCAACGGCCAACTGCCTTTATCCGACCACTCTGTTGCCTCTCGTCTGACCTGTTCGGCAGAAAAGTTGAATTGAAACGTAACGCCTCGACTACTGCCAGCTACACAGCAGCGTGTACATTCTGCGCCTGCGCGAGTAGTAATCGAAAACACAAAAACAGGAAATGACGGACCGGAGTGCAGACCATCGTCACTTCCGCCCCTCCCACACACCACCCTGATTTGCTAGCACACCGCCAATCAGATTGGTCATTGAACAGCTAGCTAACAACCAATCAGCGTATCCAACAGCATCCAATCCTCAGATGGCCGACTCTCTCAGACTTTGCAAGATGAATCTGACCAGACGTTGTCCGCGAGCTTCCGACACAGCTGAACACACCGAACAGATTTGCTCCTGAACTCGTCCGAGTCTCCCCAAACGCTTCAGATGTCCGACGTTTGGGCCAGTGTGTGCCCGCCTTTGGAGGTTCACAGAGTAAACAAGCCTGCGCTGTAGCCTGCAATTCATGAGCAGACGGTATCTTATTAGTGGCATTAAATATGGGCAACAACAGCATCTAAATAGAACCAGGGGGTTTGCAGGTACGTTAACGTGTGATTTAACGTGCTGCAGCTCAGCAGCTAATAAGCGATCCAGCCTGTGTTGTGTTAGTAGGCTACATTTCTACCCAGTTAAAGTTTGTTTGGTGGCTTATTCAACAAGCTGCAAGTACAGGACAAGACTTGTGTTCATGTTTGTAAGTTAGATAAGAAGAAGACTGCAGCAGGAAGCTGTTTGAATTTGAATCCAGTGGAACAGTGAAAACTACCATATGAAGGTAAAGAATGTAAATGTAGTGAATAAGTATTACTGAAAAAAGGGGACTATATATGATAGTATCACAGAAAAGGGTTTGGTATCATGAAAATCTTAAGGATTTTTTAAGGGAAATATTTGAATTTTATATTCATTTCTCCACTTGATTTCTAGTTCTAATAAAAATTTGATAAACATATTAAAAATAAAAAATAAAAATCCCCTGATGTTAAAAATCTCCATTTAAAGTTCAATTAGATCGGATTAAATAGTTGTATCAGAGGACTTATCGCATGTCTTCACCATAATATGTTGGATAATTTCCTCCCAAATGTGAAGGCACGTTATCAATTACATATATGGCAGGTTTAATGATTACAAATTACTGAGTGTCCCCAGGTGATTTCGCTGCAGTGCACAGGCAGCAGTGTGTACTCCTGAGTGTGTGTTTGTAAGGCGTGTGTGTGTATAGGTGGCCAGCTGGTGCCAGGAGTTCAGTCCGGGGCATTCCCGCAGCCTGGAGACACACACACATACATTATATACACATGTATCACTAAGTGGTGTCAGCCCTGATAGCTAGTGGATCCCTCAGCCTGTAGAGCCTGGTGCCCAGGGTTATCGCTTCCCCTGTGATCAAGGAGTAAGATGTGTGCTGGACTTTAAAGAAATAAAGTTAGACTCAGGGAATGAGGAGAGGAGGCATGTGAGGGGGGATGATGATGAAGACAAGTCAGGGTGAGGAAGGATTTCCACAAAGGGCAAAGACAGAAAAGAAGGAACTAACTGGAAGAGGACGTAGTGAGAGAACAAGAACTAGAAAAGAAATTAAGGGAGTGAAGAGACGCTGGAGGAAGTGTAGGAGTACAATAGGAGTTTGAGAGTCAGGAGGTCCGGCACAGTGAGAGGAAGAGATGAGGGAGGTCGAAAAACAGTTTGACATCTTTCTCATGGCTGCCATCACCGTCTGGATGAGGAAGCTCAGGAGCTCCGTCAGCGAAGCTCATTGCAGATTACATGGTTTCATTTCATCATTCAGCTCCAGAGTGTTACATTATGCCACCTAAACATTTCACCACAGTTTGGCTGAGCTCATCTCGTAAACATTTTGTGCACTCCAGCTACAACAGAGCTAGCAGTAACGCTGGCTCTACCATTAAATGGGGTTCAGGTGTCAATCGAAGAAAGGCTCACAACACGGCAACTATCTCTGCTGATCTCTGCTCAACACTGACCTCTATCACAGTGACAGCAAAAGAATGTAAAAGTTAACACTCTGTCCCCAGGTAGTCTTTGTAGTGTTACTCAGTTTAATTTTACCTTTGAAAAATCAATAATAATCAACAATACATCACTAATAACATTCCCATCATCCTCAGCTGTAGCCTACTTTGCTCACTGCCAGTCAAGTGGCAAAATGTTGTATAAATAGCAATCCCAGTAAACATTCTACCTGTTAAGCTTCAATGTGTTAGCATTGTCGCTGTGAACTTGTTAGCATTCTGGTGTTTGTATCTAGCTCAAAGCACCGTTGTGCCTGAGTACAACCTGAGAGAGCTGCTAGCATCACTGAATAATTTCAGTCTCCTTGACCTTGACCTTTTTTCTATTCAGACGTTGAAAATTAGCCTTAGGCTAGCATAGGAATTTTTCAAATTTCCACCATGACTCGACTGAGATAGTGGAGGGAGACAGTTTTGCATCCAATTGTCTGGTGGTGATTCTCAGCAGCCGCTTACAAATTTCCACTTTTCTGATTTTCTTTTCCTAAATATACGGAGGGCATGAAGCCTTAAGCTACTATGAGACCCTGCTTTTGTATAAATCCAAATGTCATCAACGCCCACATGTCTCCAGGAACCCAATTTCCCATCAACCAGCACAGATGTGCAGCTCTGGTCATCTCTGCTCCCTGAGGAGCTTCTCGTGGGAGCTCATGACATCACTTCAGCTCACTACATCTTCTTCTATAGGCTTGTTTCATTAACGCTGTACAATAACAGCAGAGCAACAGATATAAACAATGGCAGGCTTACCTGAAACCAATTTACCATCAAGCTTTTTATAGGCTTACCTGAAACCAATTTACCATCAAGCTTTTTATAGCTGCAAAGCTTTGAGCAGTTTCTATGAGGCAGCAGTTGATTTCTAACCTGCAGATGTTCCCAGATCAGAATTTACAATAATCGCTTTCATGTCTGTGAAACCGGCCTGTACTGTAACAGTAGTAGCATCAGTGTACAGCCCCTCCCTTCTCTCTATCTGCCCTACATTAGCATTGCAGATAGAGCATTTCCTGTCTGCTTCACTCACAGTTGGAGCAGGAGTGCAGCAGAAGAGCAGTGAGCAGGATACTATAAGGGATTTCAGTGTTTCCAGCAGAATGGCCCTGTACCTGTGGGATGGGGATGGCAAAGTATCGGTATTTGACAACCTGAGAATGAAAGAAAAAATCAATCATCTGTCTTTAGATTCAATTTAAAGGTTTGCCTACATAGTATTGCTTTACTTGTCCACCTTAATGCACACACATTGGCTTGCCACATCTTTCTTTATCTCTCTCCCTGTTTGTGTCTGCCCTGTTCACTTTCTTCATCAGATATATGCTTGGTAAAGTCGCCCAAAAAACACAACTTGCGTTTTGTTTTTGTTTTTTTTTATACCCATGATTCCATTTTTACAACAGCAGGTGAGCTGTGAGTAGAGGGAGATGTGGTTATTTCTGTAGCCTATCAAAGCTATCCAAACCAACTTGGTATTGAATGACATCAGTACCAGACTAGGATCAGCTGGAAAATGAGATGGTTCATCTTGACGGTTTTATCCTTATTAATAAACTTGTACAACATCGCTGTAATTGCTACTTCCACTAGAGTAAAGCCTGAGTAAAGTCTATGTGTGGGAAACACTGGATTTGTATAGCTGTGTTTCCATTGCATGGTACGGCTCAGCCAACAGACATGTTGAGGGGCTGTTGCTCTAACCTGAAGAAAAAAAACTAACCCTAAGGCTGTATTTACACCAGATCAGGTGTTGCAGTGATTAGCATGGGGTTTTGAATTGGTGCAGAAGTGTGATGCAAACGTGAAAAGTGGAGGCATATGTGGAGTTTGTTATTCACAGGGCGTCCTAACAGTTTTTTCCAAAGCCCTCACATAAAGGCTAAAAACAACACGTTTCAGTTCTTTTGTCACACGTTTTCATGAAGTTGGCTGTTTCCCGCCGAGGCATATGGCTATCAAATATTAATAAAAGTGAGGATGATATGGCGTATATTTTGGTCAAAATGTAGCAGTTATGACCTACATGTATTTATGTAGCCACAACAGCAAAAATAAAAAAGAGGGGGCAGCTCAGCCAGAGATAAAAAATGGTCTCTTTATCTGGCAACTTTAGTCCAACCTTTAGACATGGTCATGGGCAAAATGCCTCAACTTACTTTGAGTATGAGGTATTTTTCTTTTATACTGCAGTTGGCACCACTTCACCACCGCAGATGGCACCACTTTGTCTTCAATGCAAACTCAACACACAGGAACAACGGAGGATATCTTCTCCTTTTGAGATCCTTTCATCAACACCAAACAGAGGAGCTTCTGCTCTTTGTCAGTTGACCAAAGCATGGTTATGTGGGCTGCCGTGTTTTAAAACTGTGGGTTGTGGAAACGAAAAAATGGCGGTTGCAATTTGTGGTCAGTGTGCAGGATGTCCGTGCTGTGCAAGGCGACGTTTCTCGTGAAAAAATCTATCTGACCAGAAAGTCAGCAGTGTTTTCCCTCCACTGTGTACAAAAAGGCTCAGCTCGCATGGAACCTCACAAGTACCAGGCACTATCCACAGCTTTTGACGGTGGAATACTAAAGAAGAGCTCGTCAAGTCAACAAGGTGTACAGTATCAGCCGGTGAAAAACACAGATAATGTATGTATTCCTGTCTGTCCCCTGTTTACTGTCAATGTGTCGATCCATACAGAGCAGAGGTGGACATGTGAGCAGTATGTGACTAACTGCATGCTCAGTGTCTCACACAACTGTTAATGATGTGGACATTAATTATTTGTGTGTGTGTGTCTGTGTGTCTGTGTGTGTTTGAGTGAGAGAGAGAGACAGAAAGAAAGAGAACTGGCACTGTGTGTTAGGTTGTCAGCTGTGTGTTGACTGATGAGGTTACACCCAAGGCATGAATAATGCAGAGGACTGTAGGAGTGTGTGTGTGTGTGTGTGTGTGTGTGTGTGTGTGTGTGTGTGTGTGTGTGTGTGTGTGTGTGTGTGTGTGTGTGTGTGTGTGAGAAAGAAAGAGAGGTGGATGGGTAATTGGGGAAAGGAGAGCAGAGAGGAGCTCCACTAAGGGATTTGATATAGAGGTGAGGTTGTGAGAAAGTAAAACACACAAATGAAACAAAAAGCTCTACACAATGTACAGAACGTTGTCCTCCTTCCCCCCTAACCCACTTATTTTCTTCCCCTCTGCTCACTTCCAGTCGTCCACTTCCTCTTCTCTCCCTCCTGCTGTTCCTCCCCGCCTTTGACCCCCGTCATCCTCCTCGCCGCCCGCCATTCTTGTCTCTTTCTCAAGGCAGATGACGCTGGCATGATATCTGAAGAGTCAGTATGTTTCTGATGCTTGTTAGTGGGTTCGCCTTCTGTTGAGAAACAAACTCAGGCACGCTGCCTGCTGGTAACCAAGTCCACCATTCCAACAGTCGCTTCCATCAGTTAAATCTCTCCAAAAGACCAAATATTTGGTCATGTATTAGCTTTTTCTCTTTATAGCTGTGTTCAATCCTGACTGCAAACACAATATCATGGGGGACTGATGGTACTTGGTTTAGAATGTGTTAAACCACAGTATGGGTATTTATCTTTTCAAACTTTCAAGTCTTCAACTTTCAAAGTTTACATAAATTTGTAAAGAACATGTATATCATGACAGTCTTGAGTTCCAATGATTTCTGCAGCTCTCATTTTTCTGTGAGCACACTACTTTGTCACAAAAAACATTCATGAAGTTCGGTTCAAAAATGAATTTATTATAGGTCTTATGAAAATGTGACCAAATCTGCTGGATCAAAACATACAAACAGTAATTCTGATATAGATACATATCCACAAGCTTCTGGCAGGCCTCTTTTAACTTTTTGACCAGTCAACTTAATAGCTTCCTGGCATAGACTTGTTTCTTCAGCACGGTCCACATATTCTCAATGTGAACCCCATTGAGAGCATGTGGAGAACAGTCAGGACTTTAGGAAGACCATTCCAGCCTGACCAATGATTTGAGGTTTTCCTGAAGAATTTGGAGATAATGCTCCTTCTTCATTATTCCATTTACTTTCTTTTCAGCAGCAGATCAACTGGCAGCCAAACAGCCCCACAGCATAATACTAGCAGCACCATGCTTGACAGCAGGTATGGTGTTCCTAGGGTTAAAGGCCCATCTGACCACAGAGTCTTCCTCCAGAAGGTTTTTCCTTTGTCCATGTGATCAGCAGCAGTTGCAACTTCAGTCGAGCTTTAAGGAGCCACATCTGGAAGAAGTACTTTTTTCTTTCACGGCAGCCTCTCAGCTCTCACACTCATGTTGATGCAAGACACACTTGACTGTGGACTCTGACACCTGTCTTCCAGCAGCTTCTCATTCATTGCAGACTTGCTTTTTGGTGGTTTTTGGTTGACTCTGGGCCAACCTGACCAGTTTTCTCAGCAGCAGGTGATAGCTTGTGTTTGTTTCTTCCTGATCATAGCAGTGACACAACTGTGCCATACACTTTATACTTACGGTTGTTTGTAAAGTTGATCTTGGGACCTGTAACTGCTTTGATCTGAATCATTGTTCAAATCAATAATGTGCTCTTCAGATCAATGCTGAGCTCTTTTGACTCACCCATTGTACTGTTTGTGACTGAGTCTAATGGGTGTATGAAAGAGGCCCTATTAAAATGGCCCCAGAAGAGTCATGTTATATCATGTTAGAGTCATGTTAGAGCTGTTATCAATCAGAATCATCCAGAAGAAGTTAAGAGGCCATAATCATCAAAATTTGTCATTCAAGTTGCTGTATGTATATTTTCCAGTCACAGTTTTAGAAGACTCATTATAAATTCACTGTTGAACCAAACGTCATGTTTTTCGTGTGTGTTCCACTCATTCCATCACAGAAAAACAAGAGCTGTAGAAATCACTGGAACTGAAGACTCTCATGATGTACATGTTCTTTACATTGTAGGTAATCTTTTGACCGCCACTGTACATATCCGGTTAGATCTATTTCTCATCCTCTACAGCTACAAACAGTGGCCACAAAACCAAGCAGAGAATAGATGCTGATAGTGGAGTGTGTGTGTGTGTGTGTGTGTGTGTGTGTGTGTGTGTGTGTGTGTGTGTGTGTGTGTGTGCGCGCCCCATGCTCCCGTTAGTGTCCCGCTAATGGACTGGTAGATGTCTCCAGAAGAGAAGCAGCGGGTGGTCACTCATAGTCGTCCCCCATTATTTCTGAACAACAAACACACACTCACACTCACATGCACACAGGCAGCGCACAAACGTGGTTAAACTCTCTATGGTCAGCGTGTGCTGCAGCTGGGATGTCTTCATCACAGGAGGAGGCTAAGATGGTCCGGTGAAGAAGGACAGGGCCAGAGAGACCAGGAGATGCAGGCTGAGAGAGTGTGTGTGCACATGAGAGGACACTTGGCTGTGTTTGTGGTTCAGTGTGTGTGTGTGTGTGTGTGTGTGTGTGTGTGTGTGACTACACACTGACTAGGACTGTAAGAAGAAAGAAGAGACATTTTAAGGGAAAATGTCTCAGTTTAAAAGGTCTGCTGCTCAGATATAATTTCCTGCATACTGCTAAAATGGCGTTGCTTAGAGACATATTGACTGGGGTTGCTAGGATACCACTTTAATTGGTTGATGTGTGAAGCCGAGGCAGGGTTGTGGGGGTTTTCAGATGTAGAGGGCCAGGCGGGGAGATACGCTTGTGCCTCCTGACACATCAAACCTCTGTTATCCTCGCAGATAGAGGCCTACTGTAGGGAGATGACGCCGGCTCTGCAGAGACCTGTGAAGTAAAAAGTGATACCTCTTGAGCTGGGAAATGAAAGAGACGCCACATCCAAAAACCAACACAACTTCTCGCAGCAGACGATTCAGACTGGCTGCAACACAAACAACGTTTTATTGGTTGCCATGGCAAAAAGAAAATCAAACCAATAAAAAGTAATAACAATTCTAAAAATAGGCAGCTCAGGAAGCCTCTAGAGATTGCACCTTGGTAAGCTGAGATGTGGGCGTTGTAGTGCCTGGAGCTGTTTGAAGACCAGCTGAAAGGAACTCCGTGAACAGTAAACTGCTCACAGGCAACACGCTAAAAACTACAAGATGTGCTCTCCTCTCCTCTCCTCTCCTCTCCTCTCCTCTCCTCTCCTCTCCTCTCCTCTCCTCTCCTCTCCTCTCCTCTCCTCTCCTCTCAGGGGGGACAGGGGGGCTTTCTGTCCCTGACAACAGCAGAGACACTACTGAGAAGAAAGCTCTGTATTTCTGCTGCACTCTCTGTGGTTGCTTTCACACATGTATTAATAAAACATTATACATTATTTCCATTTTATTTTTTGCTCCAGTTGGAGCTTGCACTGACTTTTTCCCAACAAACCATAAGCTGTACATTTGAAGTCATATGTACCGACAGATAACTCTTGCACTGGACACTTTGCTGACGCCATCTTGCATCATCAGAGAAAACCAAGCTCCGGTGGCTGACAGCCCCCTGTGCTGTTTGAGCCTGTTCTTACTGGCATCGCTTCAGATACAGCAGCCTGGTCAATGCGTCCAAGGGTTCAAAGTGCGGCACTGTAGTCATCCTTCTGGCATCACTTCTTGAAGCCCCCCCCCTCGCCCTCTGGTGCAGTAGTATGAGTGAGAAAGTCTAAGTTATGAGATATTGGGTGTGGTTGGGTGGGTCTTTCGTAGGACTATCCCTCTGGAAACCAGGGATTGCATCAAGAGTATGTCATTATGTTATATAATGTAAGTAATCGAACATACGTTAATGTCGTAACCGATGTAACGTAAGCTGAGTGAGTGACATCACGTACATTACGTTAGTTATTTTAACCCAAACTATGATCTTTTCTGAAACCTAACCAAGCATTTGTTGTTGCCTGATCCTGATCAGTTTGATCGGTTTGACAACTTTAAAAACATGCCAAAAGTCATACATTTTTGTCATACAGTGTGGGCTGTTTTTCAGCACGCTTTATTTTGGAAGATGTATGTTGTATGTTATGTATCGTTGCTATCTTCAACGCAAAGTCTTTCTTCTGAAAGTGTAACCGGACGTTGCATATAACGTATTGGTGCTAATTAGACTGCTGAGCTTTTCATGGTCAAAACTAACATAAGTAAGTATTTCAAGGACAATTCCACATGCCAGAGGCAGGGCTCAAACCACCAACCCTACCATTAGTGGATGACCCGCTTGACCTCCTGAGCCACAGCCATTGTCTCTGGTGTCACAGAGAGCTCATTAAGGAATGACTGATTATGAGCACCATCAAAAGCGTAACACAACTTCATTTTGGCATAATAACAAGCAGTAAGAAAAAGGTAATACAAATGGCCTCTGAGTTGTTAAGAGAGACAACTGTATAATGAGTAAATGTAGGGTTGGACACAATTAAGCTCAACACACGTCTGTTTTGACTTCTTTTTACTTTTAGATAGCTCTGCTGTCGTCTTTGGTTATGATCATCTAACCAGCCGTCATTATTACTCCCAGAGTTCTCCCTGTTCATACTGTCAAGAACCTGCAGAAAAAAGGCTCATGTCATGCCTTGTTGGCCTACAGAGGCACACATGCGAGCGACACCGAGCCCTCAGGGGACATCGCCCTTGCACTCCATTACCCACTTATCCAGAGACGTTGCAGCCAGCTCTCCCTGACCTGCAGACAGACCCACACAGGAGAGGGAAAAAGGTAGAAGGATGCCAAATGTTTCTATATGGGACAGACCAAGAGATTTTGTGAAACTGTGAAAGGGGTTACTACTGCTGCTGTACTAAACTGTTACGATGTCTTTCAGCAAACAGTGTACCTTAAAGGAGACCTTGTATGCTTAACTGTTTTTTCCTCTTCTTCATCATTTTTTATCAGTTCTTGTACATGTAAAAGATCTTGAAATTTAAAAGGTAAAAGCCTGCACCAAACAGAAGCTCCTCTCTCAAAACACTGCTCCTGAAACGCCTCGTCAGTAGTCCCTCCTTTAGTTCTGTGACTTTGTGACATCACACTACATCATGTCACACATTGTTATAATTTATGCCTAGCTGCTAGTTTGGCATGTAAGAATTGATTTAGCACAGCTTCTTTGTTTTTAGTGGTGTTGGGTCAGACGTGTGTTAGGTGACCAATCACTGGGTATTCGGGGGAGTGGGGCCTTAAAGAGACAGGAGCTGAAACAGAGCAAGAGCAGACACTAAGACATGTAAACATATTCTAGTAGTAACCAAAAATACAACAATGAACGTAAAAATGTGCTTAATATAGCTCCCTTAAGTCAAAGTAATCTTTATTGCCTCAATAGGAACCTAACACCACATTAAGAGCCTGCCAAACTGTTACGATATAAATATGAATATATTCTTTCACATGCTTCAGCACTCCCTGGCCCACAGTATCTAGAAGGTGCTAAAAACAGCTGGGTTTTAGCTGACTGATTATATTTTGAGCAGCAGAGAAAGTATAATTTTGTCGAGCCACTTGGGATGCTGAAGCCAGACATACCCAGGATCTGGCACACGTTGAAGTTTTTCATGTATTTGCAAGATGTTTACACTTTTTCAAAGCAGTTTATTTTCTGACCTAAATATGGTGCTAGGAAAAGGTCGCTCTCCTCTCCTCTCAGCTCCTTTCATCTCTTCTCCAATGAGAACTGCTTAAGGTGACTCAATTTCCCTCCTGTGAGACAGATCAAGCTCCTTCAAGCTAAGCTGAAGGATATAGAGAATTATCAGTGGATCAATACCAACACTTACATCCCCTCTCCCGCCCGTCTGTCGGAGTGACGGCCAGCTTGCAACACCTTCTTCTTTACTCAGAGTGGTTCATGCTTGACATGCCAGCACTGGAACGCTGGGATGGCTGTTGTGACATTATTTAGACTAGACAACACTACAGGCACAATTATACGGGTTCTCCAACCCACAATCAATACTCTAGATTGGGGGTTATACACAAGGGGAGCGCCACTCACTGTCTTATTATGCAGTCCGTACCCCATCATTACAGATTGGTGGATGCTTTCCTGAGCATGACTGCCAGTTTGTCAGAGTGAACGATTGACTTGCATTGGCTTGAGAACATGAGGACAGCGGACACTGTGTAGAACGTACAAATGGAAATGATTGTTGTGAGCATGATTATATGCATTATTGTCCTTAAACAGCCATTTCAATAGTTATCAATATGGACTGAAAGGTTATTTTTGGAAGGGAAGCAAATTGAACATCACGGCAAGGGTCTTTTTTTTTTTTTTTTTGATTAGTAACATTACATTGATCCAAATATGCTGTATGTTAAATTCAGTTATTTGATTTTTAATTCTGCCAAAACATTAAAAAACATTCTACTATGCTCATATTTCCAGCACACCTTAGTATAATATCCATCATTAATAAATGGTAAATGTATATTTAATCAAACTTAATTCATTAATAGTTATTTCACTGTTAACAAACAATGAAATGCTTTATAAACCATTTTAAACATTATCAGTTGCAACTGATATTTGTAATTTTAATATATTGTAAATAGTTAATAAAGACTGTTTAGTTAATCTCTTAAATTTATTTGGCTGGACATTATAAAATTGCAACTGATGTTTATAAACCTTTACAATTGCTTAATACATTGTTTATAAAGCATTTCATAGTTTATTAACAGTTTATTCACAAAAGTTTAATTAACTATACATTTAACATTTCTTAAAGGAGACATATTACACTCATTTTAGGTTAATAATTGTATTTTTGGGTTACTACTAGAAGAGGTTTACATACTTTAATGCTGAAAAACACATCAGTTTTGCTCATACTGTCCAGTGCTGCAGCACCGTGTCCCCCCCTCTGTCTGAGAAGCTCTGTTTTAGCTTGTGTCTCTTTAAGGTCCTCCCTCCCAAATACATATTCTCCTCTGATTGGTCAGCTTACACACCCGGGACCCAGCCCTGATAACAACGGTGCAGCTGTGCCACATTAATTCGCATGTTATGCAAATGTCTGACATGGTGACATAGTGTGATGTCACAAAGCCGTGGAATTAAAGGTGGGATTACTGACAAGCAGTCTTTTACATGCACAAGAATCTATATAACAGGAAAATGCATAATCGGTCTCCATTAATGATGGTTATTATAAAGAGTTTCTGTATTTACTTGTGGCCAGTATACCTCAGAATCAAACTCTGTCATTTTATATCTTTGTCATATCATAATCTTAAATCCTGTACTGTCTGTTAAAGCTCTAGATTTTCTCTGATAAAGTGCCAGTTTGAATATACAGGATGGTCAATGGAGTGACTTTTTTGTGAAAACCATGAACCAAATTGGAAAATTGTGAGTGGAATATGCATAATAGTGAATAGAGAGAAAATTCACTCAATTACATCTGTCAAACTGGAGGCGTACTTCTTTGTCACCTCCACCCCTCCGCAAATCCTCTGTATCCCCATCTGAGACACTGAAGATGGAATAATTTCCCCTTACTAGACCAACCTCTATAATCACTGATTACCACCTTCTAAAACCCCCTGTAATCAGACACCGCCATTTTATCGCACGTGTGTGTGTGTGTGTGTGTGTGTGTGTGTGTGTGTGTGTGTGTGTTTGTGTGTGTGCACACTGCAGGGGAAAGCTTTGCCGTAAGTGTGCAGATGCGTAGGTGGATGATAATGAGGAGATTTGTTGTTAACCTTAAGAAGATGAGAAAGATCTGAAACAAATGCGCACACACACACACACACACACACACACACACACACGCACGCACGCACGCACACACCCTCACAGGCTTAGTGACCCCGCTGGCTCGGTCAATTACCCCTACCAGATTAAATTTTTCAGGTCTCATAAAATCATGTCACCTCCACTTTGTGATAAAAAAAAAAAAAAGAGTGATACTTAGAGTGACTTCAGGGCAGACTGCAGCTCCGTGTGTGTTGGCTGTGTGTGCTCTTCCAAATGAAACACTTGTGACGTGTGAGAAATGACAATATTAAAGCTTATTACCTTATATATTGAAGCAATGTCATCAATCATCACACAAAATCCACACATCCAAAAGCACACGCAGATCCCAGCAGAGACACACACACATCCACACACACACACACACACACACACGCACACACACACACTGATGCTAACAATAATGCCCACTGTAGCTAATCACCAGGCTGTTTTCGGGGAGCCAGCGGAGGGGGACGGTGTATCTCCTCCTGGGTCAGTGATCTGTGTGAATTATAGATCACAGTGTTTCTGTCCCAGGTTTTGTAGCCGGGCTCATGGGAGCAGAGGAAGAGAGGGAGTGATCGACACATACAGGAAGAAGCAGAGGGGAAGAAAATGAGGGGAGAGGAAGACAGGATGAACTGTGGAGCAAAATCTGAAAATAGAATTTACAATTTCACACGACCCACTGTGTTGGACAGGTATGAATAAACCCACACTGCATTTTTTAATCAGTCCTCGGCAGTTTAGATGTTCTGCTAATGCGGCATTCCTTGATTCTAAAAGGCAAGGTGGAAAAAGCCCTAAAGGCCATAAAAGCGACTGGTTTGTGCTAATTTATTGAAGATTCATAACGCCATTGCACAACACAAAAGTAGCTATTAGAAATAGACAGAAGATTTGACAGAGACAGGACAAGGGTCACGTTCAGTGGATGATTAGGATCAAGGAGAGGGATGAAAAGGGGTCGATTGCTGGAGGATGAACAGTGGAAGAGGTGGCCGGAGCATCTAGGAACCAAAGAGACGAGACTCAATGCATTATGTATTTAAGCTATCAGGTGTACAGCTATATCATTATAGGAGCTTAGATCTTTCAAATTCCCCCCTTCTAGTGTTTCCCTTTGGAGGTTCTGTTGGTGCCACTGTAGCAAACCATTCACACCTGGGCTCACCTAGCCCTAGCAACCCACATGAAGGCTGGTTGGGTAAACGACCCACAAGTGGCCCTAATGACTCTAAAACTCAGCTCACACGTGTCCTTAACGACTCTGTAAGGACACTCTAACACAGAGTTTAAAAGCCTGCAACTCTCCTCCGTTAGTGAGAACTGAAGAAGCCTCTTAGATGAGAGGTGAGACGTCTTCAACAAACTGAAACAAGTCCAGTTGCCTACGATGTAGCACTTAGAATTCCCATGACCTAGATGACTGAGAAGCTTCATCAACATTTAGCAAACACAGCATCAGCAACATGGCTGTCCATGGCTTTGGACAGGGGGCAACAAAGCCAGTACCTTGCTCAAGGCCACTGACTGGAGAATCAACCTAGCTTGCAAGTTTTGATTGAGGAAACCCACGCAAGCACAGCGAGAACATGCAAACTCCATACTTTTTGCATGACTCAAACCCATGACCTTTTTGGCCTGATGGGTAGGCCGAATATCAGTGTATATTAGTGAAAGCGAGGTTTATAGGGAACCAGTCTATATTTGGATGATGTTATTTTGTCTACAGCCGTTAAACTATGCAATCAGTATTTACTTTAGAATGACAAATTACAACAAAATGTCTATTGACAGTTTAAATGATCTTGAATGGCAAGTTTTGGGGAGCACGATTTAGGAATTTCCAAGTTGTACTGTAGTGGCTTAGATATTTTATACTTCAATTTGTCGGTTTCTTGTGTGTGTTTAACATTTGATGCATAGTATTACAATTGTTGCTCCAGTGGCACCATTAGAAAGTAATGATCATTAAAGTCTAATCTGATCTAATCTAATCAGTCCAGGCACATAAACAGTCAAGCGTTTAACAGTTATTGTCAGCAATCATGCGCGTAAACACGCACATATGCAGTATGTGAACCGTGTATGAGCAATGACCACCTATAAATCAAGACCTAAATCAGCGCAGAGTTCTATAGAATACTGGGAACCGGAGTGTTTTATGCAGCCAGCTGAAGATGTGATTCAGTCTGTGCAAAATAAAACAAATACATCACTACTCAAAGGTCACACAAATACATCTACTCTGTGCACAGTTGGATAATAGTGCTAATAACTTTACATTGACCATAAAAACAACCAAGTTATCCACCGTGTTGCATCCTGCATCTTTCACCCGTTGGGGGAGCTAGTCCTCTTATCACCTCCTCCTCCGAATCTATAAAACAGCTGTAAACTTTTAGAATAACACCTCAGGGAATTCCTCCACTTTATTAGTTTGGTTCCCAACTTTATTGGTTTGGTTCATCGTCGTTTCAAATAAATGATAGTGCTTAACTTGCCTGACTCTGTAGAGAACACACTGTCTACCAGCACACTCAATATGCCAAATAACTGGCATGCTGTATCAAAAATCTATCAGCATTTTCTTATTCAATGACTAAGTTCCCCTAATGGACCCATAATGCTCTCATAATCTCTCCAAGAAAACTGCCAAAATTTCGATGTATCATCTCTGTTTATTCAGACGTGTACCCCACTTTGGTAATTGAATCTCAGCATGGTAGTCATTACTGACTCATCAGTGTCTCTTGGGTAAAATCGTGCATAAAAAAGCTACCAAAAAACCTGAATTCTGTAATCCTGGTGATTTCTGTTGCTTCTGCTTGAGATAGATGTGTGTTTTATGCTCTGAGTGGATTCTGTTAAAAAAAACAGGACACGCTGACTGGATTATTCCACATGAGCCAATGAGGATGAGCCTCCTCCAAGTCTCTGTGTTTGCATGGCTGAGGATGCGTGTTTGTGCGTGGACATGTGAGTGTACGTGAGTAAAAGCCGTTGACTGCGATAATGGAAGTCAATACGGCCCGTGTGATTCTGCGTCTCGCGGGAGTCTTTGTCTTTGATTAGAGCATAGCAGAGAATGGCTGACTGCACAGGAACCTTAATTGTCTTCCTGAATCACTGCACTGTGACTTCTGACAGTAAAGCTGACATGACCGACTGAGTTCACTCTCTGAAGTACACATGTAGTCAATTATGGCCTATTGTTTGATGGTTTGGTTTTCATGCGTTATTGACAGTGTTTAAGCCTTAAACCACACAGCAAAGTCTGGACCGGTGACAGTCCACACAGTCAGAATTTCGCTCACATTCAAAAAAATCAAACTGTCCTTCACCACAACATGTTCTGTCTGGATAGATTTCTCCTTCAGGGCTTCATTCACAGCGGTTGTGACAACTTAAAACAGATCTATGGAAATGATCGACTACCTATGGATCAATACGCTTTGCGCTGAATTTTGATGAGCCACCGTGGTCAGTTGTCACTGTCAATCAATATTGTTAAGAGTAGTGGCTGATGCCGGCAACTTTATTGATTTCCAAACTTTTTTGTGCTTTTGTGTTTAATAAGAGAAGTAAAACCACAACACAACTTTTAATTCCCAGCAAGCCTGGAACTCTGCACAGACTAAAAGGTTTTTAGGGTTTACAGCGGGCATGAAACACTCGGAGACTCTGAGGGAGAAAAGGAAGAGAATAATGAGGGAGTGAGGGAAGTAGAGATGGAATATGGCAGCAGAGTGAGTGAAAGGTAGAAGTCTATTTTTACTTGTTGTTTTGGCCTCCCGACTTGTTGCCTGTCCACGTTCAGAATCCCTTCAACCATCGGATGGAAGGAAGAGATTTATGCTGAAAAAGTCCTCTCAGAGGAGTGAAGGAAGCAGAGTGAGAATCAAGGAAGCTGCACTGTGATGTGTGAAAGAAAGAAACTTTACCTCTTTGATTTTTTATGGAACATAAACTTCAACAGACTGGTTTTTGTATTATAACAGTTTTGAGTTCTGAATATTTAGTTCTGAATATGGTTTGATAAATCACATACTTAATCGTGTTTTCTTTCCTCTCTTCCCCCCAGGTTTACGAGAGAGGAACCAATGTGGAGCAGTTTGTGACCCGTTTCCTGCTGAAGGAATCAGCCAATCAGATCCAGTCCCTCCTGAGCTCTGTAGAGAGTGCCGTGGACGCCATTGACGAGCAGCATAGCCAATCAGGGTGAGCCAATGAGGATATCACTGTGTCAGGCTGTTTTGTGTGAAATTGGGAATGCGTGTGTGCCTTTGTGTGTGTGTACACACACACATGTATCATTGCATTATGTGTAAAACTCAGATTGGCAGCGCTCATAATTGTAAGCAGGCAGTGTTTCAAGCACAGATCTCTGCTGGTTAGAACATCTGTCGCTCACACACACACACACACACACACACACACACACACACACACATTTTTCCATCAATTCTAAGACATTGGACAGACTTACAATCATTTTCTCTTTAACCTTAAACCAAAACCTCTCTTCAATTTCTTAAAGGACTTACATTATGGGGACTTGCATTTTACGGTCCCCACATTATTACTGTCTAAACAGATTTGTCTCACAATGTGAATAATACACAAACACACACACACACACACACACACACACACACACACACACACACACACACACACACACACACACACACACAGGTTCTTTAGATCACCCTCCATCACTCCCTTCATCCTCTTTTTCATCTCCTTTGGTTTCTTTCATTTAACCATTCAAATTATCTTGGAAGGTCAGATTCTATTTTTCCTTCACTCCTCCACAATCCCATTTTCATGATCTACTTCTCTTTTTTCCCTTGCCCATCTATCTGCTTCTCCCTCTCTCTGTTTTTCAGTCATCTACCTGCCAAGGTGAGCCCACGGATTCCACCCAGGCGCAACGAAAACACCGTCCCTGACTATCCCCCTAACAACAGAGTCAGTGCCAGGGAGGCTGTCAGGACCATCAACACTGCTTCAGGTGACAACCACAAACACACTCATATGGACACACACACACACACACACACACCAACAGTTCCTCAGAAGTCATGGTCGGGGGGCCATCCGTCATGCGCTTGTATGATTAGCCTCATATCCACGACCTTTGGTGAGGGTACATCGCTCTGGGCGAGCAGAAATCAAACTCTGGCTGCCGCTCAGCAGTTTTTCATATATTGTACGCACACACACTCACACACTCTCACCCCTACTTGATTTATTCTCCATTGTAAAACACCAGCTGCTCAGGTCTGATGCAACTTCCCCACAACAGACAGGCAGAGAAGAAGGAATGGGGTTTAGAGAAGGGAAGGGGATGAGGGAAAGAGAGGGGAGGAAGAAGGCAGCGAGAGGAAGACGAGGATGAGATGACAAGAAATGGAAAGAAATGCCGAGGAAGCAAAGGGATAAGGTGGAAGGAATGACTTTATATATCTCTGAAAGTCAAACCTGTGAGTGTGAGTGGGTGCACTTCACACTAAAAATCTGCTGAGTGTGTGTGTGTGTGCATGTGTTTGGATGTGTTACAGCACCTAAAACAGACACAAACTGATTGTGGCTGGCCATTCTCTTTTAAAGATGTGCAGGACGCTCATTATTCTCTCCCTGTCTATAAACATTCTTCCTATCTGTCTCTCTCTTTCTGTCTCTGTTACAGTTATCCTCTCTCTCTCTCTCTTCCTCTCTCCCTCCACCAGCTGGTAGTTAACGCTGCAGCGCACGCTCGCCTTGACACTCTGCACCCACTCGAAACAAATTGCTCGCTGAAGAAATGACACTTCAAAAGTCGTCGAGATATGGCATCACTTTCTGGCTCCACAAACTTCACAGAAGACGAGTCAGACCAAAAAAACTCATTTGAGTCGATCCTTGGGAAAAGAAAAGCCCGCAAGGGTGGAGGGGAGCTTAATCCGTCACTGCTCAGATGATGTTATTGACAAGTGTTAAAGGTGTTCAGTGTTTTTTTTGTCAGTGTGTAATTTTGTCCATGTTAAGAAGGGTTAGAAGTGCGGAACACACTTTATTAGTAAAGCAACAGACAACAGATGGTTTGAAATGGGGCTGCCCAAAGTGGGGCCTGCAATAAGGATCAGTTTTGCTGGCCAGATGTTTCTTGTGGTAAAAAAGAAAAGTGAGGTAAAATTGCTCCATAAAGACGTGGGAACCCTAATTATTAATTATTTTTCATAATCTGAGCATGATGAGTAGAGTGATACTTGGGAAGGGAAGAAAGCAATTAAGGGAACTTGGGATCTTTACAATACAGTTGGTGCCTGTTTTGGGCCTTTGTTAACCGCAGATGACGTTAGCATGACTGCAACCAGCGCTGCACTTGCTCACAGAGAATTGAACCCTCCTACATGAATGACGAGGGATCAACATCCATCAACATCTCTTCGTAATTAGTAAGCTAGATGGAAAAGTTGTTGTTGACCATAACTGAGTGTTTTGTCACTGTCGTATTTGATGTTATCTTAGCATTGTCACAAGCATTAGCCAAAACCTGGCCGCTGGTTGCATCTGAAATTCCTTACCAACATGCTGTTTAGTATGTTAAAACAGTAAGTCTGAAATTTGAACTCCTCTTATGTTTTTGTGTTGTAAAACAATTAACAGTACTTTCTACATAATCTCTCACATTTTTAAGTATCTCACACATAATTTGGTAATGGTTTATTGACATTAAATGCTTTGAAATTAAGCAAATTATATCTTCTGTAATGCACATGAACGTACCTTTAAACCCAACTCAGAAAACATAAGAAAAAATGTCAGAGAGCCGTCGTTGCTGACATTACGTCTAAGTGTTATGGAACAAACAGGAACAAACAACAGAGTTGCTGTCAAAGAAATTATTGATTGAGTGAGTGATCAATAGAGCAGCAATTGATCATCTGGGTTTTAATAAACAAAGGGTTCGACGTGGCCCTCACACCTCAATAAATCCATGACACAGAAAACCACAGCGTTTGCTACAAGAGGCCACATAACGTAGAAGTTTGTACTGTTACAACATACTTGTCATAGGTATCAAGGCCAGTTGAGTCATTTGACCTATTTTAGTACACACTTACACAAAAAACATCAATTTAGTTTACAAGCTGTGAGTTGCCTCGACAGGATTTTGTGATTTATGGCCTCATTAATGTGGTAAAGTGAGCAGTAGAGTGTCGTGACAGTTACCTTGGTTTCTATAAGGCTTTTTGTGTCATTGGGATGTCACACACACATGCATGCACACACACACACACACATACATATTCTGACGTTGCTGTCAGATTGATGGGGCATGACAGTGACGGCTCTTTGTTCTCACAAAGCATTGACAGTGACAGCATGTTGCTAAAGAACGGTTTATCCTATGTCTATAAAAAACATAATTATATGACACACAATGTGCTGTGACAAAGGAGGGCGTGATGCTTGCAACACACTTTGCACCACCCTCATATCGCCTGCTAACATTGATAGAAATACACAACAACACAAGAACATAAACACGGGGTAAAAAGCATTTCAGAATTTCAGTAATCCTAATTGTATGCACTGACAGTGTCTGTAGCAGTGGGTATCCAGATGTACAGTGTGTCTGCAGCTGAAGAGTTAGTTCACAAAAAAAAAAAAATTCAATTTTTCCCTTTTACTGTGCTTTTTATCTATCTAGATTGTTTTGGTGTGAGTTGGATGGTATTGGAGATGTCATGCATAGAGACGTCTGCCTACTCTTGAATATAAAGGAAGATGACATTCAAAGTGCCAATACACATCATCAGCTATGTCTCTCCCATGAATAATGACTATTTTCTTTCTACTGAACTACACCTGCCATCACCGTGCAGAAGGAAGCATGCATTGACTTATGGATGAGAAGCTTGCCTGTGAGACAAAGAACATTACATTAAAACCTGGACACAGCCATGGAGACAAAGCCCCGTTCATTCCTATGAAAGCGTGAGCATTAGAGACTTCCGCCGACCGAGCCAGCTAACTTCCAGTTTAGCGGCAGGCTAATTTGAATGGGGATAAAAAGATATAATCGTGAAGCTTCTAGACTTTGGACGGAATGGCTCAAATTATGATGGTCAAACAAATCATTTTGCAGAGGTTGTGATGCTCCAAAAATTTTTTACAGAGTTTGACAGTTGTTCTTCGACAGTGTTAGCTTAGTGGGAAAAAGTCTTTTTGGGCCCTAGTGCATCGCGTGATGATGTAATTTACACAGTTTGGCCACTATGAAAACTGGCTTCAGAGCCACTCTTCCTGCGGGCTTGCTGTGACAGCGCAGGTTGTAAGCATTAACATTGTTCATCTGGGCTGAGTTGTCCATGGGTAGCCTGTGGTGGCTGTGGCTCAGGGGTAGAGCCAGCATCTTGTTATTGGAAGGTCACTGGTTCGATTCCCCTGGTCTGCATGTTAATGTGTCCTTGGGCAAGATACTGAACCCCAAACTGCTCCTGATGTGCTGGTTGGCACCTTGCATGGCAGCCACCACCATCAGTGTATGGATGGATGTATGAATGAATTAATGTAAGTCGCTTTGGAAAAAAGTGTCTGCTAAATGTAAATGTACTAGTAGATGCACATTTCCCATGGCACTGGTTCAGTAGAAGAAAAATCTTCTTACGTGAAACTGCTCTCAATGAGGATTGTGTACTATCTGGACTAACAGGGTTATGATTTCTGGAAAGAGACACTGTTGAGTTTTTCAAATGTATTCTTTTGGTGCTTTGAGCACCACGAGTGCCATGTAGTTTCATTATATTCAGAGAGAGCAGACATCTTTACAGCTAGTTATTTACTGACCTATCATTGAGAAAGAATAAGATAAGAGATATTTTCTTCTTAGGATAGTAGTCTTTCCTTCAAATGATATGTGGCTTCGACCTTGACCCAGATACAGATCTGTTTACAGAGTGGATGTGAGCAAGTGATGACCCATGCTACTGACAGTGACAAAACCAAAGGACTCCTGGGTAATAAGGTATCCTTCAGTGAATACTGAGTATGACTGTGTAACACGCTGACACCGTCAAACCAAACACGCAGTCTTAATGACCATCCTTGAAAAAAGTATAAAAAATAACATATTTTTACATAATGACTCTAAACAAGCACAAACAAACCACTGCAGAAAGCTTCCAAATAAAAATCCACTCTGTGATCTCTGTGGCCTTACGGTCGTCAGCGATAGATAGAATAGTTATTTTTTTATGATTAGAAAGCTTCTGTGGTAAACCGGTGGAGCATACTAGTTAATGAAGACAGTCTTCACTAAAAGCAAAGGCTTTCTGCAAATTGGCTCATTCCATCTCAGTTTTGTCTGCTTTGTATTTCCTATTTTGTAAAACCCTGTTCAAAGTGCATGGTATATATTATTCTTTGGATCTTAAAAAAAAATAAAATAAAATTGTCTATCATCTGACAGTAAACCCATTCAATACACACACATACACACACAGCTTCAGAGGAGCTTTACCAAAGCAGTACACAACACTGAGGAAGAGCTTCAGTGTCACGACAGTTATAATGTAACATCATCCAATTATAGATACTGTATGCAGAGGACATAGCTGCTTCAACACAAACACGTCCCTTAATGAGGATAGCATGCTGTTTGAGCCGAGCGCTGGAAATAACCCTACCAGACATGGTGTCATTATAAAGAAATAATTGTAGATTATGTACATTTCATCCAATACACTTCTGAAGCGTACGCTGAACAAACATGTAATCATTTGTTTGCACCAAAGCAGCTTGTCCTGTATTCTTTTTTCTGTTCTCAGGTTACAGCCTTTACACAGACATGACAAATAAATGGCAGTAAAAGGCAAAAAAAATGGCCTGCAGACTCATCAAAACTGTGCACACCAGCAGTGATGCAACATGAATTTATGCTCTCATTAAAATGATGCGTACAGACCAAGCAGGAATGAGCACTACCCGGGGATCTCTAGGGGTCCCACTGCAGCACTGAGAGGTTGCATTCACCAGCCTGCCCCGGGGCTCCAGTCCAGTCCGTTAAGATGTATTAGTACATTAAAACATCAAACCGTTACAAACAAACTAACCGATTGAGCTTTAGAGCAGCAACTCCCACGTTCTGCTAGGTAAAATAACTGTTTTTATCAAAGTAGTCTGGTGGATTTAAGAGAGCACGGATGGATGTAACAGCTTCAGTTCCCCATCAGTAAATCCCTCATGTCTGTCAGTGGAGGGAGCAATCAAGGTTACTCATCTCGAGTTTTAGACAATGTCTTGTGTCATTTGTCATATAATAAAGGGTGATGACAAACAGGTCTGCATCATCATGGGTTGTGACAGGACGGACATTTTGCACAATATTATTGGTTGATCCCTTCATTTGTCATGTGAAAGCTCTGAAAAATTCAAACAACGACAACTATAAAAAAATACTGACGTGTAAATTAATCGCACGTCAGTGACAATCTCAAGTTTGGTCCCAATTGAAAAAAGAGACAATGTTATCGATGTTGGATGACTTGTACAAAGATGACAGGATTTTCAGTTCTTCCTCTTCCAAAGCCCAAACATCTGTCACCTGTCAGGGCAGTGTATCCAGGGATATGTCTGAGGTTACGGCGTGTCAGCAAAGGCCCCTGAGCTACATACTCTTTGGTACTCTTTCTTAGATCCTGCAGTCTCAGGCTTGGGAATGTATTTTGAGAATTACAAGCATTTGTTAGGGTGAGGTTTCAATTTTGGTTCATGTTGGAGCACCGTTTCGCTTCAGATTGGTCACCCCCTGTGCATCATATGTTCGACTCTTGATGGCCAGTCGAAAACCTCACAGTTGCCAAGTCCATCTGCAGCCACGTCAACCCAAACAAGCAGTACATTTTCTCTGCACGTGAAAGTCATTTTAGTCCTCATTTTGCTAAACAGCAGCATGTGGCAGCTCTGACTGACAATGGCCATCATCAGGTTTGATTTCAGCACAAGCAGTCATCACATTGAGAGCTATTCAGGCTCAGGATCGCCGGGCAGTAGCTGTTGCTGGAGGATAAAGCGCTGCTTGATTGCAGCATTTCCCAGCTGGTTTGGGAATTCGAGTTTCCGGTCATTGTACAGCCTCCATGTTCTGATGGAGACATTTAGTACTGTAATATTGAACCAAACGGCAGCAGCCTGTTTTATGTCTGCAGCAGATAAAAAAATATTTTGTCATTTTTGCATTAAGCCAGACTGCTGGACTCACTGGACTGTAGGCTTTAGTATACAGACAGAGTCACTCAGCCGACTGACTGTCAGGCTGAGATTGTAACAGTTTCCTCCCTGTGGTATTGCTCATAAATTGTATAGAACACAGTGTAATGTGGTTGGGAGCAGATATAGGGTGATTTTAAAGCAACAGCAAAGTAAAACACTGTGTTGTCTTAATAAGTAGGCAGGTTTTGTTACTTACTGATCTAGTAGAGAGAATGCAGGTTCTGAGCTGTGTCAAGGCCTGGTGGTAAGAGGAAACACATATCAGTGAGGGGACAGACTTTAACAGAACACCAGCGCTCTCCATTAAGTGAACTCTTGTTTTAACTCATTTATTTCATTAGTCTCCCTCATCACCTTTGTTGCCTCCTTCATCAGTGTTTTTTATTCTGCAGTATAGAGAATCCACAGATGTTCCAGTTGTTCGACCGTTACCTAGGGATGGTGACAGGGGAAAACAGTGCCACTTCCTTTTTCGGCTGCGCAGTGGCAGACTTGTGTCCTTTGTGCCCGGGTGGCAGATCGATGAGCAGAGTGAAAGCAAGGTTTAGAAGTAACCTATACATCTATACGTGGATGGTGCCAATTTTCTACAGCCATTACACTGTGCAGTCAGCATTTACTGCAGAAAAAGTAAAAGCAGAAAAACCCATCTATAAGCTAATAAGTGGTAACACAGAGGAACATAACCATAATAATATTTACACATTTGAACCATCTTATAGCTAAAAAATGTATAGGCTGTTTATCCACACGTACAAATTCACAGGCTTAACACATTTCTAAGAGCACAAAGAGGTGGACCGAGATGCAAGAGACAGCAGGCAGGCAGATCAATGGATGAACGCTTATTCAAAGGAAACTGCTGGAACAGGCACACACACAACAAACGACTTGACAGAGACTGGACTAATGACTGGACTTCAATACAAACTAAACTAACGAGGGGATGAAGTGCAGGTGGAGAGAGGCAGAGGAACACAGGGGACGGGAATGATGTGAAGTAACAAAAGAGCAGGGAAGGAGCTGATAGGCTGGGAAGAACACTAAGAACAGTGACGGGCTGATGAGGCTGATGGAAGACAGATGTGGAGGGAAAAGCAGGCAGGGGATGAAAAAGGGTATGAAATAAAATAAAGACAGGAAGTGAAAAGTAAATCAGTGAACAACAGAGCACCTACAAAATCAAACAGAAAATAACTGAACTAAAACCCCAAACCATGACAGTTAATAAATGCGTTCAAAACGTATGATGATACGTGGAGCTTGAAGCTTCTCTGGAAGTCAGCTTTTCATAACTTGAAGTCAACTTTTAGAATTTCCTCTGGAGCTTTCAATCCCACCGTGTGGCTGCTCACTTCACATGAAAAGTGAAGAAAATGTATTTATACTTCAAAAATAAATATAATTCCAGTACGCACTTCAAAGCTGCAACCCTTAAGATTTCAGCCCTGGTTGATCTGACGACTCCTGTGGTTCCCCGTGGTTACAGCAAATGCAGTTAAATACAACAGGTCACAGAATTCTGCAATTTTAGGAGGTCAAGCACTAAATGGCCTTTTCCATCATTCTGCGATCTGATTTTATGCTGCACATGGCATGAGTCTGTGAGCAGCGGGCACAGTGAAAGGAGTTGGTTTCCTCACTGAGAAGTTGGAGGTGTGCAACCTGTCATGTGACAAGTCACTGTGACTGCTCCTTCCTGTTCTATCACGCTCTGTAATATTTCAAACTGATGTGCTTTTAAAAAATGGTGTTATCTTGCTTTGTAGTCTTCAGTGTTAAGTTCACTGACAAACATTTCCTGTGACTATTTCATAATAAAAGTCAATGACTTGTGTCGCCAGGTAAAATGCTTTTATGGTGAGACCGACGTTCCAGTTTGTAATACTGCACATATATAATTGCAGAACTTTCATCAGAGGACCAAAGATTCAAGCACCTTTGTGTTACCTGATTATCAGATATATTATGACTCCATTTATTTATTTGGAATAATAAAAATAAAGCAAACACTAATGGGTCTCATGAGTATAGGAAATAATCCTCAGGCATAAAGGACGAGACGTTCTAAACCCTCATCAATGCTTAACCACTGGTACCACGAAACTTATCTTTTATTTTCATTCATCTGGATTTCAATTCAAGACAAAGCTGGAGAGGCAGTCTTTAAGCTCTCTGTCAATCTCACAGTCTTTTTTCCTCATCTATCAGGTTTCTCTCCCCCACCTCCCCTCTTCTCTTCTGTACTGTAGTCTGTAAAGCAGCTCTGACAGCTGAGGACCTTGATGTCAGCTGCACTTTGTCTTGAGTCAGGATAAGTCAATTGATTAATGACTCCCAACTCCTCTTCTCCTTCCCTCTCTCCCTGTCCTTCTGCCCAACCTCCTCCAATATATATGAGTTACTGCGCCCCTGAGTCAGTCCTTTATTCTGCTCCTCCTTACTGTTCTCCTCCACTTATGGCTACACTGTGCGGACACATATGATGTCTCCGAAGTTCTGTCATCTCGTCTTTTCATGTCATTTTCACTGTGTAAGAGGTGTGTCTGTTCGCGAGGTGTGTTTTATGAATTGATCAGAGTCTGTGCAGAAACACAGACACAGAAGGAGCAGAGAAAAGACAAAGCAGTGAGTGGGAGAGGACCGGGGTAAGAACAAAGGAGCGAGGGAAAAGAGCAAGAAGGAGGGAGAGAATAAGAGAATTAAAAATATCCACCCCCACCTTTAAGGCGAGCAGCCACCGCTGTATTGTTGCTGTATTCACCGCTCCAGTGCATATCTGCTCTAAGTGCGTCTGTCACTGCGCTGAGGAGTTTTAATTGTAAATGAACTGCAGTTTATTGTTCAGTGCTTTCTCAGGCACGGATGCACTGGCAGACAGAGGCCAAGAGTGTGTGTTTGTGTGTATGTGCAGATGTATGTTTATACACTAATAGAATGAGTGTGTCCTCACCTCGGGGAAACGTGGATCTAGATCCCCTGACGTTATCTTTGTTGTCTATGTGTCATGTAATGTTTTGCAGACATTTTGCTGTCAATCTCACATTGGTACAGCTAATTTTGGGGACTCATAGGGGATGCCTTTATAACGTGGGCCCTGTTAAAAGAGCCTTAAAGGAGAAGTTCACCCAAAAATGAAAACTCAGTCATTGCCTACAGCTTGTTCGGCATAATCCAAGTCTCAGGAAGCCCTGAGATCCCGAATTAATTTGACGCTACTTACACCCTTTTCAAAGCCCAAATCTTCACTGAAGCTGCTGAGCTAAGAGTATTAGTGCACACCTCGTCTGAGATGGGTGGGTCGATGAGCTTGACCGCAAGTTGAGGGTGTAGATTACTTCTTTTCAAATCGATTTGGGATCTCTGTGCTTCCAGAGACTTGGATCACGCTTGCCAAGCTGTATGGAGACATTTGATTTTTTGATTTTTTTCAGTAATCATTTGACATTGTAGAACAAGTCCCCATCTACCTCAATTGTTTAGGAGAATGCTGCAATGCTGTTTTGCTGTGAAGCTACAGAAATGTTTTGTGGCCCTAATAGCTTCGCCCAATTTTCGGTCAGCATGGGGTTTGAGATGAAATTTCATTTTTGCATGAACTTCTCCTTTAAATATGCACTTGATGGCTGACTGACTCACAAGTTGTTGTTATAGATGAACATAGTTCTTGTACTGCAGTGTAGAACTTGTTAGTTATGATAAGAAACATTTATCTCTCACATAACTTTGTTTAGCTGCTCAGCTTAAAATACATAATTACTTTTATACAAATCTGTTTTCAGTTTTAACATTACAAGACAAAAGGATGAGGACTAGCCAAGGAGGAAAGGTCATGCTTTAATAAAGAGCTGAATAGAGCTGCTAACTTTAGACCATCTTTACACTTTTTGTTCCTAGGTTTTGGGTTTGGTTTGGAAACAGCTAAAAACACAAAAGACACTACCATCCATTATATCCCTCTTACTACAGCCCCTTGCACAACATGTAAAGAAATACAAGGCTTCACATATGTCATATAGATATTATTGTAAACAGTCTTCAAGTCTTCATATACACAAGGGAATTGTGTGCATCTGTGTGTGCACGCACAGCTGTACAGTATCTGCCATTATGTGACAGTGATGGAGATGAGAAGGGGGCTGCCATGTGTTATCCAGTCTGCTGTGACAGATGTCTGTTAAAAGAGGACAAACAGTAGCTGGTAATTATCCCGATAAGATGGAATATTCTGCTCTCTGTTTATTGTAAAATATGTGAATTTTCCCATCAGTGTATGTGAGATGATAGACGACAAACAGGTCGTCCTAGCAGGAGCTTTGATTTCTATTGTATCACCAGCATGAAATATCAATGTCTTCATTCCTCATAAAGCTGGAGGTGATCTGTGACTGGGCACTACAGCCCGTAGCTTGTTATAGTGCCCACCACTCTTTTTGGTGTAATTAAACTTGGATCTGGTGTAGCTTTAATATTTTTTACTTTAATCAGGAGCTAATCTGGCAGCTCCAAACAGCATTTTTGTTTTTTATTGCTGCAGAAAAGAGATGATCTTATACAAATATAATTAAAAGCTGCAGGTTTGTGTGACACAACTATTGTTCTGCAATACCAATCAACTTTACCCTTATACCAAACAACTTCTAGGGCTGTCATTTAAAAAAAAAAAAAAAACACATTCAAAATGACCTTTCTCTTGAATAAATAGAAACCCCACCAGAAAAGAAATAATGATGTTGACAAAAACTTTATTTCCTATTGCTTAATTAACGTTATACTTAATTTAATCCATTTAACATCACATTCCCCCAGCAATTGAATGTTAATGATTTGAAACAGCTGTATATGTGATGATGATGATGATGATGATGATGATCATAATGATGATGATGATGATGATGATGATGATGATGATAATGATGATAATAATAATAATAATAATAATAATAATAATAATAATATTTTTAATTTGTAACTGTACAGATAAGAGCACCCCTTGCCGGTTCAGATGGCCACTTCTGTTGTGCATACATTTTGAATTCCACCACATTTCAAATTTTCACAATTTGATAAAACAGTCCTATTCATTTTAAGAACAAGAGTAAAGGTAACCACAGGAATCAGAAAGCAGCCCGACCAAATGTCTTTTTGGAAAACAATAGTAACTTCTAAAAGAAAGACAGTGGAGTGTCTGAGAATAAAATAATAATAATAATGATAATAATAAAAATTTATTTGTAAAGCACTTTTCATAAAGTAATCTCAAAGTGCTACAGAAACCAGAAACAAAATAAATAAAAGACTATGAGAAAAATCAGACACGTTAAAATCAGCAGTAGATGAAAAAAAGACACAGGTAATAAAGTACATTAAAGAAAACAGCTAAAGGAGGAGATTAAGGTGCAGAGACAATAAAACAATGAAAAGTAATCACACAGACAAGAGGAGAGGAGAGGAGAGGATTGCAGTCGCATTTTCTTTTCTCCTCTTTAGGCAGCCTGGTTCTGTAAAAGGAGGATCGCAGTAATCGGGGCGACTTGCAGTAACGTATCTATCATCCAAGAGGGCATTTTCGCAGTGCTTTTTCAAACATGGGGGCACCAGGTTCTAGTGTTACAGTGCTCCTTCCTCTTTCAGGTCAGTTGGCTTGTGTTGCGTTGACTGCCAGAAATTATATCCACTTACTGACGAACAGAGATTAAAGCCAACATGACCGAACAAACATTTGTGCAATTTCTAGACACTTAGTTGAAGAGGCGGCTTAATAGTGGACCATTTGACTACCATCTGACACGGAGTGGAAGTTAAATTAAGTGAACAGTGAATATCTCAAATCAGGTTTAATTGAGGAGAAAGTCAACAGCGCTTCTCGGCGTGCTACTGCATTTGAAGGCTGTAATTCCTCACGCACTTCTTTAATTGACTGGGACACTTATTTTCTAAGTCCAGCGAAATGACCACTGGGCTTTTATCTCCAACTGTCTCCATGGTTACAGACTATGGTTTATTGGATGAGTGTGTGTGTGTGTGTGTGTGTGTGTGTGTGTGTGTGATTGGGATGGGGGGAGGTAGCTCCTAATTGACTGGCTTTTAATGAAGAGTTGGCAGCCAGCTCTCCAATTAGCTGTGAGGGGGCCATCAGGGAGGGAAAGGAGGACAGCGGCTCAGGAGAGAGTGGAGGAGACGGGGGAGCAAGAAGACAGAGGGAGGAGAAGAAGGAGGAACCAAGAGAGGAGGGAGAATCATAGAGTGCAAGAGGGAGAAAAAGAGAGGCGTTTATCACATGAGGGGTGAATGAGAAGAAAACAGCATGTTTTCTCAGTGTTCTTTATTTCACAGATTTTTTTGTTGAGCAACATAAACGCAAATGCACAACGGTCAACAGCAAAGGCAGCGAGGAACACAAGGAGCACTCCGGTTCTTTACTTTACATTTCTTTGTTGTAGCTTACAAGTAGTTAAAGGGACATTAAAGGTGCCCTGTGGAGTTTTCTTGTTAGCTAATGTGTTCGTTCATATTCATCCGACTACAAACAAAAACACAGAATGTGTTTCCTTTAATTCGAAGAACTTCTTAAAAAAAACATTTGAAAATGTTCATTGTTTGTGTCCATGTTAGCATTGCTACATTTCTTAGCACGTTGCTGTTCAGGCTGAATTGTATTGTGTGTTGTATCCTTGTGCACTTGCATCCATGGTGTAAACAAATGGTGGGCCTACTGGTAAATATATCTCTCTATAAAGCTGCTAGTGGTTATAAACTCCACAAGATACCTTTGATTAATAGTATTAAATATTTAGCATAATTACCATTAGCAGGTAAGAGCATTATATAATAATAATGTAATAATACACTTTATTTATATAGAACCTTTAAAAACAGAATTGACAAAGTTGAAAAGGATTTGACAGACAGACAGATACAGGAAAGTCAGAAAGACAATATTACAAAATACACAACAGTCAAGCCAAACAAGGAAGCCTAGTCTAGGAGATGTTGAAACAATATTGCAAGACCCACAAAGTGCAAAATACAAAATGTCAGTATAAGTAGCTACATAGCTACAAGTAAAATGAATAAAAGCAATAAAACAGGCAGAATTACAAGAATTTGTGCAAATAAAGGGAAATCAAATAGTAAAATGAAAAAAAATGATAAGAAGACGACATCATCAGAGGAATAAAAAACTGATAAATAGAAGAGAAGAAAACAGAAGAGTAAAAAGAATTAACGATAATAGATTAAGCAACAATTAACAAATAAAAGTAATTGGACATGGTAAGAAAAAGGCCTCACACCAGAGGAATTAGGAACAGATAAATAGTTTAAGAGCAGTAAAAGCAGTGAAAGGACAGAAAGACGAGAAATCAATTTATAAAGGGTGACTTCACAGAGAAGCAGCTCTTTAACAGTGGGTCGTAAGAAGTGATTTACATGTAGTTACTGACTTTGCAAGCCTTTTCTCCTCAGTTAGGTATAGGGGTGGTCACCCTTAGTTTTGAGCCTTGACTGCTATCTAGGCTAAGGCTGCGAATAGGCTCATATTTCTATTATATATCTTGGGGCATTATCTAGTGCACTAGAACAGTAAATTTTACTGGGAATTCAATAATTTTAAATTACCTCAAGCATTATTTTTAATGCATAACAACCTCTAAAAAAAAAAGGTGTTCATGTCAGCACATTTCTTTCCTAAAACAAAAGAAACAAAACGAAAATCAGAATTCGTACATCATGACGAAAACATATACCCTGATACCGATATATATGTGATAGGTCAATATTGGCAGATAATATAACCAATATATTGGTAGGGCTCAATACATACAGAGGAGCATCATTCAAGAGAGGACAGGAAGCAGGGTTTTTCTTCAAAACAAGAGTCCAGTTTTACGGCAAATGTGCTTTTATTTTGAGAAATTGTTACTACTGTAACACGCTAACAAGCCCTGAAATATAGAATAGAATAGAATAGAATATACTTTATTGTCCCCTAGGGGAAATTTGTCATGGACTCAAAGTGCATAGTGCATAGTAGTAGGCTGCCCTTACAGACGAACATCAAGGCGCACACGTAAGCTGCATACACACTCATGATACATCCGATACAAGATTAAAACAAAATAAAAAGGAGAGATTAGATTAGATTGTGATACTCATTTTCCTGACTGAAATCATTCTTCTTCTGTATATATTAACTGTGTTCATGAAGCATCAATCTGTAGCACCAGTAAAACATGCTGCAGACAGAGCTTAGTTGTGTACATGTGCGTTAGTACATGGTGAGGTGAGGTCACATCACTCCAATATGACATATTAAAATGCCTTGCTCCTCTTCCCTGTTGGAGGGCTTTATTTCTAAAAAACTAAACATTATCTGTCAAAGTGTCACACCTATTCCTACACCAAAAATAATTAGGAACAGGACAGTGGCACTGGATAGCCAATTACAGAGCATCTCCAAGGAGCTGGCTGTCCATCCGTCTGTTCTTTATCGTCTTTGAACAGACCTCCCGTTCCTTCCGATAAACAGATATAATTGCCTGTTTATCAGCCCCACTTTACATGAAACATTCATGATGAAACAAAACAAAGAGCTGATAAGGAAAGAGCATGTAGTGTAATTCTTCAGGAGTTTCTGTTGCATTTTTACTGTTTGTAAAACACGGACCAGTCAAGAATATACCTACGACCATAGTCGCAAGTATGTGTATGTGTGTGTTGCAGGTACAGTGGAGGTGAGGAAAGAAGGTCTGGAGGCTCAGATCAACCGCCTGGCTGAACTAATCGGACGACTCGAGAATAAAGTAAGGAATACTGCACATACACTGACACACACATATAAACTTGTTTCGGTGTGCGTTGCCTGGCATTAATTCCCTGGAGGCTTACCATAACCACTACATATGAAACATTTTTAAAATAAGGGTTATTCTATTTTTTTCTTTCTTTTTTCTTTTCTTTTTTTTCGTGCTTCCCATGCACTCCCATGATACTTTGTTCCGCGATAACCCATCTGCTTCCTGCTGGCTGTCTGAGGCTGGTGCTGTGTGCAAAATTGAAATCATGACGGAAAAAGAAAGTCATTTTCTTTCAATAAAAAATGTAGTCTGCTTGAGGCTTATGACAAACTGTCAAAAATGAAATACTGATGGAAATGTAGACAGAAACCTTGTGCACACTTGTTAAATAGATCTACAATGACCCGTCACACAGTGCCCTTGGTGATTTTCATATCTTTATAATCATGTAATAAATATACAAATTAGATGGTGGTCTGTATTCAGAATAAAGAAAAATGTATATATATATATTTTTATAATAGTCATCCACTTATAGTGATCAGTGTAACCTGCAAGTTGTGATCACTTGAGAGGTTTCCACTCATGGCCGCAAGAAAAGTTATGTTTGTGATGTCTAACTGTTTTGGCTTTAAGACCTTTTAAAATGGTCAAAAAACACCTTAAATTCCTCTTAAAGGAGCTATATATACAAATTTTGAGTTGAAAATGTTAAAAAAGAATTCAGTAATCAACAGAATGTGAATATATACCAGTTTTGACATTATGATGTCTATATTTTGTGTTGCAGAAATATCTACTAAAGTTAGCATGCTAACCAGCTAGCCCTGGCCTAAGCTACTGAGCTAGCAAGCAGTGTAAACACTAGCTGCATGGTTAACAGAGCTACTGTTAGCAGCAATTAGCAGTTATTCTGGTGATATGCTGCCCCAAATCTTTTTTGAGTATGAATTTGACAGGTGTCAATTCTTACATATTGCACCTTTAATCAAAGGTTATGTATTTCTGAGCTGAGCTATCACCCTCCTAGATTGTTTAAAGGCGCATTATGTAGTTTTGGAGATGGAACTCACACTAATTTTAATATTTACAATATTAATGAGGTAGTAATACAAACTCAGACATTTTTATTTTTTCCACAAGTAAGTAAAAAGTCTGTCAATAAAGATCTTTCTCTTCTGATCATATTGGCCAAACTACATAGTGCACCATTAAATAGAATCATTTTAGTGGCCCTGAAGCGGTAAATCTATCAAGTAACTTACAATTTACCTTTCCTTTAGCTTGTTATAACACATCATCAACCTCTCAGATTTAACCCGTGGCCTTTTGTGGCCCAAAGCCCCAGGCTAGGAACCTTGGCCCTATACTGTAGATTACCTTCAGAAGGTATTGAGATACAGGTACAGTTTTTGTTGACAAAAAGAATAAAAACAACAGCAGTATTCTTAAAGCCTAGAATTTATTACAAACATGATGATGTCAGCGTGTAAACGATTTGTGTGTTGGAGATGTTTCATTGGCCAATTTAGGCGATGTCAAAGCAGCATACTGAAGTTGAAGGTTTGCAGGAGAAGGGGACAGCAGAAGGGAAAAATGGAGAAGGGAGACACAGGGGAACAAAGAGAAGGCAAGGGATTGGGTTGGATAAGTAGTTAATAAAACTAAGTGGTGGAGAGTAAAAGGATGGAGGGAGGGAGTAGTTGTAGAAAGAGACAGAGGAGGCAATTAAAGGCCTGGTGTCCAAACCATAGCAGTCTGTCTCCTTCCACACCTCCTCCTTGTTGTAGCAGCTCCCTCGTCCCAGATGCATCTTCTTCTACCTCCCTCCCTCCATCTCTATATCTATCTTTCCACTCCTCCTGCCACTTCCTCCTCCTACCTCCCCTTGGTCTCTCCTTTCCTCTGCATCGCCTGCATCTCATCTAGTACTGAACATGTTAGGGCTAATGGAGCCCCAGCAGACTCAGCTGTCTTATGGAGAGGGGCCAGTACAGCAGAAAGAGCTGAGAATATCTAAACACAATGTACTGCCCGGGGGGGAGGGAGGGTGTGTGAAAAGAGGGGGAATCACGTAAGAAATAGAAAATGAAAAGATTAAAAAAAGGTCAACAGACCTGCTCTCCAACCATCACCCCTGTTTAGAAACAACCTATAGTCCTTCACCCTAATTTAATATAGTTCTAACAAATTGCTCAGGTTTAAGTAGAATTGTTTCACTCAGTGGAGTGACCTCTAGAAGAACTGATTGAAACGCCTCCAACTAGAGAATTGTTCAGTAATCACCTGACTGTGACCCTGAAGGTCCCCTGAGGTTACCCTGAGGCTCACTTGTTTACAGTGACTGTGGCACGAAGGCACATCTTCTCACACATGACTAAACACAGGGATGTTTAATCAGTTTCAGCAGAAATGAAAACTCCTTAGGAATGATTTACGTATTGAGATTTGGTGCTAGTACTGAGTTGAAGCTTGACGTCGCTTTAATTTATTCAATATTTTTTCAAGTAATCAACACGATAAGTTCAAAGTAACATATAAAAGTCAAGTCACCTCCCAACATTAGATCCTTATTGGCTACCCCCATACATATAATGCAAGGTAAGGTTAATACATTTAAAAAGCACACCATTAAAGATCTATTGCCAAGATTTACAGTAAGGAAAGGGTAAAGGGATGCAATTAATTCCTAGAGATTTACAGTCTGACCTTGCAGTTTATGGTCAGCTAACACATGTGATGTTAGCAACTGAGTTCCCAAAAACACTTTAAGCTTTAAGAGACTGTTGGACATTCCTCTCTAAAGCCATGGACAATAACATGGAGTTGGACCCCACTTTGCATCTATCACAACTGCCACTCCTCTTGGGAGGCTTTTCACAAAGTGTTTCTGCGGTATTATATGTCCATTCAGCTGAAAGAGCATTTGTGAAGTCAGGCACTGATGTTTCTTCCCAGTGGTGTTCAGTGGGGTTGAGGTCAGGGCTCTGTCTAGGACAAATGAGTTCCTCCTCACCAAACTAGTCTAGCCATGTCTTTATGGGCCTGACGTTGTGCACAGGGTCACAGTAATGCTCGAACAGCAAAGTATTTTCCACAAACCGTTGCCACAATTTGGATCCATCCAATAGGCTAAACTGTTTTCATATCTTGTGGCATAAAGAAGACCCTTCAATGGCCCCAGACCATCATCCCTCCCCTACCAAACTTTACAGTCAGCAATCAGTATGTTCTCCTGGCATCTGCAAAACCCAGATTTGCCAAATAGTGAATCATGATGATCACTCCAGCTGATGCTATGTGAATGGTGACATGAGGCTTTCACGCAGCTGCTCAGCTATGAAACCCATTATGTGTGCTGATGTTGCTTCCAGAGACAGTTTAGAACTCTGTAGTGACTGATGCGACAGATGATGCCAATTCTACACACCAGGTGTTTCAGCATTCATTGGCCTTTGTGGCTGTTGAGGCTCCTAGACACTTCTACTTTGCTAGCATTTAGTTAACCAGGGGAAATCTAGTAGAAAATACATTTCACAAACTGCCTGGTGGCAAAGGTGGGATCCTATGATGGTGTCATGTTTGAAGTCACTGTGCTCTTTATGTCCTATTTTAAATTTGATTTGTTGTCCATGGAGATGTTATGGCTATATGCTGGATATTTTGCACCTGATAGCCATCAGTGTGTCTGAAACACCAGAACTTAATTAGTGGTCCACAGACTGTGAGTGGTGTCTTCTCCTGTAACTCTTGGCAGGAAAGTATATAACAGTATTCACCTAGATATAGCTGTTTCTTCAAGCTGAAATATAAACTCTGCACCCATTGACAACTTAAAGGCAGAAAGAATGTTATCATGAGCCCAAAACTTCAGATCAGAACATGTATTCACTGTTCACATTTTATTTAACCCTAGAACACTAATGTACAGTTTTGTGTATATTTAACCTGATATAATATACCCAATAAAACATACTTCCCATCAAAATATATTAAAGTACAACAATACATGGCAAATTGAAGTACTCTTATTTTATTTTCCCCTATAAAAAGGCTCTAAAATTAGTGAAAATTTGGGAATCGTTAGCGAAATCTTCCAAAAAAAAAAAAAAAAGAATAATGGAGCTGGGATCTTGCTCTTCGGTCCACCTGTTCCTGGGACATGTGAGCCTTGTCCGGTGAAGGCACAGTCTCTAACATCGGTAAAATGAACAGGAAAAATATTTTACCCTCTATCACTAACGTCGGGTGACCCGAACACGTGCCTGTTGAAAAGAAACAGGGATGGGAGCAGGGAAACACGCCTACCTTCAATGATGTAAATGACTGAAGCTACCCAAGGACCCACGCAACTTAGACAGCAGCAACATTATGAAAATCCCATGAAAATCACCCGATGTTAGTGTTCTAGGGTTAAGTACCACAATAAAACTAAATGAAGTGTATCACCATTCTGCTAAAACAAAAAAACAACAAAAAAACTGTCTAATTCTGATATGATTTCAAGAATGACTTTAAAGTGTAAGAATTGGCCATTGGTCGAATTCATTCTCCAATCAAATAGGGGGTAGCATATCATTAACTGCTGCTAACTGTAGATGCTGTTAGCTAATTAGCTCAATCAGCTGTGAAGCTTGTGCTCCGATGAGCTGACTCTGTCTGAGCTGGGAGCTTGGAGCACAGAGGGAGGTTTATGTTATTTACTATCGGGACAAAGTGGATAGGGACTAGCTTAGCATGCATCTTAGCATTTTTGACATTTGATGAAATATATTGTTCCTGTTATTTCCTCACGTTATGTTAATTATTACATAATTACACTATTTTATTTAAGTTGTGCATGTTTTGAACTAAAATTCTTACATATTGCACCTTTAAAGAGCAATTCAGTCTCAAATGCAGATTTTTCTTTTTCAATTAAAACCTGTCCAAGGATGAAATTAAGAAACATACCATGTTTTAATTACATCACACTGTCCTATTTCTATTTCATTGTCTAGTAAGTTTGTTGCATTTTCAGGAGATTTTCAACATTGATGAAAGATTTCACGCAATGACAACAAAGAATAGCGAGAAAAACAAAAGAAAAAACTGTTCATAAAATAGGTCACCAAACTTTTATGTTGGAAAAATCTGAGCTATAGAAAAGCAGCAGAAATACACATACAGACATTTGCTGCTGGACTGGGTTTTCAGACAACCAGACAGCATTCTGCAGTAATCATATCAAAGCGAAATAAGGCTTTGAGGAGGCATCTTGCATGTGGATTTGTCTTTGTCTCTGTGTTTGGCCTGGATTTACCTGCATGGATCACAGTATTAAGGCTGTGCAGGAGTCTGGAAGAGGAAATGATATTATCACAGTGCGTCAGAGTGAATCATGAATTGTTTACTGGATGAATAATAAGCCAGCTACACACTGAGTGATGTGGTGCCTGGCGAGATGAAAATGGTGCCCTGCGTTGGCACCGCTGCTCTGTGATAACACAATGGAAATCCTGTTACCTGCCAGCCCTCCTTGAAATGGCACATTCATGTTGCCTGCGTTACTCACTCTCACTTTCGGATTCCCTCGCTGTCTTCCTCCACGCACCCCTGGGAGTGTGTTTGTTCTTTCGTTTACAAAATATCGTTATTTCGTGCACTCTTGTGCAGACATGAAAATGCATTTCTCACCTGGAAGAATCGGTCTCAGGATGAATGCCTTTGATTGAAACTGCACGTCTGGCATATCGAGACTGAATACTGACGGGCAAAGTGGTATAGCGCTCTTCTCTTTCTCAGCGAAAGAATGTGATGTCTTTGATGAACTAACTACATTGTCCTGTAATGGCAGGTCTTTATTCCTTTACCATACACATGTGCTCGCTTGGTTTGACTCGCTTTGAGTCAGTGCGTTAGCCAAGAGCAGCAGGGACGTGCATCTTTCATTGCAACTGGGCTATCTGTTTAAAGGTTTGTCTTTAACTGATGACGAGCTTCTATTTAGGCAGGTCAAAATCAGATCCTTTCTTTCCTCAACTCTGTTAGGTTTTGTCCATCTCAACCTGCGAGTGTTGCAGCACTGCTCTCCTTAATAACAGCCAGCAACAGTGTGAGCATTTTTCTCCACATATGAGTGAATACTAGAGTTTTGGTTGCATCATGACGAGGAGGCGAGTCTGTTCTGCCGCCTGGGTATGCAAAATAAAGATTCCACTGGTAACAGATTTATTCTTCTCTCCCTTATTAGCAAAGATTAGCATTGTAGCCTTGTTTGAACGCTGCTGTAGAGCCTGGAGTGGACTGAGTGATTTTGCTGTCCCAGCAATTACAGCTGAGCATTACATCTTTTTTTTTTCTAGCAGATCCCGTCAAGTCAATTTCAGGATTGGCATTCATCCAGTTAAACTTTCATCCATATCGGCAGATAGCTACTTTTAAAGGACTCAGATCAGGACATTACTAGCTTTTAAGGTTCAGTGAAGAGCAGTGGAAAATGCAAAGATAGGAAACTATCTCCTCCAGTCTGTCAGTGTCAAGGGTAATCTTTTCTTTTTCTTTTCAGAGCCTTACTTTCCTTTTGTTTCTTAAGATCCTGACCTCATATAGGAGAAGTGAGTTTCAGTTTGCACAGAATTCCCCTGACTCTACACTTCCCCTCAGCTCTACAGAGCGTTTTAGTGTCTTTCGGCTCATAACTTTTTACTTTACTCGTTACTGACTTGTAATGTTTCGACTCACAGCCCGCAACTTTATAAGTGAGATTCCCTCTTATCATTTTCAGGCAGGCAGCTGTTGTTAGTGACAAAAGTTTTAGAGGAGTCATACTTGTATATTTTCAAGTTTCCTTATTTTGACCAGAAATTACTAGAACAGGTTTACATGCTTCAGTGTTCAAAAAGCGCATCAGTTTTCTGTCCATTGCTGCAGCACTGTATTCCCCCTCTGTCTGAATCACTCTGATTTCGCTCCTGTCTCTTTAAGGCATCTATCCCGAATGCCCAGTCCGCTCTGATTGGTCGGCTCACACACGCCTGAGCCAGCACCACTCACCATGTCTTTGGTCAGCTCTGTAGCTGTCTTCTACCATGAATATAGGCATAAACTATGGGAATGTCTGACAAGGTGACGTAGTGTGATGTCAAGAAGTCACAGAGTTAAAGGCTAAGGAAAGGAAGAAAAACAAAAAGGGTAGTAGGTGTTTTTCTCAGGAGTTTGAGGGAGAAAGCTAAAAGGAAAGTGGCAGTCGGACTTACTTTAATCAAGTGGACAGAAACACTGCTCTAAACAGATGCTCATGATGCCCTCTGACTGCTCGGGGGGCAAATCAGCAGATTTATGCTAACATATTAGTCACATCCAGTTCATGAAGCTTCAATGCATCAATTTTGCGTTTGCAGCTCAGTACCACTGCCCCCAAGTGATTCTAAATCAATTGATTAACCTCAGTTACACAGATAGTGTGTTTGACAAATAAAATGTCCACCTTGAGCAAAGTCCATTGGGTAAACTGCACAACTACATTTTGGTAAAGAAAAAAGCACACTGTGAGTCTTCACCTCTGAAGTCTTTTGTGTGCAACAACCAACCAACACGCAGCGCTTTCCATTTCCATCCAGCTGTGACCAGACTGTGACATATTAAGCTCAAAGCATTCAAATACCAATGTGTGTGTGTGTGTGTGTGTGTGAGTGTGTGTGTGTGTCACCTGCCCACTGTTCCAGACCTCATTTCTTTGACTTACCCTGCTGTGTTTGGTAAAATCCTCAGTTACTCTGCAAAGCGGTGCAGAAACTCTTCATTCACAGTTCCATCGCTGATACTCATCAGTCACCTTGGTGACAGGAACCTGCAGCGCTTACAGTGATTTATTAGAATAGGTTTATATAACTCTGACTCACAGGCTTTGAGGGGGGAGGAGAAAACAAGAAATCAATGTCTCATCATCTTCACACACAGTCACTCACAAACACACAGTCCATTAGCCACCTGGTTTTACTGACGTCCAAAGAGAGGAACTTGAACTATTAATTGTGTCTCCTTTGCTTAAGTCTTGTACGTGAATAATTGACTGTTCGCTTAACTAAACCCTTCCCCTGAAGCACCAAGAGCAAAACTCCTCACCCAAAGAGCTTGGAGGTGATTTTTTTTTAGCCTTATCTGAGCTGTTGCTTTCCAAAAGTGAAAAACACAAGAGCGAATGTGCAAGAAACTGCTAAAGGCTAACATAAGCTGCAAAACCTTAGCATGTCTACCTAACTAACTTACCTACCTACAGTGATAACTTACAGTAGCATTGATTCCAAAGGCAAGAGGCATAAAGACTATTATAACAATCGGTTACAGGATACATTAGAAAAATATCTGTTCACATTGGACGGGAGCATTCAATGCTTGGGAGCTCATTTAGTAGGCTAGAATATCAGAGTTTTGAATAAGCCGCTATCTATTTAGTTTGGTGACGTTAACACACCTGTAACTATTACATAATATTACTTTTGCCCAAACTCAAACTTAAAACTATTCTTTAATTCTATTGATAATTTTTGACTTGTAAAATTGTTTGAAAAGCATGAACACTGGGCAGAAACTTAACCACTGAGTTGACCGTCAAAATCAAGCCATTTAAGGGTTAATTTAGGACAATCAACACTTAAAATACTTAATTTTATTTTAAATGCTGTAACCTAAAATAATGCTAGGACTGCAATACAGAAACAAAGTGGCTTCCCCTGTGTAAAGTATTTTACACAGATCATCATCTGGTACATGCCTCAATAAATGTAACCATGTGCCTGCTTAAAGGTGCAATATGTAAGAATTGGCCATCTGTTGAATTCATACTTCTACAAAGAAATATGGGGCAGAATATCACCCGCTAACTGTAGATGCTGCTAGCTAATTAGTTCAGTTAACTGTGTAGCTAGCTGCCCTGTTAGCTGACTCGAGTTCGCCCGGACTGGGAGCTTGGAGCAATGTGGGAGTGTTAGCCTGGATGCTAGCATGCTAACTTCAGTAGATGAGTCTTTGTCATAATGCCAAATCTGGATATTTCTTCACATTCTGTTGATCATTTTTGTAAATCTTTTTTACGAATTGCACCTTTGAGACCTTTAACAGCCCTCTTTTTTCAGCATCAGTTTTAGCTTACACTAGTTAGCTCGAGTTGATAACATCTGCTAGCGACAGTTGTCAGTTCACTATATACTTATATACTACACTAATCATCCTTTAAAGCATTACTACCAAAGTTTACGATATTACGATATTATCATTTCAATTTGCGTGTGTGTGCCATGTGAGATTGGAGAACTTGACAGGTGTAGCAAAAGTAACTTTTATAGTATTTCCTGTAGCTCCTACATCATGATGTTCAGTTAGATTTGTACTTTCAGTGTTCTTGTTTGTTTCGATCTTTCATGCTGATATAAGTTATTCTCTTTCATTTCTGGCTTCTCTTATTGGCATGCATCCGCCACCGCTCTGAACCCTCTCACCATACTCCCTGCTGAATTTTATTTCCATCTTTTCATGTCCCGCTTTCATGCTCGTTCCTCCTCTCAGCGTGTCCACTAACACCTCTTGTTGCGAGTGACTAATGTGTGCTTGAAGTTGTGTTAGTAGTAGTCGCTGTCGTTGGTCTTGTTGATTGACATGTTGCTGCTGTTGTTGTTGTTGTGCTTCTCCTTGCAGACGGTCTGGTTTGATCTGCACCAGAGGCTAACAGACACAGATGGCACTGCCAGCGCAGTAAGTAGACGCTAAATGAATAACAGTTGTACAATCCACTGTAACACACAGCCCCAGGTGCAGCATCACTTACTGCTTCCTTACAAAGGCCAACAGCCATCAGTGCATCAGTACCTTAGGCTGAGTGTTACAAGGCTGAGACGTGACTTTGTGATGTAATTAACATGGGAGAGCGCTCCCATCCAAAAATAATCCATGTCTCGGTCCCTCTCCCATGGGCGCTGATCTTTTGAATGATTTCCCAGGAAAGGTGCGTGTTTTGTTTTGTTGTCTAGACCTGAATAATGTATAGACGCTGAGTATTCTATGGAAGACTTAATAGTGTCACACATCATCTCACAATATCTAACACCCAGAGAAAATAACATATCAGCTGTCCCAGAAACATAGAGAATCTTGCGCGTGTGGGATATTCTCTGTGATAACGATCAGTGATTCATATGAAAACACTCCAGCGCTGTGTGAGCTTCGCCTTTTCAGGCTGTATTTGAATCATAAATCAGAAATAAACTATTCTGTCACAAAGGCTCAACTATATGACACCATTTTCAGAGATAATTTCAGCCAAGGCTACCATCAGATACAGCAGTTGTGTGTGTGCAGCGAGGTAGGAGAGATAAGAGTGCGAGAGCGCAATCGATACAGTCCAAAGCTGTTTTACAGCTCTGAATGCCTGCAAGAAGCCATAAGCAATCTGTATCTCAGAGAAATACAGATGTATTGTATTCATGTGCCTTTCTTTAAACCCTCTGTAGTGCAAAGAGGACACACGAGAAGAGAAAATGCTTTCACTAAAAAGAGCTCAGGGCTTTTGCTCATATATGTTGGAATGTGGTTTAGATGGTGCAGTTCACGACATTGATTCTTGATTATGAAACAGGGTGCAGGATTACTGGCACCAGTGTAAAGTTACAGTACATTTACACCATAAGTGACAAATGGATCCTGGAAAAATGTTTCCCATGCTATTTCTTTGACATGAACATGCAGTACAATCCCAGCTGGATGGCATACGGTGTGTGTGTGTGGTTTTGTTTTTATGAATCTCAATCATTATGGAAATCATTGCACAAGCCTTCTCCCCACTCCAACTCTTATAGTGAATCGATCAAAACACATACATTTAATGAATCAACAGTGTGCATATCACCGCGCATTATCTCAACGGAAAGATAGCAAAGAAGTGCAGTTTATAACGATTGTGCCACATCAGCGAGGTTCTACAACAATGTCAGAGAAGCCGTTATTACAAGCGTCCATTGTGTGGCTGTGGCTATTCATAGCACACATATATCATTAATTTATACATGAACCACATCAGAAAGATGATAAATAATATAGTTTATAGCACCGTTAACAAAACAGATTCACATTACAATAAATAGTACAACATTAAGAACATTACACAAACAGAGAAAACTGTAAAATGATGCCCCTTTGTATCAAAATCATCAGTCTAATGCATGAATCTAACATCTTCATTCCTGTGAAAGCTGCTTGGCCGTGCATGAAGCCAAAAAAGCTCAAATTCCCAGGTATAAAATTACCCAGATCCCAAAGGGCATGCGCACTCGAGACTCCCGCCGACTGAGCCAGCTAACTTCCAGTTTAGTGCACGGTTGACTTAAATGGGAATAAAACAATTTAATGATACAGCTCTATTACACTTTCCAAATGATAGTTGACTGAAATTCTGAGAGTGAAACAAGTCATTTCATTGGGGTTGTGAGGCTACCAAAAAGTGCATCCACCATTTTTCAATTGCTTCTTTCACAATGTAATGTATAACATATAATAAGGGTGGGTTTTAAACTGGTGCACAAGACTAAACTGAGTGAATACAAGTGAAACACACAAGAAAAATGCCCTTAATGTTTTGCGCCCACCTCTCCAATCTGTGGGCAATGCCAGTCTGCATCAACAGATGAAGAAAAACACATTTACTTCCAATAAATAACCAGAGTGTGAGGCTTATCGTTAAAGCGGGCTTTAAGAGCCAAACACATAAAACATTGTAGTTACACTCTATTCACTGTGTTTTTGTCATTAATGCTGCTAGTCTGATCGCTAGCTTATGTGATTGGCCGCTGCAATGAGACGCCGGGTTGTTTTTCTCCAAAGTACATTCTTTTCCAACTGTTTTGCCACAGCCGGCTGTGTTTTATTAGCAACCCACCACAGCCTAAACACACTATCCCTATTTAAATGAATGGGAGGATTGGTGTTTTTTTTGGTGCAGCAACTGATTGTGTCTGAATGAAGCCTCAATGAAAAGGAGGGAACCTGTGTCTGTACCAAATGCCAGAACAATCCATCCAATATTTGTCAAGTTCTTTCACTAAAGAACAGTGTTAACCACGCGGTGACGCTACAGGAGTGCTCACCAATGCCAGCTGACTGAAACCATGGATGTCTGAGCAACATTTCAAGGCAATCCATCCAGTGGTTGTTGAGATATTTTAGTCTGGTGGAAAACAGACCCACAGCCATGTGGCTCGTGTGGCTAAAAAAATCACTCAATCGGTGAAAAACATCCGGCCCCAAATCTGTGCCACAAATGGGTTAAAAACAGAGCTTTTTCCGTCCTCCTCTCGCTGCAGAAAACCAGTGTAATAATCACCTTTTGCACTTTGTCCACTGCGGCCAGGCCACTTACGGCTCCCCATGAGCAGCCGCCAAGCAGAGAGAGCCCTGACTAAATTGTCCAGTTGTCATGGGCACAGATGCAGAAGCGCTATTATAAGAGACTGCTCACCTGCACTGAGGGGGAGAAGTCTCAAGTCATAATTCACCTTTAGAAAGCCTCTTGAAGAAACACTCCTAATGCACCCAACCAGGAGCACTTATTAAGTCAAGGACAAAAGGAACAGGTGCAAGTAAGAAACACCAAAATGAAAACAAGGAACCAGTAAAAATAATGAGCTTTAAACAACAGGAGCTAACTCAGGGCACAGTCTTTGAAGAAAAACATCCCCCTCGAAACCCCGTGAGGCAATTAAAAAGGAGTTTTTAGCAATTACCATGCTTTCCAAGGTCCATTTGGCTGTTTGGTGGTCTGCTTTACAAAGAGCAAAGCAAACAGGGGCAAGGCAGGGAATTTCTGCCTTTGGGGTTATCATATTTGTTCATTGACACAGACAGGGAAAACATTCCACTTCAGTTCCCATGGTAATGTAGCAGGAGCTTCATCTCACTTCCACATAAGTTGATAGCTTTTTGGATGTGCAAAAACCGCCCGTCTAATGAATTGTTTTTAGACATGAAAACACATGAATTCAAAGCATTTGGACTCATTGTTATTTCATCATTTGAAATATTCAGTTTCATAGTCAGAAGTCCTAATTTTAATATGTGACTTTTTACAATAGAACTTTTATAAATAAGAGTTAATTATTTCCTGTTAGCATGAAAAGATGTCTCAGAAACAAACATGCATTGACTGGGCTTGGGACATTTGCAAGTCATAATCGACGTCCTGTGACGTACCTGTGGTGTGCATTTACACGACAATGGTTTTTGCATAAAATGGTAAACTTTTGGTTCATTCACATGAAAGCGGCACACTTACCATCGTTGTGTAAAGTGGAAATACACAATTCCTGTGAAACGACATGGCACCACTTCCACGTTTGTAACATTTTCAGCCTGACAGCCATGCACGAATAGGAGGACAACAAGAACAATGGCGGATTATCGAGCTATCTTCGTGCTATTAACTCTACGGAGTTTATTAACGCTCCTCCAGCAAAGTGTAGATTTGCCGTACCATGACTGTGCCGTGATGGCTCATCGCTCTGTGGAAAAAAGCGTTTGTGTGCAGGTGGTTTCATTCTGTGGCATTTCAAAGCAAAGTTAAGCCGCCACCTACTGGCCTGGCAAGCACGCTACAGCAATTGTTTTTGAGGATCTGCGTGCGCGAGGATTGTTTTCACAATGTTGTCGTATGAACACAAAATGCAAAGAAGGAAATATCATTGGTCATAGCTCATTGTTGGGATCTGACCAGTAAGCACAGAAAATAAATCAAACAGCTGAGATATCAGAAATGTAAATGTCAGGGGAGCCCTGACAGCTGGCTGGTTAAAGGCCGAGTTACGCTCGAACAAGCCAAGTTTATAAGACATACTCTCTGACCGAGACAGAAGGCAAAAATGTTCAAGCTGGTCTGAATGTCCGCACTCAAGGACAAAGTAAAAAGCTGGCCATCATAGATTTGGGGGATACAGCATTGTTTAAACGTACTTCAAGGAACTTTAAACTGGTTATGAAACAGACTCAAATTAATACTGATGCCTTTATATGATCTGCATTAACAAATGAGAGCATCAGTGAGATGATTGGCTATTTATGTATTATCAAAATTGTTACTTTTCTGCCTGTCACTGGGTTGGATTCCAACTAATGCGGATTCGTTAAACCATGTTTTATGGCAGAGTGCTGAGGATGAACTGAGGAGTCTGACAGCCTGAGGAAAGTGTGACGGTACGATATGGCACTAAAAATAAGTGTCTTTGTTTTACAATCTTAATCTTTTGTCCTGAGAGGCCACCAGATTCAACAAAAAAGACGGTTCCAAAATGTGGGACATAATGCAAATCCGTTCAAACATTGCTGCACAACTGGCCAATTTCAACGTGTGAATGTCGAGTCGCTATCCCTGGTAACAGGAAAGAAAGCCTCCAACCCCCACTTACCCACCCATTAAAGAGGTCATTTAATGCTTTTGGGGTTTTGCCTTTCCTTAATTGTGTTATGTAGAATTTTATTTTAATGTAAAATGTCTACAAAGTGAAAAATCCCTAAATCCATGCTAAAGGGAGTTACTCCCCTCCACAAAAAACACTACAAACATACGTTTATATTTATATATTTATTATAAAATATATACACTCCAGTCAGTCAGCAGACATACAGTTGCTACTGTGATGTAGAGAAATTGCAAAGTTAAAACTTTATATTTGAATTAATACAACATAATGACTTGCCACTCTGAAACGTACTGCTCCAGTGTACGGCTGTACCACCGCCACGGTTACTAGCTGTAGCAGAGTTATTTTGGATCACACTACCTTGCATGGCATGACCCGCCCTATTCTGCCTCTGATTGGCTACATCCTACCCATTAAGTAATGTGCATGTTTAACTCCAAAGATTGACCATAGGCGAGATGGCTCACTCAATAGCTAAAACGGAGCATTCAAGACACAGTGTGAAAAGTGATGCTGCAGCAGTGCATCATATGAGAAAAATAATGTGTTTTTTGAAAATGAAAGTATGTAAACCTATTCTACTAGGACCCCCAAATAAAAGTATGAACCTGAAGAATAGCATAAAATGACCTCTTTAAGGTGTTGGAGAGGTGGATTGACCTGACTATAAGTTCTGATGGAGTATACTGGCTGCTTTACACATAATCAGAGCAATATTTGGTTCAGGCCAGACCCAGGGACCTTTGCTGCATGTTATTCTCCTCTTCCTCCCTTCATTTCCTGTCCTGTAACACCAATCCAACAATCCAACAAAGGCGAAAATGCCCCCAAAAGGTTCTTCTTCACTTCTAAAAGGGGCTCTACTGAACAATTTGCAGCAAATTACACGTTACAATCGTATTTGAGGAGACTGTAACATGGCTTGAAAAATGAGACCTTCCGATTCTCCTTGTCAGTCCAAAGGGTGTGACTTTATGCACGTTCCCTAGTGCCTCGTCTCAGTGCCTCTCTCCACTCCGCTAACAGAGAGCAACAGTAGCTTAGTTTAGAAATGGAGTTCGCTAACATAAGCTAACGACCGGCTTCCAGCACAACACAGAAATTCTAGAAACATGATTCCCAAATAGATCACACTTAAGCCACCATCCACGTCTGCAAGACAAAAAATATGTAGTAATCCATTATGTTTACTATAAATCAATTTAAAAGAACAGATGCCACTAAAATGTAAATGTCTCACTGAAAGAGTGGAAGCACCAGTGTGCGTCGCAGCTCAGTGAACATGTGGCATAAGCACAAAGCAACAAACTCATTGTTTGGTGTGATAGATTGGTTGGTTGTTGTGCTCATGTGTGGTCTTCTCCTTTCTTTTTTTTCATTTAAATAAGTTGTTTTCTCCATCTGTGAGTGTACCAGCATAAATCTGCATCTGCCTTGGAGAGGCAGGAAATATTTCTACACAGCCTGACCCTCATACATTTTGTTCACTTAAATAAAGCAGGCAGATGTATCGTATTTCCTTTTGTTTGCGTCTTCCTTTAAAAAGAGGCACACTTCACTGATTACTCACAGACTTCTGAGCCTGTTTGATAAATAAATCACATATCTGGAGGCACAGTATGCTTCTGAATCCAAGTGAACAGGTTCAAATAAATCCACGTTTTTATTCCCAAACTCAAATAAAGTATGTGTACTAAAAAGTGAACGGAATGAAAACTCTTCCTTTATCCACCTCTCACCTCCTCTTCACCCTTTCATCTCACCCTCTCATTGTACCACTGAGTGTATCATCATCCCTTGAGCCCTGTGTTCCTCAGTAACCCCCCTCTCTTGCATCCAAACACGGATTACTTTTAACAAGGTCGCGCTCCTCTTCACCTTTACATAATTTCACCCTTCCTCCCACGGCCCGCTCAATCTATCCCCTCTGACCTTTCATTCACCAGCGAAGGAAAGATTCAAACCCGATTAGCTGTCATCTCGCCTCCCTTCAGTCCTCTGTCGAAGCAATCATCCCTCCGCTCGGCACAAAGACACATCTGTGAGTCCTATACACACACAGGGGATCATAATAAGATCATATAGCGTATGATAGACACAGAGATACTTTGAAAGTACAGTTGTTAAGCTGAATTAGCATGTGCATTGTCCTTGTAGTGGACACTTGTGAGCAGTGAGCAGCCGGCTGACAATGATATCTGTCATGTGAAGTGGGTAAATCAATCACATCCACTGTATCCTGTCAGCCTTTTGATCCTCTGGAGCCAAATGGAAAAGACAGAATAAAAAGAGAAGAAGCTGAGGCTGAGAGAATAGGAAAAAAAATGGGTGAGTGGGATGGAGGGGTAGATTAGATACACTGTAATAAGAGAGAGAGATATAATAGAGATGGGGTTGGGGAATGAAAAGAAGAAAAGGCCAAAGGGACACAAGCATGTTTCTGTTTTTAAGAAGGGATGTTTTTAATAGCGCCTGAAGCCCTTTTATATCTCAGCAGCACAAGTTCGTCTTGCTCTCCTCCTCTGTTTTTTATCATTGCGTACAGTATCTCTGCACAGCTATGTTTATCTAAATGAAACACATAATTAACTAGAAGGCACCAGAAGCACAAACCCACGCCAGCGCTCCACTATTTCCCATCTTGCAAATGCTGCAGTGTTCAATTATTTTGTCTTCTGGGTTTGATCCTCCAAGAAAATACCACATGAGTGCAATGATGCTTGATGGCTGACCTGGATACTGTAGACCTGACCACTGGCACATAAATTCCACCAAGGCAGCAGTTTTGTGTGTCTGTACTTATGCTGCGTTTCAGTCAAAGTCAGAGCAAACAAGAGACGTCTCTTTGGCTGCTGTACACACAGTTGAGCCCTCAGCATTTCAGCCTCCTCGCATATACTGTATAAACAGAAAAGTCTACCATCTCAATTCAAATAGAGCAGGAAAAATGACACATGAGGTAACAGACACCATTATACGTTTTATTTAACACCACTTCTATGCTTGAAAACATATATAAATACTCATACAATATCATAGTACAAATACACCCTCCTCCCACGAGCTTAAAGGTGTAATATGCAAACAGAATTGGCCACCTTTCAAATTCATACTCCAAAGAAATAGGGAGCAGCATAGCATCACTATAACCGCTACCTGCTGTTACCTGTAGCTGCCGTTAGCTAGAAAGCTTATTCAACTGTGCTGCTAGCGGTCATATTAGCTGAAAAGAGTAGCTATGGGCTAGCTGGTTAGCATGTTGTCTCAAATAGATATCTCTGCAATGCAGTACATAGACCTCTCTGACATGAGGTCAAAAGTATTATTTCCTCACATTCTGTTTATGATTTTTGTTAATCTTTTTTTTTATGTTTTAAACTCAAATTCTTACATATTTTGCTCTGAGTGTTGTTCCATTGTGCTTTTTAAGTAGGAGGTTGGAAATCTTTGAGTTCTGAGCTGTCTGGAATTAGGCAGAGTGGAGCTTTGAGCTAAATGCTAATGTCAGTATGCTAGCATGATAATAATGACAAGGCTTACACGCTGGTGTGTAGAAAGTATGTTCAATTAGTTTGTTATAATCGTTTAGCAAATTAGCATGCTACCATTTGCTAGTTAGCATGGTACATACTTCTGAAGCCAATGGGAACGCCATTAGCTTTGCTTGTATATGGTAATAAAAAATAAATTGTATTAATCAGTTGATATAGCTGGATAAAAAGGTAAAGAAACACCAAGTTATAACAAATCATTATGGGGGGGCATGAATGTCTGAATCAAACTGTCATGACAATTCATCCAGTAGTTGTTGCCAAATTTCACTACAAGAGAAAAACAAATGTCTACATATAGCAAAACTGTTTTTGTGCCATCCATCTAGTCATAGTAGAGATATTCTACTTCTCTGTAAGTGAAAACTTTGAACCACTGATGGTGATCACCTCTGGGAACCTGAAAAGCCTGAACAAGTGGTTGGCAATCTATTTAGTAGTTGTTGAGAAATTTCAGTTCAGACCAAATTCTTGGACCAGCCAGCCGACATATACGGCTGATTTGGACCTAAATCCATAGCACTGAACTATTCCTTGGGGTGAGTGTCACATTTCAGCCAAATTTCCTGCAACACTTTCTATTACACACTTTGTCTTGCCAACAACCAGACAGACGGATGATAACTATTTTCCAAATTCATTAGCAGAACAGACCAATTAAAAAACAATAACAGATTAATGAAGGGAATGTGTGGGAAAACAAAAGCGAGGTGACAAGCCTGCATCTAAAAATAAGTGGGAGAGCTGTGGTACACAATAAAGAGAGAGGAGGGGGGAATGCAGAGGAAATCAAAGCTGGAAAAATTGGATCACAAAAGAAAAAGATGTCAGTTTGAAAAAGCAAATTCACACTGTGATTAATAAGGAAGAGCTTCCGCATATGGCTTAAATATATAATGAAGGCTCCAATAAGAAGTAGATAAATGAAACAAGACAGTCAAGAGGTGAGAGGAGAAAGGGAAGTTCACAGAGGGACGTTCAGGATGCTGTTAAGACGGTTATGAAAAATAAATCAAGAGGTTATAAATATGGATATTACCGTAGGAACAGGTCACGCACTCTACAGCAGCTCCTGCACAGACGGGCCTGCTCTTTGAATTAACTGTAATTCTCAAACACCACCAGTGCTGACTCAGACCAGATGGAGACGTAGTGTGAAATAGGTCCCACCTCACGGACAATGCGGGTCAGCTGCACATTAATGTGCTTTATTACTCAAACTGTAAATTCCATTCAGCCGAAGAGTCATTCTGTAATGTAAAACCATTATATAAACATAAGATTATAGAACAGTCTTGTGTTCTGTCATATTTGTCATAGTTGGAAAACAACCCTATGAACTGTGCTGTTCTGCAGCAACATATACAGACACAGGATCACGTGGTTTTATTGATGTTTGTTCACATCTACAACAAACATTCAATGGTGTAGGATTTGGCGGCATCAAGTGGCGTGGTTGCAAGTTGAAAACAACTGAATACCCCTCGACTCACTCCCCCATATACAGTATGGCCGCTTCAATCACAAACAGTGTGATTTGTTTGTTTGTCTGTTCGTTTGTTTGTCTGTTCTGGGCTTCCATAGAAATTTGGACAACATGGTAGACCTACTCCCTCTGTAGATGTAAAATGCTAATTGTAAAGAAACAGAGCACAGCTTTTACACACCTTAGGAGAGGTGAAGACCAAAGGATAACAAAATCATGAAAAAGACTCCCGCACACTGTCCATTTCACATGCAGTTAAACGACAACAACATTTCAGTACTCAGAAAATCTTGGATAACCTGATGAAGATCTAAGTACCGAAACTTTGCTGTCACTAAACTTAATCTTAAAGAGTCTTTTTCCTAATTCTAAGAAAACAAAAACACAGTGATTCTTCATTTCAGTTTATAATAGACTATTGAAAACATCATTTTTGAATATTATGTTCCATTTGTGCCAATAGGTCCCCTTGATAATCCACCTTTAAACTTCATCCACAAGTATAAAGTCTTATGTTCATTTTTGATCTATCTGCTTTATCTGCTCTAAAGTCACTAATGTGTAAATCGGGAGGGTCTGAACACAGGGAAGGTGCTGCTTCAGTAGATCATGGGGAGAGAAAAAGTCATGGAATCAGCAGTGCCTGGAGCACATTGGACAGCACCGAGGTACTGGTTGTTAAAATTAAACACTAACGGTTTGGTAGGTTGGTAGGTCCCTAATCCTCACCAGAAAAAGAAAAAAACATTTAAGCCCTGGACAAAAAGTGTGTTTTCCATAATGTCAATCATACAGCCTGGGCCTTGTGTCACTGAATGTGTGTTTGTTTCATGTAATTCCAAGTAACGTTTTTAGAGCTTTCAGTCAAAGACAGACTATTTTACCATTTCATATTTAATTGTTTTTAGGGTTTTACACTAATCTTAATTGCAGTTCTATGTAGCATTAAAAGGTCTTAAAAGTCTTACATATGGCTTTCTGAAGCCTGCAGCTGCGCTCCAGTGAAGCAGTTGATTTAACATCACTGGTGGAGATGCTTGTGTGAAGTGGGTCCCTCCCTCGCATTCATTTTCCCCATTAGCATCCTCCCATTCTGACTGCTTCTTTTAAACATCAGGTTACCACCATGTTCAGCGAGCTTTAACTGTTCAATTCAGCTCCAAATGAGCCTTTTCTTCTCCTCTCAGCCTCCCAGCTCACACAACTCTGACCGAAATAGTTTTTGCCATTCTCACAGGGGTGTTTTATGAGTACAAGGTGCTCTTATTGAAGAAATTATTCATAAAAATAGCCTCACCAGGGCGATCGCATTAAAGTAGCATGCACCAGGTGTTTCTCAGCCCAGCAGTCTGCCACTTACACTGCAGTGAGTTGTAACGTGCGGAGGTATTACTGTCGATATTTGGAAATCATATGAAAGCCAGAAAGAAAAGACACAAAATAATGGGAAGGGATTCCTCACTGCTTCAGTTTGGACTAGCTTTGGACTAACGTTTTATATAAAAGAACTCAGAGGGTGAAGCTTATGACTTATTGACAGTGTAAAAGCCTTCATGACACAGGTCAGCAGCTGGAGGAAAAATACGTGAAATATTGAGGAGAGCAGTGATCGGTCTGAAATTTACCACAATACTTGTGTTTCAGACCTGCAGCTCAGACCACATCAAAATTTAATGGTCACCCTGGGTGCTCACCCTGTCCAGCATGTGCCATGTATCAAGGCTGAGTCGATTCCAGCCCGGACATCTTACAGCATGTCATCCCCTCTGTCTCCCCCACCGGCCTGTCCTGTCGGTCTCCAGCTGTCATTGTCTCAATAAAGCAGTAATGCCAAAAAAAATAAAAATAAAAAAAAGCAGGAGGGCAGCAGGGTGGGGAACCATCCAGAGGCAATTATAGCTGTAGGACTCTTTATTCGCAAGAACGCCTCCAAAGCACGTATCCCTGAGCAAGACGAGGGCTCGGCAGAACAGTTTGACCTCTGACCTCTATGAGGATGCCAGAAAGAGATTTCTCCTCCTCTGAAGAAATTGCTGCAGGATCCTGAACAAGAAAGTGTAACAGGATTATGAGCCTCAGCTAAATGTTCGATGTGTACTATTGTTAATCCCAGTGTGAGCCCTGTAGAAGCCATAGCCCTTATTTTACAGATTGGGAGAGAGCACCCTTTTCCTTATTTGTATCATGAAGCAGGCCAGCAGATATGAGCTGCTTATAAAGGATAAGCCTGGCAATATCCACATCCTGCAAGTATTTGCTGTGTATTCAGTTCTCCTAAGTGTTTTCCTCTGTGACATAGAGGTCCATTGTTGTTCAGAAACTATTCAGAACACACCAATGAGCCACACTGTTGCACTGGGGGACGTTTTCCTTCATTTCTATCAGGATATATCTTTCTGAGTGAATAAATGATATTTTGCACATCAGATGAGAAATATGTCTTTGGCTATTAGGCCCCATAGTGACGTCCATTATATTTGAAAGGAGATATATTATGCTTATTTGAGGGTTACTACTAGAATAGGTTTATAGGCTTTAATACCATTGGAGAGAGGAGCTTCTGTTGGTGCGGACTTCCACCTTTTTCAACTTTCAAGATCTTTTACATTCAAGAGAACCTTTATAGGAAAAAAAACAACCCTTTCAGAGAGAAGGTAAAGATGTGATTAGTATAGGAAACCCCCCTGATGCAGCGTAGACACTGGTGGTGATGGGATGGAGATGAATGGCTGAAGATGTGTACGAGGTGGACTCTGATGAGCTGGACCTGCACTGAATATGATGAACTGGAGGTGAACGGGGTGGATGAGGGTCACAACGATTTTTCACCAAAACAACAGCTGACGGCAGCAGAGAGGAAAGCAGATTTAAAGTTTGATGGCGACGACATGGTTGGTTGTTTTAATTAGAGAGAGAGTTGAGAATGAACGAGCATTAAGGTAGTCTGCCTGATTCAACTGAAACACTGAGCTCCACAGACCATATTCATACAGGGGCCTTATTCCTCTGACATCACCTTCAGGGAGAGAAGCTGCTTTGTTCCAGGTTGCATGCAAAGGGAATTTGAGAAATTGCTATCAGTTTGCTGCTACCTGATTTATCAGTCACTGAAAAGGCAATACACACTGAAAATCTGGAGTGACATCAGGCCATATATTAAGGTAAAACAACATTTAAAAAACCTTTAGCTCCTTAGATAACAGCTGACATTTGCATTCAACCACTTCCTAGCTAACAGTATTGTTTGATAGTGTTTCATGATACAATAGAAAAGAGGTAAATGAACTACAAAATACCAACATACATCTTGGACATTTAGCCTCGAAGTGAAACACACTGGATATACTGTAGGCTAATCAAATGGTCATATTAGCTAGGAGGTGGTTGAATGCTAACGTTAGTTCAGGGATAATCAAATGTTTGATGTTGAAATATGGCCCGACGTCCCTCTTGATTTCCACTACTTCTTTGCTAAACAATCAGGAAGTGGTTAAAGGGTAACAATTTGTCAGATGGCATTATCAAACATTATCCCAGTGTCTGAGCTTCCCAACATAAGAGTGACATCATAGGAATATGGCCTCCGTGTGAATACGGTCTATTACCATGAACACACATATCGTAGTTTATTGAAGCAATTCAGCGTGCACTGTGTTCCTGCTGTAAATACTCACCACAGCACCAAATGTAATTATTAATCCGCTGCTGAAAACAGTCCCCAACAAATGTTCTCATTCCTTCTGTTTGATTAACGACAGTGCCCGTCTGTGTTAGCCAAGCCCTTTTAAAAATGAAACTGTATAATTGTAAATGGGAAGGATTTATGTCTCGGTACTGAAATAAATGGGCTGAGTGCCACAGACAGGGTGGCCTGAAAGCCTTGAGAGAATGCATATGTTGTTTTTTTTCTGTCATGAGTTTAGTTGACAATAATACAAATATAGAATAACTGCCTTATCCTTTAAGGCCAGTGGAGAAGTCTTCTTTGCAGCAATGGTCCTGCTTGTTTACAGTCATAAACATGTCTCCAGATAAACTGGCTAATGGTACACTGAAGTGTTAATGTAACACATCTGACGGAATTAGGTGAGAATTACTAGAGGGAGTCTGCGTGGTCCATCTAATACTCATTCCAGCTGCATCAATACTAAACTGACTATTATAAACAATACCAAGACGTGTGACTGGGTCATATTAGACGTTTCAAAATCAGTCGTGCCCCACAGCTCTGTTGGCTTGAAGAGTCTGATGAGATCTGGATCTTTTCACTGTCTCCTGTCTTGATGTATGAGCAGCGGCACTTGTTCCCTGAATGGCCCAAATCCCCCCGGGGGGCTACTTGTGTCCTCGGCGCTGGATTTTCTCTGTAAATTCAATAACCGCTCCTATGTGCATTAATCAACCAAAACCCACACTGCTTCTCTCCTCCCCCCCCCCCCCTCTCTCTGTCTTTTTTCTCTCTCTGTTTACTGTTTGTTTCTTTCTCCCCACTTCCCTTGCTCTGTCTCTGCTGCAACACAATTTAGGCCACTTAGCCTGCAAAACTGACAGCTTGCTCACTGTATCTGTTTCTGTGTGTGTGTGTGTATCTGTTTCTGTGTGTGTGTGTGTGTGTGTGTGTGTGTGTATCTGTTTCTGTGTGTGTGTGTGTGTGTGTGTGTCGTCCCCTTTGTCTCCATATATTGTGATTTACCCTTTATTGCCTCCCATCTCTCGTTAATTGACCTTATTGACCACTTTGTTGCAGGCTTTTATTCAATTGACTAACTGCACCGAAAGGGCCCCTTTAATCTATTTTGGTTCTCCAAATGAACACATAACTTCTGTTATTTTTCTCTCTGCAAGAATAACACACTTTGTGATCCATATTTAATTATTAACAAACATCAAAACAGAGTCAACCGAAGAGAAGGCAAGCAGTCGGCGCCCTTGTTTCAGCACGCTAACAAGAATGCTTTTAGAGGATTTTGGGTGAATGCAATCGAGGGTCAGAGTGTGTGAAGGCCAGCAACAAAACAAACGAAACACCCGGAGGAGGAGGAAATGAAACCTCAGGATCAAAGCCCTGAAACACACACACAAAACACACACACAATGTCAGCTATTTTTTGTTGTAATTGTCTTTTTGGAGTCGCGACAGCATTATTTCACTCACATTTAGGGCTCAATGCATGTGAATCACAATGTCAATATAACCGAGGTGGTGTGGACAATAGAGAGAGAGAGGGAGGGAGAGAGGGGGAGACAGTCAGATAGTTAGGGCAGTGAGCCAGATATATAGACGAGGAAGAAATTAAATGGGAGTGTGAGACACAGCTCTCAGGTGTGAGTCTCCACTACACTGAATACGAATAAGGCTGGGGATGTAATGAATACGACACTTGTATTCGCTCTTGACAAATGAAAACAAAACTGATTCTGCTCGCTATAAGTTGCTCATCAGGCCCCCAGATGGTCGAGGCATTAAAATGCCAATCATGAACCTCCCTGGTTCATGTCGTTGATCATGAAATCTTCTCATCGCTCTCTACTTTGAGTAATACATAATGATAATGTAATGTATATGTTTGTCCATTCGTGTGTTATTGTCTATTTTATATTTTGTATTGTGTTATCTATCAAAAAAGTCACCAGGAGTCTTCAAGGCTGAATGCAGTAGGACATAATTTGTCTACAAAAAAAGAACAAGATCAGACACATACAAAATCTGTGAAAAAACCAAACTGACCCGAGGTTCAAAGCGTTGAGCATCATCTTTTAAACACACAAAAACTGGGAGTGTCTTCTCAGGCGTCATGGCCTCAACCAATCCCTATTCTTCTTTATTTCTGCTCACACTGCTATTTTTCTATGGAAAATCCTCGTTCTACCTTCTGCGCCCGCGTGAACCTTTGGCGTACGTGCAGAACTGCACATCGACCAGTTGCTCTTCGCCTCGCTTTGTTTTTTTTAAAATAGGTGCTTTCCCTCAGTCTCTATCACTGACTCTTAGAAACTCTGGCCTTCAGGCCTTCAGGCTTTTTGATAACTCAGTCCCTTTCTTGAGTCATGCCATTATATCCGATCACTCTTTGCACTGTATTTTTGAACATAATGAAAGTGTTACATATTTGGTTATATGATTTAATTCTTAGATTTGTGGCTACATTTTCACACTTCACATCATCTGACTACAGCAGCTTTAATCAGTAGATGCACTTCTCAGTCAGCTGTTGCCCAGTAGCATGTTTCATCAACTCTTTCACACTTATTACCCTTCATTTCTTACTTTTATCATTATAAAAGTTATTATCAGTTACCATTAGTCACTATTTACTAGCTGTGGTTATTTTATACTGACCACTACATACTTACTATGGTTATTTTATACTACAATCCTAGCTGACATTGGGCGAGTGGCGGATACACCCTGGACAAGTCGCCAGTTCATTACAGGGCTGACATATACAAACACACAACCATTCACACCTATAGGGAATACAGACTGACGATTAACCTCACTTGCATGTCCTCTGGACTGTGGGGGGAAGTCGGAGTACCCGGAGAGAACCCGTGCAGGCACAGCGAGAACATGCAAACTCTCTTCTATCAATCTGTTGTAACAAAAGATTACATTACACATACACATGGTGAGCCCCGTCTCTGGATGTAACCTAGTGTGTTTCCTGCATACATCGAGACAGCCACTCACCAGCACTGTTAGATCTTGGCACAACAAGCATGCTGCATGCTTATTGGCTCACGTATTAGGTATTAGGTATTGAAATTTAGAAAAGAATGACAAGACATTTTTCGATACTAAACAGAATCAAGGCAATTCGGACATATATAAGCAGAGAATTGTAATACCCAGCCCTAGTCTCAACTCAAGTCCAAGTCACAATGACTCGAGTCCACATCTTTGCTTGCAGATCGTGTGCAAGTGATTTAGCACCAGGTTCTCCACCTGTGCTGTAAGACAGCAGTGGGGGGCCTCAGCTCTGCCACAAATCGTTCTCCTCACCGACCCAAACTGCCTCACTATAGAGCTGCAGCCTTATGGTGTCATTACATCGAGGTGGGAATCTGAGTTAGAGACAGTCATAATCCCACAGATGGTAGCTGAGCCTCCACCTGTCCTGGTCCCTGACTCCCACTATATGTTTTCATTTGTGAGCAGCACAAACTCTCCTTATGGTTTCTTATCATATTTTGCGGTGATCCGTAGTGCTTTCTGTGTTGTGGCAGGAACGTCTGGATGGGTTTTCTATAACCTATTTTGCAAAAACAAAACACACAAGTTCAAAAGCAGTTTTCAGCCAACAGCAGCACTTTAGAATTGTCTCTTTTCTGTGTGTGACAAATGTATAAAATGCTGATACAAATCAAAGTGATTACTGAAATACATTTCTTTATTATGCTGTGTTCATATTGCTGTATTGTTTTGTAGTCATTATGTATTTTGGTGTGCTTTGCAGTGTTGTTTGCACCTCATGCTGTGCTGTTCTGCTGATGTATTTTGGGTTTGAGAACACTCCACCCCTGCACTCCCTATTGGAAACATGCTCCTGTGCATAATGCTAAAACATGGTGAGACAGTTTGTGGAAGTCATGAAGTAAGCAAACTCAGAAATGCATTTCATTACTTATGAATATAACTTTTCATTCGTGAGAGGATGATGAGACCCAGAGTGACAGAGTCTTATAGTCTCTGTGTTTTCATCTTCATGTCTCTCGCCTGCTTAAGACCTCGTATTTTTTTTGGGCGCATTATAAGTTTGCATGACTTTTCTCACTCGTCCCAGACCGCACCGAAGCTCAACACTGGGTTCAACTTTTTGTCTTCTTTTTAAATTCGAATCACATTTTGCTCAATTTCCACTGAGCTGAACGTGTGAACTCCTCTGAGGTGAATATATTTCTGTAAACATTTCCAAAAATGCCTCCTGCATCAAGAAGCATTAACATTGATTAAAGGGATGATTTGGAAAATGTTTGGAAAGGCAAGAAGTGGAATAATTTCATCAATGATGGGAGGAATTCATAAGCAGAGAAGAAAAATCCATCTGGGATCAGATATAGGCAGATATTCAGTGAAACATTATATAATACATGCAAAGTTAGTTGTTACGCCTCGTGATAACTGCTGCCTGGAAGTTACAACAGTGTGTAAAGGAGCTCATTGTGTTTTTGCATACGAACAGTGAAGGTAATACAGTCTGAAAGGAGACAATAGGGAGAGCATTAAAGAACAGTGATACCTCTGATGAATAGATATACGAGCAGGTTACATCAGTGGAGCTCACAGGGAGCTGGTGTGTAACCTAACTGTGTGAGAGAGGGAACCACAGGGATGAAGACAGATATGCAGCTTTAGAGAGAATGTGTTAGTATTGTATTTGTCAGGCAGCGACAGATAAAGAAGACTGAGTGAAGGTGGCGGCAATAAAAAAGAATTTGTCCTTGGAAATATTTCAGCTAGTGTTGCATTATCAGGACATCAGCGGCAGCTGCCGTTTCCATCCTGACTTCTTTATGAGTTCTGCAACTTGGCGGCACCTTAGGGATTTACTACTAATACACCATTATGCATCATCAGGTGTGTATAAAGTGTACAAGTTTTTGGTGAATTGTTGTGCAGGCGAAAAGATTTCATCTGTGTAATTTCCCTATGAATAGCGGTGTGTCTAAAGAGATTTGTCGTTGTTTATCAGTGACAATATGAATGCGTGGACCTGCATTTCCAAAGTGCGTTATGACACTGAATGTGTTTAGCGCGGGCACTCACCCTCATTTCACCAGGCAAGTTGGCCCATTTATAATTGCAGCAATAGTCTCAGATATGAGATTTTAATACACATGAAAATATCTGGGAGCTGCACGCTACAGCCACAGTCTGGCTCCATTAACTGATGCTGTAATTGGAGGTTAGACATGATTAGTTTTGTTGCTGCTTTTGTTTCTGGGTTCTGCTGCTCGGAGCTGATCTGCTTCCCAGATAGCACCTGTCAGTCAAACAATGTTGGCTGGACTGTGATTCCTTTTTCCTTGGATTTCCACCCACTGACACCCAACCAAGTTTGAATCTCCAATTAACCTTACCTACTCCTCATGTTAGAATAGGGGAGGCAAAGGAAACCCTCACAGACATCATGCTGTCTACCAACAATCAGTGAAAACTGCACTGTTTGATATTTTTGAATGGAAAATCATTCAAAATGAAAAGGATCTCTTGTAACGACCCGACTCTGCAGTATATCTCTGCTGTATGGGGTGTGTTAACTGTTGCTGTGACAGCAACATTAGCAGGCGAATTAGCAGGTGAACATGGTGATAACATCACAGTTGTTACCATGGGAACAGCTTGCCTGTTTACCCTGATTACAGAGTAGATGCGTATGCCCCAGTCAGCCACAACATTGAACCACTGACAGGTTAGGTGAGTAACATTGATCATCTCGTTACAATGCAATGTTCTCCTGGGAAACCTTGGGTCCTGGCATTCATGTGAGTACTACTTGACCCACACAACCCATCCAAACATCAATGTAGACCACGTAAACAACCGTCTGGTCAAGGCACTTCCCCAGTGGTAGTGCCCCCCCTAGAGGGACAATGTGCCCTACCACACTATAAAAACTGGTCAGGAATGATCCTAGGAACGTGACAAAGAGCCCAAGGCGTTGATCTGATCCCCAAATTCCCCAGATCCTGATCTGACAAGCATCTCTGGGATGTGCAGGAACAAGTCCGATCCATGGAGGCCCCACCCCCCCAACACATAGGGGATCCACTGCCACTGTTCCAACGCAGGTCCCTAGAAGTCTTACGTCTCTGCCTCGATGTGCCAGAGCTGTTTTCGCAACACAGTATAAAGCAGGCGGTTTTAATGTTGAGGCTAATTAGTGTATATTTTATATCTGTTTATGGACGTACTGCAAAGTAACAAATAGCCTCTGTGTTGTGTCCACCAATTTTATACATTAATGTGTGTTTGCAGGTCTTAGTCATTTTAAAGCCTTTTGTGCATCCAGAGGAAGCTGCATGTTATCTGATCAATTACCTCCTGTGATGTCACTCAGTGGCTAAGTTGCATTGTGGGTTATGTAGGCACCAGGTTTTGAAAAGCATTCCACTGTCCACCATGGGACACATATTACAGACAGTTCAAAAACAGATGATCAAAATTGATGGAGCAGATTCAGATATCACCTTTTTACTCTGTACATTTTTTTTTCCTTCGCAAGACCTGCTGCCTACATTATCCACAATGCCCCGAACGTAAAGAAAGCTGCGTGTCAACTGACATGACCGAAACCCAACCCATAATCCGACATCATTTCTAAGTCTTTGCCTGAACCCAGCGGGTCCCGGTCCCAAACCAGAGATGCTTGTTTACATGTTAGTGTAATGTCAAACGCATGATTCTCAGGTTGTTGACAACAAAACAACAACATTGCTGTAGCTTTAAATCCTAACTTACTCTACAAATTATACCAGTGCTGTTCGTACGGGGACTACCTAATCTAAAATCATATTCAATTCTTGTTACACATGTATTCGGTGTGAGCAATTGAGCAATTTCACCATTACTCCTCTTTTTACTTGAGTAAACAAGTCAAACAGCCTGAAAACAATGAACAGCCTTGTTCAGCAAGGTGCTGCAGGCCCAAAATGATAATGACCACTGTTGTGAGTGTACAACTGCTGCTTATTGTAAGAAATGTATTCTCCTTCTCCCACTGCTGCAGTCAGCAGGTCAGGGCACTGCACGCCATACTGTAGTCATCCATCTATTATTGTAGCCCATGGAGAAATATGCAAATGACCCCTGATCTAATGAAGGGCTTCTTTCTTTTTTTTCTTTTAATAAATGAGGGATTCCTTGAGCCCAGAGATGGAAAGAGAGAGCAGGGGAGAGGAAAAGAGGGAGGAGGGGTGAGGATATGATACTATATGTAGGGAGAGGAAGAATGAGTAGGGCAGAGCTGTATAGGGGAGGAAATAATAGAGGAAATATAGGAAATAGAACTAGAAATAGAAAAGGCGAGGCTGCAGAGCCCTGAGATGTCCAAAACAAGAACTAGGGCAAGGCAGAAAAGTGGGGGAGGACGGAGAAGACAGAGTGAGAGAGTGTGTGGGGAGATGGGGGTTCGAGAATGAGGGAAGGTGTGAGAAGAAGACCTGAATGTGGATCACTGGTATTTCCCAGTTCCCATGGTAACGCCAGACTGATCCCCCCCTTTACACTACATACTCACACATCTTTCTGCTACTCTCATTTTCATACCCAGTGGGACAACATCCCACACTGCCGCATGTTAAACACACACACACACACACACACACACACACACACACACACACACGCATGTATGCATAACACATATACAGTATATTCTATGTGTCCTTGATAGATGGTGATGATTTTTGCATAATTTATAGTGCTGTCAGTGGAAAGCTTCACTTGGGGGGTTTGTTTACAGATCTGAGGAGAGACTGGGGGTTGGGGGTGGGGGAGCACATGAGAAGCACCCAAGTTTCTAAATGCTTTACACTTGATAACACAGTACCTTACACTTAATTTTTCTCCTTAGTCCAATCAGGAAAGACACAACATGGATTCAGAAGTTTTATTAGATAAAACAAAAGAAGCAAAAAAGAAATTAACTCTGTTCTTGGTAACATTATAAATATAAATCAGACAGCATTAAATTGAGATTTTTTCGATAGGACCATGCAGCTTAATTCGCTTAAATCTTGACTATTTGTTATCATCAAAATGACACAACTGTCTGAGCATCTTCAGTGTCTGTAGAGTGATTCAAGTGATTTTCAAGTGAATATGTAGGCGGTTTAGTTAGAAGAGGGATAAAATTCCAATCCTTTGGACTGATTGGATCTCTCAAAAGAGGTTGTGACCAACTTATGCGCACTATTATTTGTTTGAAATATGCTATGTCTGCCTTTAATATATATAATGTGCATTCTTCCATGCTGTAATGGAAAGAAAATCCATCATCTCTGCTCCTGTGGCCATGAAAATGAGATGTTAAGTGCCTTAGTGAAAATGCCTCTGAACTGACCTGGCTCACCCATGTTGTCCAGTCAGGAGGGGGACAATGGAGAAATTAGTACTACAACTACATCCATGGTCTTCCACACACACATACCTCACCCATTGTATTGCTCTGCTAGCCTCTTCGATCAACAAGCTAACAGTTAAGATACGTTCTAAACTGGTTGGGGTTGAGAAGTAGTCACCCCAGATCATTGTATTGGATACATGTAGGCCTGTCCCAAATAGTTACGTCATCAACTTTTGTCCACATCTTAAAGCACACAGCTTAGCTAGTTATTGATATACATGTATGTAAATGATGGCAATCAGTTTTGCTGACCTCAGTATTCCCCCGTTGTGTTTACATGCAGTTTTTCTTAACAGAGCCTGAGAGACATTTCTATTGGTTTATTCAGTCTTTTATGTTTTTTCTGTATGTAAAATGCATCTTGAAATTCAAGAAGCTCAAAGTCTACATCCACAGAGGTGTGAATCTCTCCCACAAAAAACACTGCTCCTTTCAGTCCGCAACTTTGTGACATCACATTACATCACCATGTCATATATTTGCATGATTAATGCCTAGCAGCTAGTTTGACGGATCAGACTTAATTCAGGCGTGTGTGAGCTGACCAATCAGAGCAGACTGGATACTCGGGAGGGGGTCTTAAAGAGACAGGAGCTAAAACAGAGCGTTTCAGATGGACGGGGACTACAGTGCTGCACCACTGGACAGTATGAGTAAAATGATATGTTCTTGAGCTTTTAAGTATGTAAGCCTAAAATGACAATTATTTTTATTGCATTAATTCATGGGACAATATATAGTCCAACAAAAGTAGTTATCTTGAAAGGTCTAGATATGTGTATACGTCCTCCAGTGCAGGATGAGAAAAGAGGTTTGATGACACATATGTGACATGTAGCATGATTTGCTATGTCTTGTAAATACAGTCCATCAATAAGACACCACAATCTACCACACTGAAAGATAGAAGAACATGAGGATTATTGAAAGTGCAGTTTGACACATAGTAATGTTATGTGTTTGTGCACTGAGAGAAAGGAAGTTCACACTTTGTTTCATCACAACAGACACGAGGAATCCAAGGAAATGAAAGAGAAAGGGAGAAAACAAACTTCTGAACAGCAGCATCCCCTTGTGCCATGTCTCTGTCTGACAGCTCCTTTGTCATTTCTTCTGGGGTGATCCGACTTCAATCAAACAGGCTTTTTTTTCGTTCTTACTTGAAACAAAGTTGGGGATCCATGTCAGTTTGTAATATATTATGTCTAATTTTTCATTTTTAAAGCATTCTTAACTGCACTTTAAACTGCAATACAGAGTTACCTAAGATGGCCGCAAACCTCTGAGCTATTCATTGACGCCTCATTTGACCAGTTAGGAGTCTCATGTCTGCCATGTGGCCTGCAACAGCCAAATAGTATTTAGACAGAAGTCTTTCTCCTTGTTCCCTCTCTCCTGAGCCACTTACACACCAGCCTCTGGATTGATGCGTAAAGTAGTCAAAGACATTTCAAATCCACAAACGCATACTTTAAATGGGTTTTAAAGCGCTAAGCTTTTGCAATTTTATTTCATTTGATGCAATTTTCTCTCTGTATAGGCCATTTTTCTATCCAAGCACTTGCTTTTGACTATTTTATATGCACACAGCTAGTGTAAATAGGGAAATAAAGAATTCAAATGATTTTAATGCTCCTTCTACTCTCAAGTCTCAAGGAGGGGTATTTTTTTTAAAACTGTGGGCTAGACTAGACATTTTAAATTTAGATTTTACAACAAAGGAAGTGTGTGGCACCTGTCGGAGAGCGTGCGAACGTCAGACTCAAACTGAGAATTTTTTCCTTGTGAAAAAAAACAAAAACAATCATGATGTGAAAATGCTGACAGGACTCAGTTCCAGCTGGCAGCACATGAGATGATCATCAGCCTTTTTTTAAGATAGAAAAACAGGGCTGTAGAAAGCTGATGGGGCCCAGAACAAGACATCAACAGAAATCGATAACATTTTCACAAGCCGATGAACGAGGCTCCATGCATCTTTACGACATGGTGATAGTCGGCCATTTGTCCAATCAAACAGACATGTTGAGTCAATATTGTCCTATAAACACATACACACACACACACACACACAGAGTATTCAATAAATTACAGGCGTTATGGGTACAAGAAGAAGCACCATTATAGATGTTCCTGCTGACACAACACACATTCTCACACATATTGTGCAGACTGAGCAGATCCATTATATCATACTGTAAATTGAAAGCTCAAGGCAGTTCTCAAACAATATAAAGTAATGAGCTGCAGACCTCTGACAGGAGCCTGAGCATATTTCATAACTGGTGGGCCTTTAGGGACAATCCCATCGTACGCAGTCTTACATTGTTTAATATGATCACATTTTAATTAATTTAACTGCATCAGCACTGTCACTCTACTTGTCCTGCCCTATATATCTGTTTAGTCAATAGCTGGATCACAGGGAAGGGATGTAAACACTGTCGCCTTCAGTCTAATGCTGAATTCACACTGTCCTTCAAATTCCAGTAGCAACAACTCTTTCAGGGTTTTTCCTGATGGTAGGTGATTCATTCATTTTTTATAACATTTAAATTTGTGCCAGTTAACCACAATTTCAGATACTTTAGGCTAATCAGAGTTTATAACAACTCCAAAAGATGGCAAAATGTGTCCTTTCAGTCAGTATTTGCAATGGAAGTGTTCCAGTGGTTCTTTAAATGAAATAAAAAAAAATATACTAATATACAGTTAAAATGCCAACAATGTGAACTATCCCTTTCAAACAGCAAAGTTTTTTTGTTTGTTTTTGTTTTTTAAAGGAAAAAATAAAGAAAAAGAAAAACAGTTCACAGGATACAAATGAATTGATTAATGATAGCATGATATGGGTAGACTACAGAGGTACAAAAAATAGATCTACATCATACAACATTTAATGTAGAACCACAATGTATTACCATTATTATCAGTATTAGTATTAGTATTATTATATTTTTGATGTTATATTAACATGAATGAATGGGGAAAAGAAATGTGACTTTAGGGCCATTGAAACAATCCTGCATCATTTTTCAATAAGATCATTGCATTACTTGGATTTATTCCTTCATAGCCTTTTTTCAGACACATAGGCTTACAGACTCTGAAGGACGTAGCACAGCCCACTAGCTGCAGCACCGTATTACCTGCTGGTTGCTGGTTTTATAAAGACAGGTGATTCTGAACGCATACTCTGGGTTTTGGAATGGAAAGTGTGGAAAGTCTACCTGTATTACAGGACACATTCCATTAAGCACTCACAGGAAACTTGTAAAACGCATCAATATGTATTGATTGATGAAAAATGCTTATCGGGTATTTTAATGATGTCTTAGGCCATTTGAGAAAATAATAGTTGCTGAAATGCATTAATGAGATGCTGAATGTGGATGTTCTCTTTATTCTCCCACCATATGTGAAACCAAACAGTCTGTAGTATTTCTCCATTTGAAGTGTTTCTGGTATGTAGACAAGGCATTCAGACGGTTTTGTGGGGAGATACTGTATAGTTCACAGAAACAAATGTAAACAGTCAAATGAATACAGAAAACGTGCAAAATAATGATTTACTGACTTTTCTTTGGTGGCCAAAATTTTATGAAGCTGACTGATGATGTTAGTATTCCTGCTGGTTATGGCCCTCAGCCCAAAGTAAGACATCTGAACCCAAACTAACCAAAATCAACTGATTACATTTCTGAAAATTCTGGGTATTGTTCTTCAGAAGAAAAGAAAAAGATAAAAAATAACTTTAACGTTACAAAGTAAGAAAACAGTTAGCTACATTTGGGCACAGAGTTGGAAAGTTACCTTTGACAAAATGACTACACAAACGACTATTATCTGACTCTGCTCCACCCGACAGCGGACGGAGGTTTGGGCAAACCGTTGATGGTTTGTGATAGTGCTTCCTATGTATCACCAAAGAACCTTGCAGCTCATTATTTGTCATAAGACACTCCCTGCTCTCCATCGTTCCTGGAGTTTCATCTTGTTGACGCTCAACCTCACAGTGACGACAGATGCTGGGCTAGCTGTTTCCCCTGGTCTTTATGCTAAGCTAAGCTAAAAGTCTCCAGGCTTCATCTTGTAATTTAACATACACACAGTAGATTAATATCAATCTTTACATCTAACTCTTGGCTGGAAAACTTTAGTGCAGAAAGGACTGGGCTGTAAATGAGGCCTGTTACCGTCACGGATGTACCTCTGATGCAGCCCATTAACACAGAGGTTAGCCATGTGGTGGAAACAAAGCTGGAGAGTTAGGGGATCCTGATGTATCACATCTGCAGGGCCGCACTGTTGGAGGGTAGCAGATGTAACCATTGGGTCAGAGAGGCAGGAGGCTTAATGGAGTGGTAGTGATTAGATTACCAGAGGCTGCTGGGCAATGTAGTGTTTTTAATTGAGTTGGTAGGATGTTTGTGTGTATCTTATGTGCATGTTCATGCCTCAAGGTCAACTGTACGGCAGTTCTAAGTCTGTCAGGTTCTGTCACTGTTAAGGGTGCTTTATGTATTGACACCCATGCTATCATGGCCTCATAAATCACATACAACATATACCTTTATCGACCAACGGCCAGGGGTTAATCCTTCCAGTTTAACGTTGCAGAAATGCCGTCATCTCATGACAGCAATTTAAGTTAATGGGAGCAGATAAACGGTGGTGAAAAAGGAATAAACAGTCACTACATGCCAATAAAACAGACAAATAGTGACAGAGGCGCACTCACACACGAGTGGATGCAGATGTGTTGAATACTTACAACAGCATGTGTTCAAGGGGCAAATAGAGCGCTCAATGTCTTACAGCAAGCCAAGAGCATTTCCAACAGCTGCATAATCTGATATCTCAATATCTGTGCTGATAATGGCAACAACATAACCCTGTATCTGCAGTCACTGCCAGTATCTTAAAGATAATTGGAAATATTTCTCAAGGAGACGGAGCGAAAGATTAAAAGAGAACCAGCCAGTGGTGAGAACCAGCAGCCGACAGGGGTTACCAATGAGGTTCACCCTCCAATATAGCTTGAAATACAGAGAGAGCAGAAGGGATTTCCATACAGATAAATAGGATTTGATCGAAATCTGTATTCTAAAGGAGACCCAGAATGTGGAGAATAGTGAGATAGAGGAGTTGGAAAATGGTTTGTTCTAGGTTAAAAGGGTTAGGTGAGGTGGAAATGAAGTAAGCAGTGAACGAGCACACGGCTGCGGTGGGGGAGAAGCCAATATCAAGTCAAACTAAACGTGATGAAGTAGTTTCTGCAAACAGAAGAACAAAATGCAGTTGTCGTGATTTATTTTGTGTTTTTCAGTTTCATTTCTGCTTGTGTGTAGACTTTGGGAGCACAGTTCTCAAAGTCGCTGTGAAAACTTTTGTACCGCCTCAGCTCTCAGGTCATGTGGAGTCCCCCAAGACTCAGTTCTTGGCCCCATTTTATTCAGTTTGTGTCTGCTACCCATTGGCTGTATAAAACATAACTTCAATGCAGCGTTTTCTACCAATTACTATGCAATTTTGGTTTCAGTCCCTAAAAAGCAAGGAGCAGTGTTTTCTTGTATGTATTTTTACAAAGTAATCCGTCATCCGGGGTACTGAAAAGATAGTTCTGTTGTGCAGACATCCACTGCCTTTTCAGATCAGAATCAGAATCAGAATCAGAATTCCTTTATTTGTCCCACAAACAGGAAACATTTCTTCATCACAGCAGCCAAAGGACAGTAATATTGCAATAGACAATAATAATAGTAAGAAATAAACAATATAATAAAAAGGTAAGAAATAGAAATAGACTCATATACATTGTATACACAAAATATTTTACACTTACATTTATAATGTAAAAAAATGTGTAATGTAATCTCTAAATAGACATTTTGTGTACTGAAATTATCCCAAATGTCTCCAACAATGTTCAAACCCAGAGAAATCGACAGGTTCACATAAGGTTACGGTTTCATTTTGTCAAACGTAGCTACTTCCAGAATAGGTAAGTTAGTAAGTAGACTTAACTTAATGGGAGTCAACATTACAGGAGATTAACGCCCGACAATGGAGGCCACCTCCACAGATCACTGTTGCAGTCAGGTTGATAAACAGGAGTGAAGATAAATCCATTATTCCAAAGAGTTAAAAAGTAATCTCTGGGCTCTCCTCCCGTCGGTAAAAGGCTCCTGGTGTTTATTCCTCCAGAAGGTCTAGCTCTCTTCCAGTGCTGGCCTACTCTGAGCAGCTGGGGAGGTTGTTGCTGCTTCATGACATTCGGCAAAGAGCTTTTGTATCATTTAAAAAGAGAGACCCCTTGTGGCAGAAATGATATATTGTGCGTTTGAGTAAAAGTGCATAACTGTTATGAGCAGAATGTAGGTAAATGAAAAGTGACCAGTAACTACAGCTGTTAGATAAATGTAGTATAGTCAAAAGTATAGTAAATTCACGAAACGTACTGGAGTGGAAGTGTAAAGTAGCATGAATTAGGTACAGTACAAGTACCTCAAAACTGTACAGTACTTGAGTAAATGTCCTTATATACTAGTCAACGCTGGAGGCCTCTCAAGGATCGTCAAGTTGTTGCCGATATCTTTTCAAATCACTAACAGTGAAGGAGAACATGGGAGACAGTAGAGACATGGCGGGATAAAAGAAAGCAGGTGTGACAGGAAAGTAAATTATAACACCTCAAAGAGTGTGTGTGTGCGCAAGTGACATCGGAGTGTGTGTGAACGTACGTGTATTGTGAATTCTCAGTGAGGCTCTGCTGGAGTTATCTAGGTCATAGTGGATGAATTTTTAATTACACTGTAGTGAGCGACAATAGCACTGGCACATAAGAAGATAATAAACAGTGCAGCAGCAGTTCTTTGTTTCTTCCTGTTCTAAATGGCATTTATACAAATAATTGCAAATAATCCTCTAGGCTCTAATTGTACAGCACTTCACACACAGGGATAAGCATGCGTCTTTTTACAGGCTAAAGCTTCTGTTACATCCTCGACCACTGGGAAGGGAGCTACTGTGCTTTCCCGAAAGTTAAAACCAAACAGAGAAACAACACACAACGAAAGAGCTGTTCGATCTCCCCCACACACACAAAAACACACAAAGGCCACTGGAGTTGTTTTAGTTGCGTCTTAGACCACCGGGTCCCCAGGAAGCCTCCATCAAGACATTTCTATAGGCCGTGTGAGATTATGAACATTTTGCACTTACCTGTGGGAGACAGGGACTGTGGAAGGGCAATGCCTCATGCCCTCCCATTGCAATTCAGCAGCAGACAAATTGCTTGTGGCTATAGGGGAGGCATAACACTTGCACCACAGATGAATAAAGCTACCGGTATTTGGATGCAGTTTTATCACAGATCTCCTGGTAACTGCAGTTGCTGTCATAAAGGTGCTAGATAAGAACAGAATGGAGTCTTCACATGCAGCTACAGCACTATGGCAGAAAGAAGAAGCCTCCGACCACACACACGCCAACAAATCAGGTGTGTCGACAGAGAGAGAATGAGTGTTAGCTGACCACAAAGTATCTCAGATTTAAATGAATAATTTAAAATTATATAATGAAAAAAAGTTGCCAGCAAGGTCCGCCACATATAACAAAGTAAAACAGTATAAATTGTGTTGTCCTTTAAGGTCAGTTTATTTTATTCACTTTATTCAGTCATTAAAATTAAGACAGTCTGTCTATTTAGTTTTTTTTAGGCAGAAAAAAAAGTCAGTCACTGAAGATCTTTCTATTCTTTCTATTCGGCTGGGGTGGGTGTTGTCTTTTCTTTTGGGCTCTCTACAGACATCTGACTTCACCAGTGATCTTCAGGGCGGTTATGATTACCTGCTGTAGAGTCTTTCTGTCCTGGGCCGTGCACCAACCATGCCAGTTTGTGATGTTTCCAGTCTGAAGTCAGAACTTGAACACAGGAATCTGGCCTCAGTCCTTAAGAAGAAGAGCCTTTATTGTGCTTTTTTAACTAGGTTCTTTATGGTGTTGATTCACAAGTAGGAAATGTATTCTCCCTGGATTATGTTTTTGTTTTAACAAGGAAAAATGTATACGAAATATATTTGCATAGTCAGATATGGTCATTACAGTAGTTTTCTAACAGAACTGGCAACCAAAGCACCTGATGTTCTTGGTTAGGATTCGAGAAAGATCCTGGTCCATGTTAATTAATGAATAAGTCAATGCTGACTTGAAGCTTGACACCAGACGCTGTGAACACAATCCAAGCAGTGATTCTCTGAAATGTATTTGGCAAAGGACGGTAGAGGTTTATAAATGCATTTTGGATTGAAAATGTGAAATGTCAGCCAATGAAGACAAACAAAGGCAATTAAAAAGTTTTGTTATTTGGCACGGAACTTTGTACATGTTCATAGTTATCTTATCTGCTTGTAACAAACACAGTGACTATCGCTAATATCAAAATGTTGGTACAAAACTGACTCCCCCTCTCTCCCTCTGCAGTCTTTGTTGCTGATTCGTCAGGAGATGGTGGTTTCCCAGAAGAAGCTTGGCGAGTTTTGCGAGGCTCTGAAGCAGTATCTGAAGAATGTGTCCACTCAGAGAGACTGCTTTCAGTAAGTCTCACTACTGCTCCACATTTCCATATCTGCTCTGCTGCCGCTGCAGTGTGCAGCACCATAACCGTAATCATTTTAAATATTTAATGTGTTCCATTTTCAGTGTCAGGACCTCGCTGTTTTTCTCACTTTATTAAGTACTTCCTCAAATATTCTCTCCTCTGGTCTTGGAGTGTGTCACTATGTTTTAGGTGTTAATGCACACACACATGCACACACACACACATGCACACATGCAGAAAGAAAGTTTTTCAGTTACGTTGTGAGTGAGTATTTCATCATTATCTTTACAAAATGCTGTAACTCCCAGGTGGTTTGAATCAGTGAGATATGATATCATTCTGCATATTTGTTGTGCAGATTATTGTGCCTGTAATATAGTGTGATATAGACATGCCGTACCTATTACACACCTCCTGTGCCTCCCTCTCTGAGCCTCAGGGGGCTGTGAAACAGTCTAATATCCTGAGAGATTTCCCCAAATCCCAGACTCAATATGCTGTATGCACAGTCCACAGTCCACAGTCATATGCATATGCCCTTGGCTAGACTTTAAGGTTCTGGCTCCACTGTATTAGTTTTTCCGACCAGTAACTGCAGTCTGTTCTTTGGGATAAAGGGACTGCAGAAGGGGTAGACAGAAGGGGAGGTATAATGCTTGACAACTTCACAGATCGCACAGAATGCATAGTGCATTATCATATAGTGATATCTAATGCTTCTGTTTTAAAGTAAGACAGAAAGACCTCATTCATTTTTAAACCTGGATTAACTAGGAACATCTGTAAACACAAAATTGACATTGACATCTCTTTTATTAGTTGATAAGGCTAATGTGTTAGCAAACAGTTGTTTGTTCACTCATCTAGCAGATATACAGCAACATAATCATTTCATTTAAGTTGAATTTCTGGCCACCTAAAGAATGTTGAGTCCACGCTCTTTTTAGCTCTTTTTAGCTCTTTATAGCTCTTTTTAGCTCTTTTTTGTTCTCAATCGTCTCCTGAACGAAATATCTGTCTCAGTAGCTGCTAAACGCTCCACTACCTTCAGCAGCTAGTTGCTAATTTTGTCTGCTGTGTGCTGGGCAACTAACTAACTAAACTAGCTGTTTGAGTCTGAAAATGACGCTCACTGAAGATCTTTCTATTCGGATTAAACTTTCTTCCCCAAAATTACATAATGCACCTTTAAACGCAACAAATTAACCACGTCTCCTACTCTTCGTTTGAGACGGACATTTAGAAAAACATTAACACACAGCTAACATGCATTAGCAAATCAAGGTTCATTTATTTATGAACACAGGTTTATACAATGAAAAGCAAGTTGCAGGCTCTTAATGTTACACAGAAAAAGTGTTTCTCATGGTGGAGTGTTGATGATGAGTTCAGGAGTCTCACAGCCCGAGGACAGAAGCTGCTCTGTAGTCTGGTGGGACGGCAGCAGACACTTCTGTATCTTTTGCCAGACAGCAGCAGGGTGAACATGCCCTGGCTGGGGTGGGTGTTGTCTTTTCTTTTGGGCTCTCTACAGACATCTGACTTTGTTTCCACTCTGAAGTCAGAACTTGAACACAGGAATCTGGCCTCAGTCCTTAAGAGGAAGAGCCTTTATTGTGATTTTTTTAACTAGGTTCTTTATGGTGTTGATTCACAAGTAGGAAATGTATTCTACCTGGATTACGTTTTTGTTTTAACAAGGAAAAATGTATACGAAATATATTCGCTGAGAGGTGTGAGACTGAACAGGAACAGTAAAGTTATGGGCTGTTAAACCAAGAAGATTAGCCTAAAATACTACTACACCCCATACACCTGAGAGAAGCTACAGAGTAGTGGTACAAGTATTCATTAGATCCTGATTACAGCAGTTTTAAAGTTAAGCACTGACACTGCTATGTAGCAGACAAGACAAACCCTACATTGATAGTATTGATGTAATTAGTTTTTTTTTTTAAAGAAACAATATGTAACTTTCTGGAGAAAGGTAGTTGATTGTTGAATCTCATCTCCAGGTCGTCCAGTACTGAAGCTCTGGGTTGGTGGCCCATGTCCGTTACCAAACCAAAGCCTCAGTGTTTGACGACCTGGGGATCAAACTCAACGATCAACTAGCTTTCTCCAGAAAGATACATATTTTTGCTTTAGCACTGTTTACCAAAAAAAAAGAACTGCCAAACTAGAAACAAGTCTCTACAAATAGACCTGCAAAAAAAAGGTAGAGACATAAATTAAATGATTCATTTAGTGTTCGCTCCCTGATTGGAAAACATCTTAATCATCACTGGTGATTTATGTGTTATCAAGATAAGATCAGCCTGAATGCTCATGTACCTGGAAGACTGCTGTATAGTCGTTTACCTGCCTTAAACTATCATGAAGAGGAAGGACCAACCAATCTGAGGCAACATTATTTATTGACCTAAGGACGTCTGAGGTGATGGACAGAAGAAGATTTACAGACGAGGCAGTGAATACCCCTCAGAGTCCAATAAGATCGGTCATAAAAGTAAAAAGATATTGCACTCGTCGTAAATCTGCCTGGAGCAGAGCATCCTCAAAAACTGCAGAGATGGGAGACATTGTTTTGCGGTGTAACTGAGCTCTAACTTTAGGCTCTCTTAATCTGAGCTGGAGGCATGATGGAAGCTGTCAAACACAGAAAGAAATAATGTTCTGGTCTGGTGAAACCAGACTGAGCATTTTGGCATGGTATCAAACAGTGTGGGGTAATCCAAACATCACACAGCAGAAACACACCATTCACACCATGTAGCCTGTCAGTGGCATCATCGTGCTGTGGAGATGTTTCTTTCGCAGCAGACTCTTAAATCCTGGGGGGAAGGTCTTTGCGAAAGCTGTGCAGTTTTCAAAGAAGAACGGGGATAAGTGCAGTGTGCAGATGTACAAAGCTGAGATAAGCATACAGTATCTGCATTTAGTCATGGCTGTAGCTGCTGCCAAAGTTGCTTCTCCTGAATGTAAAGTGAATGTATGCAATTACTTTCTGATTGGGTGGGAAGAACCATAAAAGGTCAACATCTAATGAAGGAAATGTTCTCTGGTAGTGACATTTTACAAGTCAAAGATTGAACACAGCAAAAGAATAAACCCATTTTTTTATGTTTGCACCCATTTCATTCCATTTTAGTTCACCGCATTTTATGATCAGCATATTTTGTGATAAAATGTTGCCCAGAGGGAATATCGGAGGGAAGCGTCTCTTTCACGGCAAATAATGTCCTGTAATCATTTGGATGGAAGACGTTTGAAAGTGGAACAAGGCAAAGGTTTTGGAGTCAGAGTAAGTTGTTGTTTATCTTGTTGCTTATGTAGTGCTGTGCGGCCCGGGCGCACGCTATTCTGGAAAAGTTGGTCACATGCAATCAAAGCCCTGCAGTGAACTGTGGCTCTTACCCGGCCGTCAAGGGACAGGCTATGCTAGGAAACTTGAAATTGCACGTCCCGACCTTTGAAACTCTGTTATAAACCTCTTTTGCTGCTGTGAAAGTTCAACTGGCACCGTGATTTACTGATGCTGTTCCCAGCACTGTTTTTCAAGCACATTTATCTCTACTATAAAAGCAGTAGTATATTGAGACAACATCAATTTTCAAAACCAGATACATCAAGTTAAATATAAACCATATCACTGCCGGTATCGACACAACCATAAAGATATGTGCAGCTCTGATGGATTCAGTATTGGTCAGTTAGTTGATGGGTCCAGCCTCTTGTCTCAGACTGAAATGTCATAACAATTGCTGGATGGATGGCCACACATTTTGATTGTAAATTAATTATCATAACTTTGGCCATCCTTTTACCTTTTCTTCTAGCGCCACCTTTAGGTCGAAATTATGATGTGTCCAAAACTTTGGTTTACAAGCAATTATTTGAAAAATGAATGACATTCCCATCAACCTTGTGTTGAAAGATTATTTGATATGTTAGCATGCTAACAGTAAGATTGAGAGCATGGTACACATCATGCAATTAAGCAAATACAAGCTGGGGCTGGTAAGATTATAGAAACCAGCGAGAGCATTTTGAAAGTATCCAACCGAAAAAATCCCAACTCATCCCTATAGAGCAGCCCTCCAAAACACATAGCTCCCTGGGCAGCAGGGGGATGTGTAAGCTTCTTTATTCACTATGTTCAATGATCTCTCTTAGCTTTTTCAGTCTAATAAATACATACATAAACAACTAAATGCCGAAATGCCACAATCATATGAACACAAGCAAAATAGCCATAGCGAATGTACCCAAACCAAAAAGGCTACCAAGCGTGACAGTTTTTCTTGACTGCAGTAGGTGTGTGTCTGGGACTGTGTGCTTTGCGCTAATGTTAGCCATTGAAGGAGTCTGCTGCTGCTGCCGCCATGGCTTTGTTCTTTGGCTGTGTGCTTTGTGCTTCCGAGTTAGCTAGCTGCTAAACAAAACACTCAGAGGCTGTGTGCAGTGAGTGCAGTGCATATTTGTAGTCGCTGACCATATCCATGTAGGAAAACATCTAACATTATCAAAATGAACATAAACAACAAACATAGCTATTGTTAATATGATATGCTCAAGCTAGTATGTTAGTATTGGTAAAATTTGGCTACAATTTCTCTGCCATTCTCTAGCTCGCTAATAGCTTTAGCAATACATCTGCCGGAGCAGCGTGCAAAGGACAGAGCGTGAGCAGGCAGACAGGAAGACAGACAGGTCCTGTGCAATCTTTTCATACAGGCTGAATGAAATGATTGGATGGGCTCATTACAGGCCTTCAATAGCTGTAGATAGTGGAATTCTTTCTGTTATTTGTAAGATGATCTGATTTATTGACTGACTGTTGTTGATGTTAAAGGATCTTCTACAAATATAGCAAAAAACGCTTCCAGAACAACTTATGTTAGCTTTAGCTCAAAGCACGGCTGTGTCAAAGTACAACATGGTGAAATTCTTTGAGCATACCCTTGAATTCGGTTACTATATTTATCAGTAACTTTGTCATCCATCCATTTTCAACCATTTTTCTCTGATTCAAAAAACGTTCAAGGATTTTTTAGGTTTTGTGAGAACTTTAACAGCCCTGTTCATTAAAGATAAAAGGTTTTCTTCAGCAAGACATGCACACACACACACACACACACACACACACGTAGGACAAAATGTATGAAATGATTGAGCTCAATAAATTGCAGGTGGTGTTAGCCTTTGGTTGAAGCACTACAGTCATGCTAATGAGGTTCTTACTATTGTGTTTGTTTTTAACATTTTTTAGCTTTTTCATTGGCTTGTTGGGACCTTCATTACTCCCTTACTTTATCAGTAAATACGGTGGCAGCACAATGCTTATATGTAGCTGGAGTAAATAATGCATGAGGTGAGAGAAGCTTTGTTGATGGAAGAAGCCTGCTCATTACCTCTGAGCAGATTTTCCTGTGTGCTGTCTCCTTCTTTCTCTCTTTTGTGTCACTGGGTTTCCTTCCTTTTCTCCGTCCTCTTTTAATCTTGCACAAACAATCTGTAATACTCTATAAAGTTTATGTAGTCTCTGCCTAGCCTACTCATTATATTTTGGGGTGTATGTGTGATTACCTGCACAAACACTTTATTATACCCTCTAGCAGAGCTCACACAGTTAATTTTATGCCCTATAAAATGTTAAGCGGGTAGCAGCAGCCTGTCCCCCCAGTGCCCTCCTCAGGTTCAGGGAAGAACTGCCTTTTAGACTGCTGATACACTGCTCAGGCCAAGTGATCAGATCAAGCCTTTAGATCACATAGAAATACAAGAAACGACAGGCACTGGATGAGAGATAGCACTTCAGGATTTTGCATGAACAAAGCATTTAATTTCCCAAGAACATCAAGAATAAGTCGTATATTTGGTGTCTGATATTAGATTAATAAAAAATACATTCAGATTGATTCCTTATAATGAAATGTCAATACATATTTATTTTTATTTGGAAATGGTTCATATTGATGTCCGTACAATAAGTATTAATGAGACCCTTATAAGATACTTATTAACATTAATGATAGCGGAATAGCTCTTATGACGGGTGAGCATTACAAAGTCTAACTAACTTACCTATATAGGTAATTATTATTAGGTCCTTGTTAAACTTTTACTAAGTTTTTTATGTTGCTTTATTAAGACGAATGAATGCTGTATTAACTTATTAACAATTAACTTTGCTTTTTGCAGCTACTGGATCTAAAGCTAGAGCAATGCCGTATTAAGGATATGGTTACGTTTTCAAAATGGTTCATCTATATACAGTTTTACTTTATGTCGCTCTATATGATAGTCCATCTTGCGATGTCATACCTCCTGCCTCTCTTAGCAAGTTCAACAACTGCTACAAAATGTAGCCTGCTAGTTCCTTTTAGGTAGAGCGCCAACAGAGCCGAGGCAGTCCTGAACAAACTCACTAAAGGCTGTTTCTATAAGTAAACACACTGTCCACTGACTACTAACTCACCCATCCTTTCATTTTACTTAACTACCAACCTAGCCAGGTAATTATTTGGGTTTGGTTTGAAATAGTCCAGCCAGTCTGTTCACCCTGCTGCCATCTGGCAAAAGATACAAAAGTATCTGCTGCTGTATCGCCAGACTATAAAGCAACTAAATTCCTCCTGCTGTGAGGCTCCTGTCCTCCACACTCCGCCATATTTTATTTTCTTGTGTAGAATGAAGGGACTACAACATGCATGTTATGGTAGAATCTTGTGTTGTAAAATGACAATTAAAGGAAGCTTTGAGCTTTTAGTAGCAGGAGCTAGCTGAGAGTCAGAGTTATCTCAGCAGCTTGGTATTCTAAAGACAATCCTATCAGTGATTGATTATTACTGTCTGTTGGGTATAATCTTATTAGGTGAATACATTTATGTGTCTACATTTAGCCACTATGACAAAGTACACTAAAGTAGTGCAATGACTGTAAATAGTACAGGTGACAGTCTGGGCTGGATTTAATAATTCTGTTGACATGACATAAAATATTACTTATGTCCTGAGATCTTTGATGGAACTCAGGATCCACCTGCTCTACTGTATAGACTATGGGAAATATTTTACCAGAGAAACACAAAAGGCGATGTTCCTGTGAACTTGAACTTTTACAAGATTAAGAAATACATCAATGTGAACGAGGCAAAACACAATCCACATGAAAGGAGATTTTTTTCTTGTGTGATTTTAGAAAGGCCTGTGCTGGCACCATGAAAATTGGTTTGAAAATTGAAACGAAAATTGTGTTTGTGATAAGAGGTACCCTGAGCAGGCGTTAATGCAAGTGTAATTTCATGCCGAAACAAGTACCAGAATTGCTCTGCACCGCCTCATCTGCATAAACACAACCTCAGCTGCTCCGCTTCTCTCACTTGGCTGCGTTCAGAGACAGAGAATGACAAAAATGGGCAGGTGCAGCTAATGGACTTGAGTCTGATGCAAATGGAATCACACTGCGTTGGTGCTGCTGTCCACTATTGGCACTATGTGGCACTAAATCTGCGGTCTGGTGTCATGTCAAACACCAACTGGGGACTTTTAATAGAGCTTAGTAGTAGTTCACATTTTCGTATCATATGTTTAAAATTATTTAAAAACTTTATCACAGACAATATTAATAATGACTGTATGTAGACTGCTGTGTTGAATGTTGAATGCTACATCATGCGGAGCATCACCAGGTTTAATTTTCTCCTCCTGTCAACTTTAAACAATAAAATGAGACTACAGGGCAGTAAACATGTAATCATTAAATCAAGATGACTGAGTAGCAGAATGTAAAAAAGAACGCAATCCTTCAGCTGTGACATGTTGATGCGAGGGGGGCAGGCTGGTACAAACAGTGATGTCAGTAGCTTGACAGTAAGAGAGATGGTAACGCCGGTCCTGTTTACCTTAAAAATACTTCAGTAACCAACCTATCTGTCCTTTTCAAATCTTTTTTATGTTACCACAGAAATAAGGAGGAAGCAAACCGGGCTGACGATGATCTTACAGTAGGCTAACTTTGATGTAACGTTTGCTAATCGTTACACGTTAGCTAGCTAGTCAACTAGTGTTTTTCTAACATTAGCTAACCTAAGATGTGACTGTGTACAATGTGATGTGCCCGTGGTACCAATATAATGTGACTTTACATCATAATGTCACCTGTGAACAAACGTAGGTGTCTTTGGCGATGGTGTTGATGTTCAGCTGATGGCGAGGTCTACCACACGGCCTAATCCACTCTGCGCATCGGACCAGAAAATGTCTGGTCGATTTTGGGGACACATGACCCAGAACGAACCCAACACGTTGCGAATATAAGTTTAACAGGAAGCAGGAATGTTGACCCAGGGTTCATCTGGGAAACAAGCTTGCTCAGCTGTTATTGGAACACAGAGCGATAAGGGGCGGGGCTTAGAAAGGGTCAACTATCACCCAATTCCGCAGTTCCCCCTCGCTCTACTGAGCGTTTTAGTACATTTCAGTATGTTGTTTTGGTTTTTACAGGCCGCAACTTTACAACTTCTGTTCATTCTCATCCGCGTAATTTCCAGATGCAGCACACAACACGAACTCTTAAAATTTTGCAGCTTGGTCAGTGACCTTAAGTTTCAAACTGCAATGTTTTACCTAACCCTGTAGTGTCAGTTTTGCATGTGAAGGGCTCCACGATTAAGTTAGGACTTATACATCATATGTCCAGTAAAACTTGAATGCTGACAAACCCTTTGCACTGTACATATTATGACTTTTGGACTGTTATAAATGTTGTCAAACGGTCACGGTTTGGTTAGGTTTAGGCAAAATAAAAACTGCTTGCTTAGATCATACTTTGGGTAAAAATAAGTAAGTGACGTAAATATGTTAAACTTTAAAAACAAATGACTCTCCATCACTAATGGGACCAGAAGCCCAGTCTCTGGAGGGAAAGTCCTGTGAATGACCCATCCAACCACCCCATGCCTTCCTGACTCTGACTTTCCCAGTCTTTATACCACTGCACTGGAGGGGTGCTTCAAGAAGCGCTGCTGCACCTACCGAGTCAAACTTAGAAGGCTGCAGTATCTGACACATTGGCAGTGAGAACGTGCTGGAATATCCACGTCCATGTGAGCCCTAACTAACTCTTAAGCACTATTTTTCTGCAGCCTGCAACCAAAATACTCCTGCTGATGACCGGCATTCCCCTTTGGGCTGTTTAACCTTTGTCAAGTAGACAATCTCCAGCCAGATAACTGACCTTCTCATGACGGCGCTTCCAGTTCACTACTGCAGTCCTTAAAAAGCAGCACTTGCTGTGAAAACTGAGTGAGTGAGTGATTTCCAGCACCTTGTTGAACCCAGGCTTAAACACATTCATGCTGCTCCAGAGGCGATACGGAGCTCTTGTTCATTACTGCGAAGTGTACCCCCTATAAAGTGCCTCACAGAATAGGCCAATAACATCCCGCTCCCACTGTTCGCACTGACCTGGTCATGCATTGTTCCACTGTATTATTGCTCATTTCATTTTTTATGGAGTGGATGTAATTTCCCAGGCCTCATCTCGTTGTTAAGTGATGTGACATCAATATTGTATACGCCATCTTCTTCTTCCTGAAAGCCCAACTATTGTTGTGTGTATGTGTTTTTCATTTCAATCATATGTCTCTAATGTGCTCCTGTCATGACTATCACCGCTTTATATCCGCTCCATCCTCAAACCTTCTCTTTAACTCCCTTTCCCGCTGCATCTAATCCATCTCTCCCCTCCTCTACCATCACTTATGCCATCAACCTGTCGTATATACATGCATCCCTCCTCTCACTTCCATTTTCCATTTACCATTCTGTCATAATTCTCACTTCCTCCACCCTTCACTTTCAACGCCACCTACCCTCCTCTATTATCCACTCATTCCTATTCTCCTCTGTCTCCGCTCCAGTGTGACTGCAGTGCGCCTGCCTGACGGTTTATCCTTTGTCGTCTACGAGTTCTGGGATGGAGAGGAGGAGTGGAAGAGGTGAGTTTTCAATCACATACGGCTTTATGTGCTTAAAATAATAATATTCAATCTTAAGCCTAAGCTTCTGGCAAATGTCTGTCACTCATGCTTGTATTAGAAGGCTTTGTGGTTTTCTGTGACTTGTGTGAACACGCTTCTAAAACAGCCTTAATGCAGTTAAAGTCACAATCCTGCTGTCACAAGGAACAGGCAGAATGAAACATCTGTGAATGCTGAGGAAGGCCTATTGCTGCAGAATGTCTCATTTCCAATGCTGATCCACTCTAAAGGTATTAAAAGTCATTACTGGGTGTGGACATTCATTTTGTTTCTGAAAATGCCTTCGAGTCAGCACTCTGACTCCTCTGAAAAGTTTTTTGGAGCTGAGCATGCCGTTCCTTCCTGCCATTGTTTTCATTGATTGGTGATTGGCCAAATAAGGAGAGCGCTCACTTCTCTTCCATTACTGCCACGGGCCTGCTGGATAAATTCCTCCATCCACATTTAATTAGCATACTCCAGCCATTCGCTCGCTCCAGAGCTGCAGGAGCACTTGAGTTGCGTCAGGTCATCATGATTTAGTGATGGCGCTGGTGCTGGTGCTGGTGCTGGGCATGAGGAGAGGCTGCTGATGTAGCTGCCTTCTGTTCTGAGTTTCTGCTCCACTGCTCACAGCATCTCCCCGCCATTAATATTTCACGTCTTACAGTAAAGGCTGAGGGCTGCGCTAAGCGGTCGGAGGCTATGTGCGCTCACGTGCGTCTGTGAGTGGGGGAGCAGAAGCGTGTGCTCATGTGAATACAGTATGTCTTACGTCTTGTGTGTGTGTGCCTGTATGTGTGTGTGTGTGTGTGCTCTCACACTCTCCCTTCTGATTCCAGGCACCTCCAGTCGGCCCCTAACAAAGCCTTTCAGCATGTGAAGGTGGATACACTGTGCCAGCCAGAGGCCATGTCCTCTGTAGCCGTGCCAGGTGAGTGGTGAAATACTACAGAGTGCAGCTCGACAATGAAAGAGAGGGCTATTATTCTGTCAACAAATAAAGCAGGAGTGAAAAAATGCTGAATCAAAGTGCATGGACTGTAACCACATAAACTTACTTAAGTACTATAGTTAAATTTACTACATGGAGCTTTTAACAGGCTATGAAGCAGTCTCAATCTAATACTGATGCCAATATATGATGTACATAAACACATTGTTTTTTTAATCCCAGTCCTGGGGCCCCCTGCCCTGCTCCAACACACCTGCAGCAGAGCTTCATAGCCACCTGATCATTTGAATCAGGTGTTATGGGCCCCCAGGACCAGGGGTCTCATTTATAAACATTGCATATGCAAGTGGTGATCCATAAAAACAAACTTGACGGGAGAACGTGTGCGCCTGTAAGCAAACTCGAAGGGGAATTGGCGACACAAAGGGTGAGGTGGTGAATTAAAGCAGATTGTGGAAACTAAACGTGTGAGGCATTATTCTGTGCGTGATAACACATCTCTCATAGGATTTCACTTCATGTCAAACGTCATTTATAGATCGTCATCATGAACATTCCATCCAGCGGTGTCATTTGTACTTGTGATTTGATCATTTAATTCCATTTCCAAATACAGAAAGATAAGTAGGATAAACCATACAGTATTACATTGACTCTCAGGTAGCATTAAAGAAAGAATTGAGCTTCAGGAGCTTCAGGACTAAGTCAACTAATAAAGCAATTAAGCAGAGTTATATTGACGCACATAGAGACCTAATATGCCATTATTCTGAATGGCTTGTGTCTGATAAAATCTGAACATATTAATCAAAATCATCGCTAAAAGGGCATACTATTTAACATCTAAGTAATTCCTGTATTATTCTTATCAGTCGGACCGCCGTTGACTAAGCAAAAGACTAATTTAGTGTGACTACATTTATAATTTTCCAATTACATTTTGTATTAGTGGATTTATTGTTTGTAAAAATATCAGAAAGTAATGTTCCCAGAGCCCGAGATGATGCTTTAACAGTCCAAACCCAAAGATAATCAACATAATAAAGATTTAAAACAGATAAAAGCTGGAAACTGGAGCTGAATTTTTTCTTACATCATGAAACAATTATCAAACTTTTATAGGTGAAAAATTATTAAGATTTCAACGCTGAATATAAAACAATACGACAAAATAGATGTTAAACAGAAACTAAGGAAATGATGTAACAATACACATATACAATTATACAAATACAATTACAGAACAGAACTCCTGATGGTAATGCAGCGCTCTCATAATCCTCATTAGTGTTCCGTCAGTATGGATGGCTGTGTAATTACTTGAAGCTAAGATGCTCCGAAATGTTAAAGCAGCCTGGCGCCATTTAAAACGTCTGACACTGGCAGGCGTCCATGCTCTGAGGCGTACACTGTCACTGACTTGAGGTGATGCCTGGCAGAACGCCATTTGTACTTTTTCCTCATCAAATCCTTGTTTTATCCTCCTCTCTGCTCCTCTCCCTCACTCCCTCTCTGTCTTCTTTCTTTCGCTGCCATGCCAAATTTCTCCTCATCTCTATTCAATCTGTTTCCACTCTTTCCCTCACATGTCTTTCTGTTCGTGCTCCTCTCTGGGACTCATTTTCTTCTCCCTGAATATCTCTCTCTCTCTCTCTCTCTCTCTCTCTCTCTCTCTCTCTCTCTCTCTCTCTCTCTCTCTCTCTCTCTGCAGCCGCCTGGTGCAGTGTGAACAGGGACTGAGCATGAAGATATTCAACTACACGCCAAGACTCCCCGGACACTCCCCACTTCCTCTGTAACTCCCCTCAGACCCTAAATCCTTCTCCCCCTGCGTATCACCCGCTCTCACCCCCCCCAAACCCCCTCCTCTTTCAACCCTCACTCCTCCTTAACTCTTTTTGTAAGTACATGTTTACACAGTGCAAATGAATGGTGTCAACTGCAGTGAAAATTGAACAAACAGTGCATTTTATGATGTGAGATTACTTCAGTGCGTTTGCATCTCACCACAGTAGTTTGCTGACTCCAGATATCAACAATAATGTCATGTTTCGAGTAGCTTTGAGCCACTGAGTTTTGTCATGTAGCAAGGACCCTGACGTTGAGTTTTTCATGTAGCAGTTACTGTTTTTGAGTAGTGCATCTGGGAATGAGGCTGTTTTTCACTCCTGTTGGGGTTGAATTAACCGCAGGTAGCTCATCTGTTTAGCTGTTATTTCATAGTAGCTGCTCATTCCACATTTGCTCCCAAACATATTGTTATAATACTTTTTTTTAATTTCATAACCGACCAAATGCTTTGGACATTATTCTCACATCAGCCATTCTGAACACGCATCATTATGTTAAGAAAAAGAGGTCTATAGACGGACGAAGTTACCAGATTAGCTTGCAATCTCAGGAAAACTGAATGTTTGAGTTTAGCTTGGAGGCTAGCTAGCTCCCTAGCTAGCTGCGACTTACATTTCTGAGTCCCTAATAACGGAGTTGGTGTTGTGTCAAATGTGTGAAACCATGATGGCCTTGCAAGCAGCGAAAGGATTTTCAGAAATGAACAAGTAGGTTACCAAATGTGTCAAAGTGTTTAAGATTCTCTGCATTGATATGGACAAAAGCTAGCTAGCTAGAGCTAGCAAAAAGCAGTGAAGTTGCACATTTACTAACTCAATGATTACATACGTATCAATAATGATAATAATAATGACATTTAGTATAATAATGCACACAATATTCATACATTTCATGTCATGCACAACCTTGGTTCCTCATTTTAATATGTTTCAAGTTTCCTAGAGGGACTTATGGTAGCTGGCTGTAGGCTAACGAGCCAATGTCATATTAGCCTAAATGAAGTCATCCCTTTTTCCTGTTTTCGGAGGGAAAATAACCTCTTTCTAAAATATAACATATCTTACATCTTTAAAACAAATTAAAATACAAATAAATTCAGCCATCTCAAAGACAATTAGCTTAGCTCTGTGGGCTAGTTGACCTGTTCTAATAAAAACAGCATTTTCCTGAACAATTACAGCTACACCCCCTATAAATAAGAGAGAGAGAAAGAGCGTGTACACAGTATCTCACTATAGGTTTACAGTCCTCTGCACACTCATGCTATCAAAGAACCAGAGTTACAGTCATAACTTTAGGATTTAAATGCTTCCCTACATTTATGCCAGTCTGTAAATGAATGCAGCTACCGTTCAAGTGTTATTTCATGTACATCTGCACATGGTATTTTACCTCAAAATACAACCCTGTATTTTTCCAGTATCTTAATATCCATTAGTTCCGTTGTATGAGCTTTATTTCGTTGAGTTTGCTCACCCTAAGTACATGTTCAATGGCTGCTGTGGGAGTAATGTCTAGGATGGTATAAACACTCATTTATAAACTCATGTTTAAAGAAAGAGCTGGTTTGTAATAAGCAACAGAACCCTCAAGCCAAATCTCTGTGAAGCCAGACATCAGGATTAGAGACCGGCCAACAGGAGCGGGCCACTGCAGTATTCAGATCCCACATTATGAACAGGTGTCCGTCTTCACAAATATTTGGGTATGTAGATGTCAGTTTTTGATTGACAGTTGATTTGAATTTCTCATGTAGCTTTTATTTCATGAAACACTGACACAAGGGTCAAGTGAGAGGTGAGATGAACGGATCGTTTTGCTGTCAAGAAATAATTTCTGACTCCGACAAAAGTCTGCTGCTACCTTGAGACAGAAGTATAGCGATGAAGGCAGCGCCTCACTGTTCTCCATGCAGCTAACATTTGTTTTATTTCCACCTTCTGTTTGCGTATTACTTATCTGAATTGGCGCTGGGTAGCTTATATTAGCAGTGTGAGTCTAGTAGAGAGTGTATATATATGAAAATGTTGTTCTATTCTGATTATATTTGTATTTATTGACATCTTTTAGTGCTATGGTGCAAATTTTTCCTCAGTGGAAGCGGCAGTAGCTGTGTAGGCACTGCAGCTTCTTGTAACCGTTTGTTTGAATCAGAATACCTACCATCAGACACTTCAGACAGATTAACCCATCTGAATGACACTGAATATGAAGCCTTAAACATCACCACATGGTAGAGGAGGTCTACGGTTTTCAAAAGATTACTTTGTCTTTTTTTGATGTGATGTAAACTCCCAGTAAGCAGGGAAATGCCCACTAGCGGTCTGTCAGTGTGGACCTCTTGCCATCAGATTACACAACACCAGTTTCGTGTTGCATTGACATATTGAGACAAAGATAGTTTCGCCATTGCGTTAGATTTCTGCGCACCAGACTTTCTCATCAACAAAGCACTGGGAAAATAACTTTGATATAGGACTTCACATCACTTAGCGTACTGTAGCTGATAGCATCAATATGTTTCACACTCAATGATCATATATATCGCCAACATTAACCCCTAGCTACAGGAGACAAGGGTCTCGATATCTATAATTCAACTGGAGGACCATACCGAAAGATGTGGACCACCAGAATCAAATGCTCGACAGCTTTGATCAGTTGTCCCTCAAAAAATAAGACAAGACCAACATCTGGAAGCTCTGATGAGCACATTATTGTCATGTGACCAACGGTAAAACTGTTCAAGGAAGGAATGGCTCGTTTACAGCAGAGGATTGGTGTCAGCTCAAGTGCAGTTTTCCTGTAGGCCTGGGTTTATTTCCACAATCCAAATAACTTCTCCAGCAAACTATACATTAATGTGATCATGTACCACGCCTACAAATTGGCTAAATTGGCAATTGGGATACTGAAATGATAATGAGGTCAACAAACAGAAGAAAAGGTTTAGTCTTGTCTTATTCCTGCCACATTTACTGTTTGGCCTTTCCCGTGATCTTGGTGGATTTGTTGGAAATTGATCGGACCCACCTCAGCATCCGCTCCGATCTTTCTTGATCCTTGGAGCAAATTTCACCATGTTCGAAAATAAAACCTTCATCCATTCACCCTGGGAGGAGCTGAGGTCAAAATACCCAAGATTCAATCCCCCAGACGCCTCACCCAACCTCGCCACCACTAACACCACCCTCAGCCCACCATCGAAAAACAATCAGACTGTCACTCAGAAAGCACAATGTAAAAATGAGTGAATATTGTGACTTGAAGATAGAGTATATTAGAGGTTGTTGCGTATAATGAGAGTATTTAGAGATATATTGTGTTACTGTTTATCTGGTGAAAGGTTTATTGATGAATCACTACTTCTTTATAGCTCTATACTTTCAAAGGTGCCATCTTGCCATCCACCTCACTGTTGACTCTATTTTCTCAGTTTTCATCTGTGAATGGCAGCCAGTCTGTCATCTGCCAGTACTTTGGTAGCGGTGGATGGGGGATCCAGCTACACTGATACTAAAAATCGATCCAGCACTTCTTTTAGAGCTCTGGGTTGCACTGAGTGGGGCGGGGCTGTGTGGAATGTGGAAGTGTTGAGTATTATTCGATATATTGTAACAGAAATACGTATAACAGTAGGCTTATAGAACAGGCATGCGAAGGCGTTGCTGCTTTATCTGTGAAATGTCTCTATTAATCTCTCCGAGTGTCTGTGTTAAAGGAGTCCTGTGGAGCTTTTGACCACAAGTAGCGCTATGGAGCAATGTGTTTACGAGTGTGTAAAGTGATTTGTTTGTCTGGTGCGGGCAACAGGATATACATTCTTGCACTTTCACGCAATTTTGCTGATCAATAGCTCGTGGCAGTAAAGCATCAAGAAATGTAGCACAAACGAAGGCTGCTAGTAAACATGGATGTAGCTCAAAAATGCAGGATTCAAAATGTTAGCATAGTTAGTTAGCTGTAGTTTCGAGTGGGTCTAGTTCACTTAAGTTTTAAATGCTAAACCAAGGTGTGTCCACAGGGAGCACAGGCCCATCTGATCTGAGGCTAATCTGATGACATTACCATAAAAAGGTGCAATATATAAGAATTTAAGTTAAAAACGTTCAAAATGTAACTAAAAATATTAACAGAATTAGTTTGGACGTTATGGCGCCTTTGTATCGTTCGCAGAGGTATATGCTCAAGTTAGCATGCTAACAAGCTAGCCCCAACAGGTCCTGGTCTAAAGCTCCTGTGCTAGCAGTGCCAACGCTTCCACGGTTCCTCGAAGTCCTGGTCCTGACAGCTAGCTGCACAGCTAAATAGCTAACAGCAGCAACACTTGGCAGCAGTTTGCGGGAGCATATTGTAGCGATAGGCTGTGCCCTATTGGTTTAGAATACGATTTTGACAGGTGGTCATTCTTACATACTGCACCTTTAAGATCTGCCAAACACTGGTGTTTCAGAGGAACACACCATAACAGTATCATTGTTTATTCAATGTTTCACTTGCATGTTTAGCCCCCAAAAAATGTTAATGGCGTGGGAGCCGTGATTTTGGTCACAAACCTTTTTTGACATTTATTTGCACAAATATTTTAAGAATATAAATGTAAAAATTAGTAACCTCAATCATGAGATGTACTACTGGAAAAAATATAGTTCATCCTAAATCCTGTCTCCTGTTCCCAGTAGCAAAAAAAAAAACACATTCTGTTACAGGCTTTTATCCATACCTCCATCTTGTCTTGATTATTGCAGTTCATTATGTATTTGGCTGTGGTCTGCAGCTGGTGCAGAATGCAGCAGCAAGTTTTGTGACAAATGATAAATGCAGAAACGGTATCGCTCCATCACTTGGCTGGATTAGGCTAGGCTCCCTTTAGAGTTCAATTTAATTTAATTCTTTTAGTTACTTTAAGCTGTCCATGGCTTTGGTTGCATTAGTATGCGCTCTTATAACACCCTATTCTGCACCAAGGCAACTCAGGTTTGAGGGTTGTTGTTCTTCTGCGTCTTTGACTTGTGGCAGTAAGCTCTAAATTACTGATAGTCACAATTGCTAGATTTTGAGAAATACAGACCCTCCTTTAAATCTCTCGAATGGTGTCTGCAGTAGTTAATGGCAAGATAAAACGTCTTCAGTGATATGAACTTCTGAGGACACAGTGATGAGGTTAAAGGTGTCACATGATTTAAATGCAGGTTTGAACCCATCCAGACCCACCATGAAGGAGACCTATTTTGCCTTTTCCTTGTTTTCCTTTCCTTCAGTGTTTTATATATGCTCTCGTGCATGTTAAAGATCTTGAAAGTGAAAAAGGTCAAAGTCAGATGGAAGCTCCCTTCTCCTACAGATATCACCGCTCCTCAAAATGCCTCATCAGAAGCCCCGCCTTCAATTATGTGGCTTTGTGACATCACACTACATCACCATGTCACACTTTTGCATCATTTATGCCACGTGGCAAATTTGTCATGGGGGGGATACACTGAGGGGGAAACACAGCTGCAGCACTGGAAGGTATGAGAACACTGATGTGTTTCTGAGCACTAAAGCATGTAAACATATTCTATTAGTAACGCAAAATAAGATAGTGAACCCTTTTAAACTGCAGCTAATGACATGAATGAAAAACAGTGAATGTGACATGACTTTGGTGTGTTGATCTGAAAGCTCCACAAGGTTCCTTTAAACGTTCACTTCTTAAAAACAATACTACTTGCACTCCTGTGCGACTTCAAACTGTGTCCGATCTTGTATGCGTTGAAGAAGGAGCTGCTGTATTCCGAATAGAAACATAAAGCCATATTGCATGGATTGATGTTTACATGTCAGTGACTTACTTTACTGATAGCCATAGTTTTTCAGTACTCGAGTGCCCAGCTGAATGCAGCCCACACGCTCTGATCGAGGGTTTCTTTCCTGTACATTGTGCCCAGCTTGGTTGGGTTGTGTATATGAGGTAGATAGTGAATCAACTGTCAGAAATGCCAATACTGTTTCCTATTGATACATTCCTGAATGTCCCTCAGACTGTGCAACCTGTTTCTTTTCTATCCTCCTACTCCTCAGTGCAACCTGTGCTTTGTCATTCAATGGAAGAGTTATGACACCGGAAAGTAGTAAGACAGGATTTGAGACCTCGATTGAATGTTTCCTGGCAACATGAAACGATAAAACACAGAGGGACATCGCAGCCTCAGCGTCTGTAGCTGCAGGGGAGCTGGTGGACGGACAGCGGGTCACCAGGTTTACCTCAACGAGTGCGGTTCCTCCATACCAGGCCCATCAGGGTTCAGCCAGAACTGACCAGCGTCATAACTCTTCCCTTCTATGGCTGTGTTCTTTTCTATCCTTCAACTGAGTGCATGTCAACTGAATGTCCAGTAACTTCTTTGCTGTAGTATTAGGCCATGCTACTCTTCAATGGGTTTTGTGCATTTCTTACCTTCTTCTTTCTTTTCTAGTATTCCTATGAAGGAGACAGAGACTAAAAATCTATTATATAAAATATATATGACTAGAAAAATGGCATACAAGAATGAAGATTCACTTTTATGGCAATGTTTAATGAAATATTAATTCTTAATGTATGTTTCAGTAAAAACTGCTTTCTCTTCTTAAGTGTAGAGACTTATTGCAGGGATGCAAGTATTATATTTGGTCTTTAAAGAATATCTTGTTGAAATTCTAGACGATGTAGAGTGATGCAATTCAATAAAACTATAAAACTGAAAACTGCTTTGTGGCTTTTAATCCTGCTGATTATTCGCATTGGTGCTAATGTGACACTGAAAGGTTCCAGCAGATCTAGGATTTATTTAACTTAAAATTAATTTTTGTCTTGATGGAAAATTAGATTCTTCCTGCGGGACAACCCTCAATTCAGATGTTTACTTTATGGTTTGATGAGTATTTAAATGAGATGAATAAAATAAAAAAATCCACTTCACCTGATCTCAACCCAACAAGGATGTGGTAGTTTCATTAAAGCGGCACCCTGCTGATTTGACGTATGAAGTGTGCTGGAAAAGTGGCAAAACTAAGTGTACGGGAGATTTCTGAGTGCTTTCGATGTATATACAATGAAAGTGAGGGAGACACACACAGGGGAAACAGAATCAGGAAGTATATTTTTAAAAGGTCCAGTGTGTAGGATTTAGAGGACCTATTGGCAGAAATCAAATGTAATCTTTGTAATTATGTTTTCACAAGTGTTTTTGTTGAACTCCCACTTCTTCCAGTGCGCACCACTGGATGAAAAATTTTAGCCAAGTGACAAATTCATAGGTGCTGCGCTTCCATGTTGCCATCTGGAGTTATGAATGAATTCATGAATAAATCAATTAAAGCAAAATACAACCTACAGTGGGTAAAAGACAATATATTGGCTAGTTACTGTGTGATTATTTGAGGTTTAACATGAAGATTACAGAGCACAGTCAGGTTAGGATTAAATATTATTGCAACGACTGCTTTGGATGATCCATTGCCAAAACATGATATAGCATTTGTTATTATGTTTTCATCAGTGTATAAGCAGTTGAAACCAGAAAAAATTAGTATGTCCAAATATACGTTATAGTGAATCAAATGTAGTATGCAAAAAATACCAGGATGTCCAACTGCATCTGGTTGCATCTGCAGTATGCAAGCCAGCAAGATTTTTTGGCTATTCTGCCCCACAATTCTCTGCACAGCTGAAGATACATCACATCGACTGAGCTGCAGAGAGAGCAGACAGCTGGCCGTGTTCCAAACACATTCTTTGTGTCTTTACTTCAAATTCTGCATTACACACTGTATGATGTATGAACAAGAGGACCAGAGATCAAGGCACAACATCAAAATGTAGTAGTATATCCCGATTGTATTGTACTGAATACAAGAGTACGTACTTTGGGAGGGCAGCTGCAGTTTGTACTGAAAGTTAAATCACAAAAAAAATGAGGCGTACTGTGTAGATGTGGTATGGGTGTGGGATACACTATTCACTAGAGACTAAAAGCTGGAATATCTTGACTTCTGTTGCTTTGATTTTGACCACTTTTTTCCAAAAAGCTGTCTCCTGAATCTCTAAACTTTACCTTCTTAGCTGGTTAACTAAATCACTGGAGTGCCCTTGTAAACACAACAGTTGATTGTGGAAGCAAGAGTTGGAGGGCGAAATTTAGCCTTTTACTGGTGTCCATATTGTCCAAACAAGTTAACTCATCTGGGGTTTTATTTTGCACTTCCACGAAAACAGCCACACACTCAACAGAAGGTTTCATATAAAAATTATTTAATTCAGTTATCTTTTCATTAACTCAGTAGCATGACTACTTTACACATCATTACAAACGTATCACATATGAGAATGTGGCTATTTTTTTTTAAACACACAAAACAAGACTTATATATACACACACACACACACACACACACACACACACACACACACACATCCAAATATACATGTACAGAAATCTGTCCCCATCCCTTGTGGCTCCAACCAGCACCTCCGTCTACAGTAGATGATAACAGGCATGTAAATGTTCCCAATCTGGTCTCTTGTCAAATAATCTCATATGCAGGTTGTTCAAATTACAGCTGGTTGTTGAGTTACACTGCTGACAATGAATATTGTGTGAAATAGTGTCGAAGAATATGCCTGAGGAAATATAAACTGACAAACATGTTCATAACACCATCAGTTTACAGCACCCCATTTTACCCACAGGTACAGGTACAGGTTAAGATCTAGTCAGTGAGGGGTGGAGGAAGGGTCAGATCTTTCCGAGGACCTGCATGACGGCGACGGTGGTGCTCTGGCCAAAGATGAAAGCTCCGCAAAGCAGGGTGACCGCTCCCCAAACTGTGAGGATCACTCTGGAGAGGACAGGGTGCAAGAACAGTGAGGTGTTTGGGTCAGTTTAAAGGTTGCATTACAGTAAAGTGATGTCATTTTCTAAACTGAACAGACGGTAGTACTTGTCTCTACCCACTTAGTGATTATATCCACATGACTGATGATTATCTATCAAAAGTCTGAATTGTAATATTTTACAATATTAATGAGGTAATAATACAAACTCAGAAATATTGATTTTTTTCCATGAGTGAACAAACAAGCTGTTCTCAGAGGAGAATAAGGTCAGTTTGTTTATTCAGTCATGAAAACAATGGTTTGTTAATTTAGTTTGTTAAGGCAGAAAAAGGTCAATGAAGATCTTCTGATTAAATTGTCTTCCCCACAAGTACAAAGTGTACTTAAGTATTTTGTGAAAGTACTTAGTCAACCCATGGATTTGGCCAAAAATAGTGATATTTGATTTTGTTGCTAGTCCTTGCATCTATGAAGTGCGTATCACAATGCAGCTGCAAAAAGTACTGCAACAAAATTTTGAAGGCCATATCTACCAGCCATAGATGTAAGCAATGATTGAGTTGACAAGTCATGAACCACTTTATTTATTTACATTTTGGCAAATAAAATAATTGTTTTAAATTCGTGTTTATAGTCGCTCTTAATGTCTCCCAAAGCCTGCCAGATAATAGTGCACTGTTTGAGAGACTTTCCCATTCATAGCCAGCCACTCGCACACAAAAATGTCATGATTGATTATAGAAAGAAAGTAAGAGCTTGAGAGGAGCTGAAACTCTACATTATCTCTTTCTGCACGCATCTCTTACTGGCCACAAAAAGCGAGCATGCATCTATTCAATAGCTAGACCTGCTGGTCCTTTGGTGGGTGGCAAGGGGCTGGAACCAATCACAGCTGACCTTGGGCAAGAGGCGGAGTTCACCCTGGTCACCAGTCAATCACAGGGGTATTAATGGAGACGGACAACCCTTTGACGCTCGAGTCCGCAATTGACCTAAACTGTACGTCACATGATGCAACATACTGATGATTTACTGACGATGCAGTTTATAGAAACTGAGCAGCAGCGGAGGAGAACTTATAATTACAGTAGTGAGGGTAGCACTGGAGGGAAAGTCATGAGGTCAAATCAAAAAGGGTTCATCTCAGTGGGAGCATAAATGTGCTCAGTAAATTCCTCGCCAATCTGCCCTGAAGGGTGCACTACAGGGAGCCCATTAACTGCGGAGCACTTAAGTCCTCAAGCGAGAATAAATGTGACAAAACATCAGTGATCCGCACATTACAGTTTCTTTTTTGTGTAGAAACTTTCAGCTGTGACTCATTTTAAAGCAGTAACTGTCTACAGTAACATGTGCAGACACCATTACCAGGGCAAAAAACACTTTTCTGAGAGTTTAGGACCAAGAATCCATTTAGAAGTTGCTGTGCTCTAGAGGAGGCAGCCATTGGCAGAGCCCAGAGCTTCTGGAGGAATAAACAGTGGGAGTTGAGAAGAGCACTGAGTTTTTAAACTTTGAGGATTAAAAAGTGGATTTATCTTTACTCTTGCATCTCAACCTGTCTGTTGCTACAAGCCACAGAGGTGCTGAAATCCACAGTAATGAACTTTAATTGGCTCTTATTTGACTGCTCTATTGACGGTACATCTACATTACTTGATGAATGTACAAGTCTCTGGTTTGTGCTGACTTTGGTCAGAAGCTAACATTGAACTGAACACAAACACACACACGATGCCTGAGGTTTCTTGTATTCTAAGGGCTAATGTATGTAAGGTATTCTGGCGGTTAGAGGCGAGTAAACCTGCGGTAAAACTCAGATTAACACAAATGATCTAGCCGTCAAACTCAAACGAATAACGCAAAGAGAGTGAACACAGCTAGTTTGTCAGCCTCAGCCAGCTTGGAATTTTGAAGCTAGGTGGGTGCGTTCCAGTAAACAGGTGTAATCTGGCCTGTCTCAGGTCCAGCCACTTCTTTGCCTATTTTTGATTGGCCAGGTTGGCTGGTACCGCTAACTTTGAGCCTCATTCTGGCTCTTCAAAAGACTATAGGTGATGTCATACTGGCGCTGTATGATATTTTTAAAGTCAGTGGAACAAACACCCACTCAACAGTAAAACTTATTACACCTAATTCTGTCTTTGTGTGCAAGTATTATTTTGGGCTCTCAGTCAGACGTATATTTACAATAAATTTACATTTAAATTAAGTTCTGTCTCACCTGGTCTTCAAGGACACTGGCTCAGACTGCATGGCAAACACCAGACAGAGTCCTGTTCAAACACATCACAGGGTTTAAGAGTTGCAACACAAGGGGACAGCAGAGAATATGAGCGTATAAACCAGAGTGTTACCTGGAAAGATAAAGATGAAGAAGGCGCTGATCCCGCCGATGACACTGATGACCTTGCTGATGTCAGGTACAAACATGGCTATGAGCAGCGTCGCCATTATCCACAGGATCGTCAGCACATAGCGGCTGCGGCTTTCAAACCCCACTATTGCAATGCTGCCACGCCTTCGCCACCAGCTCAAGAGGGGGTCCTGGATCACGGATCTGATGGGCAGGAATGGGTGTGTTTTTGATCCGTTAGTGTGTCTACAGAAAGTCTTTAAGCTGCCAATAAATTGTCCTTAAAACAAACATTGTGACTAAGGCAGAGAATGTGAGGAGGTCTGAGGTCATGTGCTTTGCTTCATATGACTTAAACAGTCCTGTGTCCACATCAGGCCAGATTTAATGTAAATACAACTTATTGTGTAAGAAACTTGAACTTTATCTCAACATTTCAGATGACTTTGAATGATTTACAGTGAAATAGCGACACTGTTGAGTCTTTTTTAAAGATTCAGCTGAAGTGTCCCTGACCTGCCCAGCAGCAGGATGATGGGATAGATGGTGATGATGGAGATTCCAAACAGCAGCCTTGCGATGAGCATCAGAATGTCATCGCCGGTGTACGACATCAGAATGTCTGCCTTCACATCCTTTCCAAATGTCAGGTACCCATAAACCCCTGCAACAGAGGAAGAGAATGGAATTTCCTTAATCCTTATCCATCTGCAACAAATACAGCGTGTGTCCGATGCCAAATGGAAAAACTGACATTTCCACTCACAAACGATGGCCAAGTGAGCTGACTCAGCACAAACATAGTGGCATGATAAGTTGGAGCAACAAACCTGTTTAAACATGACTCATACATGTGTGACAACATACATGTAACTGTTTATTGGTTGGGTACATTAACTAACTAGCCTCTCAAAACCCAACCCAACCCTAACGTCCCCGTCGTGAGAGGTGGAAACAGGTCAAGCTGGCCAATAGGGCAATGGTAAAACTCATGGGCCAATCACCCGTGAAGTGGATTCAACTGATTACAGAAACATTGATGAAGAAACCCCACAACCTAGGAGATGAAGACTCTTCGGGGGTGGAAACGATTCATCAATGGCCTATGTTCCGAAAGGAATACAAAGGCCTAAGTAAGTAAAGTAAGTACATTAACTAAGACACTTGGATCAGCTGTATAGAGCCATTTTATGATTTTCTGTAGTTTTCTTTACATTTTAAAACAAGTCCCCATCTACTTCAGTTATTTAGGAGAAATGCTGCAACCCTGTTGTTCTGTGAAGCTCCAGAAATCCAGAAATGTTTAGTGTACTAAGAAACTTCACCCAACTTTCCATCAGCATGGGGGTGAGCAGATAATGACTTTTCGTTTTTTGGTAAACTTCTCATTCAACCTTTATTTAAACCCCCAAGAAATCATTGAGGGCAAGCACTCATTTAGGCACAAATTAAAAAAAAAATAGAATAGGTGGAAAAATGTGATAAAGAGAAACAAACGCATAATCACAGAGTGAATAAACAGAATGGGTACATAAAAATGATAACAGGTAAGAAGCAATATGACAATATACAAATAAAATGAATTTCTTTTGCTCAAAATGAACTGCAAGCAAACGGACATGACAAAACACAAACAAAACAGAGGTGCATAAAAGATAAATGGCAGACAACTATACAGGACATTCAAATGCTGAGTAGTTTGTAACAGAAGTCTTAAACTGACCTATAGATATAACTGTATCAAGTTTAAATGTACATCGTAAAATATTCCGAGTGTATGGAGCACTGAAACTGAAAGTGGAGCATTACACAAGCGCTGGAGCATGTTGAATAATGACTCTGACCAGTTTAATAAAGAGCTGATATATGGTGGCATGTTGCCCTTTAAGGCTCTAAACAGAAACAGAAACCAGTGGCTGTCACGTCTTACTGTTAAAGGGGCCCACCCAACTCTTTCATATGGAATACAATGATGAGTGGAGTAACAGTAACCAGTAATAAATCTGAGGGTGGAGTGATAAACCGAGTCTAGTAGAGTAAGAGACAGATATCACCACCATAATCCAGGACAAGTAAAGACAGCTTCAATGATCCGTTACCTACAGAACAGTGGGAAAGTGGTTCTGTTTCTGTATAAATAACCAATTGTTTGTCTTAGCTGGCTAACAAGTGTGTTAATATGAGATTTGTATTCAGAAACCCTTTCAACACTGCGTCCTGTTAGAGTTAGAACTTAACCTTTAAACATTTCTCAATGAGTGCTATCAAAAGAGTAAGTTTCATCCCAACTCTGTGCTAATTGTACACGGTAAGTTAGTCAACTGATATGGTATTTCAAGGCCGATACTTTAATAATCAGGAAGACGGATAATTGGAACTGATATACATTTACAGGAAAAACAAAAATCTCAGTCTCCCAGTCGAGACCAACAACAATTTACTCAAGTACTGTGCTTACGTACAATCTGTAGGTACTTTGCTTCAGTATTACATTAATACTTTCACTCCACTCCTTTTACTTGATAACTTTAGCTACTAGTTACCTTACAGAATCTGATTATTCAGTGCTGCTCGACCATTACTCGTGACATCAAATAGTATTGTGGACACTGAAACCACAGACTGGTGACCACTATCCATTTTAATCAGCAATCAGAGACAAAACTCATTGATACCGATAATCAGAAAAATGCTGAATATCAGCCCCAATAATGAGCCGGACCAAAAACGGGTCTCCCACAGTAACTAAAGCTGTATAAACTACATGAGTACAAAGTATGTATTTGGGACACATCTTAAAGAGAACCTACAGCCATGCTAGCAGCTGTGCGAGGCTGCTTATGCTGCATTCCAGACGAATCACAACTTGAAAATTTCAAACTATCTGAGGTCAGAATCTCTGTGTTTCTAGGACTGGCAACAAGCTTGACATTTGAGCTTCACCCCCCTGAGCTCGTGGCTGCCGTGTGAACATGGTCTACAGGGAGGGGCAGGGTGTATTTGTAGATGAAAGTATTTGTATTAGGCGAGTGAATGGAATATTAAGATACGTTTCCAAGCATTACAGTGGCTTAAAATAAAATGTGTAATGGCCTCATGGTGTTGTTTTATGTGTTGTTTACTCTCCTCTATTTCAGTTATATATGTAAGGAGAATGCACTGCTGATTGTTCAGTTCTGTGTACACTTGACAATGATTTCGGTTCGGGAAGTTTAAGGTCTGAAGTTGGAAATTTCAACTAGGAAAATCTGACCTCAGGCTGACTGGAACCCAACATTTGGCCCAGCTCTCAGTTGAGATTAATGCTAACATCAGCATGCCAACAATGACAATGCAAATCTAAATTTTGTGTCTTGGTTTGCCCAGTCTTTATGTTCAAAGGCTTTCATCAAAAGAGCGCTATTTTATATCCTTAAATTTATTGCTCGGAAAAATGTAATGCTCACATGGATTAATAATACACCACCTACAACTGCAGTTTGGCACGAGCTGACATTAGATAATACCAATGGATGAATCTTAACATCTTTACGACTTGGACATCCTTCTTTAGAGATGTTAATCAAAGACTTACAATGAATATATTAAAAGGAACGATAGATTGCAATAAGGAAACTTGATGAGAAAAGTATTTTGCCATAAAACAAAGTTCTTAATCCGATGATGGGCACTGGATGAAAAGTTATTGGATCACAAAAGTTATTATGCTTCATCCTGAGGGGGACCTGAATGTGCAGATTTTATGAGAACTCATTCTATAGGTGATATTTCACTCCGAATCACAAATGTCAGCCTCCGGGTGGCGCTGGAGGAAATGTCAGGGGATCAGCAGCAAAGTCATTGCAATTCATTGTCTGGAGACCTTGAATATCTACAGGAAATGTCCCTGCATATAAAGAAACACATATACACATATACTAGATGCTGACATATTTCAGTTTGGACTGAAGCAGTGGACCAGACACACTAGAGCATCTAACAAAACTGCCTGTGACCTCCAAAGTATGCTGCTCACTTCACCTCACTTCACATAGCAGTAAAGGGGAGAAGTAGTCCAATCATACCTGTTGAAGAGACTTCTCTGAATCAAAACCACTTTAAAAAAAACACACTTTTTATTCCTCCTGATGTTTCCTCTGCTGCCCATACTGCACTGGAGATGTATGGAGAGAAAGTAGGTGTATTGTAAGAAAGAGGAGAGAGGAAGAAGAACCTGTGAGCGAGTAGATGATGAGACAGAAGATCATGGAGACCACAGAGATGAAGACCCAGTGAGAGAGCCGCTGGTTCTCCATGCTGCTGTAGATGGCGATGGACGCCTCGTGGCACTGGAACAAACACACAGACAGGAAAGCATAACTGAAACATCCAAAAGTGTGCACTCAGTGCAGAGAATAAAGACTTCTTTGGTAAAGGCGAGGAGACAAAATACAGGTCTGACAGATGAGAAGGGACAGGTGTTGGTCGGGCAGATTGCCTCTCTAGCCGCCAACCTTGGGTTTTTCTCATCAGTTTGGAGCTCACAGAGGAAGGCGAGGATCCAAAGGTCTTATTATCTCTGATCTCTGTGCCGCGTGTGATGTACTGAGAGGAGATGGGGAATTAAATGAAGGCTTCGGGCTGCGACTGGCACAATGGGTCGAGCTAAACCATCACAGAGGTCAGGATACAGACTCTTGTCCCCACTTGATCCCAGCTGCTATCGCCTGGTTTTAAATCTAGCGTCCCTGTTCCTGCCTCCCCCTCCTCCTCCACCTCTCCGGATCTCATCAGCTCCCTTTTCAACCCTTCACAGTGCAATCACTCACCCCGGGGGAGCGTGTCCGTCACTGTGTTTGTGTGAGAGGACGTGCATCAGTCCTCTCTCACTTTCCCCTCCTTTTATTAGATCCCGCCAGCATCCCTCAGGGGTTACCTTGGCAACTTGGGAAGTTACACATCAGTCTGTCCTGCTTTAGACTGACAGAATGATCTTTTTCCTGTACCCTACCCCTGCTATTAAATATGAAAAGCTCACTCTGCAGAGTTCCTGCGGAGCACAGCGGCTCCGGGCTGCACCAGCCTGCTGACCTTTACACTGCACTGAAACACTCTCCTGAGAAAGTCTAGATCCTGAAAATTACTGAAAGCGCACTCTGCATCACTTCAACGTCTGCCACTGTTTGGAAATTAGAAATACACCAAAGCAAAATTCCAATAATAATTTTCTCATTTGCCTCTGACATTTGCATAGTCTCACTGTGCAGATTAGTCTGGTGTTATTTGTCAAGCTTTTGAGATGTTTCAGAGTAAGTGGATGTACTTGTGTTTGTGGCGCTCGCAACTTTCCACAGTAAAGCTTCTATTTTATGTCATATGGGCTTTTTCTTCTGGAGAAAGTAGCTCCAGTGGAAACGGTTGACAGTCAGGTCTGGATTAAAGCATAGACATGGATACATTTCCTTCTCCATTGTTGTGTTTCCCAGTAACGCCCTGCTGTGTGAAATTTTAGCATGCCACATTGACCTTTTTGGGCACAGCCAATGGCTGAAGGTTACTGCAAGTCCCAAGTTTATCTTAACAGACTGACATATTCACATCTCACTGGAAGTTAGATAAGATGATGGATACCACTATGAAACTACAGCCAGCAGGTAATTAGCTTAGCTTTGCATGAAGACTGGAAATGGGAGGAAACGGCTAGCCTGCTTCTTTTCAAAGGTAACAAAATCTACATGCCAGCAGCTCACTTCACAGCTTATATCTTCTACCATGAACAGAGACTTCCTGGGCTCCCGTCATCACAATGAGGTTGTGCGAACCAGCAATTAATGAGGTCAAGACAAATGAATGGGGAGTGTTTCTTTACCCACTACACATAATCAAATTATCAGCATTTGCTACTTGACATGTCACCTTTCACATGGTACATACAGTAAGTAAAGTGGCCTGTCTGCTCCAACAGCAGTACTTGTTGGAAGGTCTAAGAATGTCTCCATTGCATTTCTCAGGCATCAGAACTGGGGATCTGCATCTGACAATTTTTCTGAATCAAAAACAAAAAACACTCACAGGGAACCGGTCGTCTTATTTATGCTCACAATAAGTAAAGAGACCTGTTCTCTGTGAGTGCCAAAGTTTTGCTTATCTTTGATTCTTGCCTCTACTGTGCACCTGTTATATTGTTCAAGTTTTGGAGAAGTGTGTGCTGCTATTTTTTAACTTTATGAAACAGACAATCCATCAATCAAATCCACTTGACACAGTGGTAAGCAAAGGAGTGGAGGCAAGCTCCCCCTTTTCTGCCATTGTATCTTTATCAGATAGAAATAACAGACATAGAAAAACATAGACACTTCAACAAAGGTCCCAGATGGAATCAAACCAGAATATGGCGGAAACAGCAGTATACATGTTTACCAGTCTTCAGCAAGACACCCCTTAAGCGGCTGTTGGCCTTTTTCAAACTCCTTCCATCACTTTTCGTGCAGCAATGGAAGTGCAAACATTGTGAAAGCATTTTTTTTTTAAATATAAATCTTGGGTCATTTGTGTCAATGTGAATGTGTATTGTGTTTTCAGTGTTTCACCTAGGATTCAGTTGCAGCAGCGGTGTCACACAGTTTCTTCTTTTTTTGAACGTTTGCAAAGTGCCCCGTCAGGGAGGTTTCTGTGTGTCTGCTGGCAGCACAGGGACTCTAAGTACATAATGTACTTATGAGGTGAGATGAGCCAGTCTTTTAAAACTCATCTGAAAATATCAATCTGTATGGGTGAAAATCAAACATCCCCTTTGGAGGGGAAGATTACATGAAATTTTCTCAAGAGCAACTTGAAGAGGACACCAAATGTAGTGGTGTAACTCAAACACCAGCCAGATAAGAAACACTGGGTTAATAGTGCAACACTGGCAGCTGTGTTTACAGTGATATACTGGGGAGGCAAATCATATTTTTCCAGGTAGGTATCAATATTGGTTTGTACATGAGTCTATGCACAAATCTGATACCACTCAATTTAGAAACGAGACTCTGCTACTTCCCAGTTAGCGCCGTTAACTCTGCTTAAAGTTACACATCGGAAAGTGAGTCAGACGGAGCTAGCAACATGTCAGCTAGCAATATCTTACTCTGGATAACCCCCACCAGTAAAATGGTGAAAGAGCACGACGAAACTGCTCTCCCCAAACTTTATGAGACTGAGGGAACACATGATGTAGGCTGAAAGACGTGCAGGCAACCAGCTTTACTACTGACATTTGGACCTCTGACATGAGCCCCATGTCTTTGCTGAGTCTGCACACTGGGTGGACACAGTATCGCCGTCAACATTTGCAGTGCGGCGCTGCAAACAAACGAGTTCCGTGAGTACGTTTTAAGGGAATTCTTTATTCCTAGATTTAAGTTGCTGTTGCATTACTTTTTTAAAACTGTTCCATTAAAAAAAGGTGGCACTTCAACAGTTATTAAAGGAATTGTTTAATCTTAGATTGCTTTGAGAGATTTTTTAGATTTGTTCTTTTTCGGTTATGACTGACTGAAAAAATAGATGATGAAAAGAATGTTGTATGGCAAGCATTCTCTGCAAGGTTTAACCTCATTGTTTTTGGGCGGAGGCAGAAAATCTCACAGACAGACCTGGACAAAATACCATAAACCCAAACTACCAGCAATGCTTGATACTACTGTTGAGAAAAACTGTTTATTACTTGATGGGTAATCGCATTTTAATGTAGCCTCATGCACGTCTTTGCAGTTTTCCCCATTGTGAAGCATGCATACATGCATATATAATTACCTCACGCGGCTGCACACTCAGTGGCCTCCAGCCTTACCACATCATGATGTTCCAAACACATGTTAAAGTCTCAAAGGGTCCTACACGAACACATTTCAAATGGTTGCACTCACTTGGAAACCAAAGCAGATGGTCGGGATGACGCTGAACATGGAGGCCCAGGAGCTGATCCTGCGCACAGACAGGATGAGACACAAGACTCATTCTCTTAAGATCACAAATGCCACGAGAAGAAGAAATTATTAGGGCACCATTCATAATGCCGTGCCATTTAGAGACACTTCGCCATAGAGTTCATCTGTCAATCACAGGCGCACTGCTGACAAGAGCAGCCAGGGTAAGCCAGTGAGCTAGACAGAGTGTCCAACAGTGACACAGGTTCAAGGAGAGGAGCGAGCACAGTGGTTTGATCTACTTCGTCTGTCCCGGTGGCCTGGATTGAAAGGAGATTTATGGATAAGACTCGTGACCGTCATATTTCCTGGAAGCAACACCAGAACACAAACTTGCTCTGGTGATTAAGCTCATTTATAACACAGGAAAGACAGCTTCAAAGACAAAACTTCACTTTTCAAAAAAGATGCATAGAAACCTGTTTAGCATTTTGTTATAATAATTTCCTGTTTTTCCTTTCCTCATTTCCACCAAAGTTGCTGAGGCTTGAAGGCAAATGATACACTTTGCTTCAGTCATGCAGACAAGAGTAAATATGGACTGCTGAGCGTATATTACAGAAACTAATTTTGTAATAGAATTGTCAGCTCCAGACTCTGTCTGAATGAACAGTCTGACATTGTGAGATTTAAAGTGAATTGCTTTTTTTTTTGCCAAGAATTAAATAAAAAGATCGAGGCCACTCATGTGTTTGTATAATATGGACCTACAGCAAGCACACAGTTAGCTTAGCTTTGCATAAAGACTGGAAACTGGGGGGAAAACAGCTAGCTTGACTCTGTCCAAAAGGTAACTAAATCCCCCTACCAGCTTGTCTAAAGCTCACCAATTAACATGTTAGAACTATAACATAAAGAGTAAAAAACTGTTAGCTGTGATTTAGCTAGCTTTGTCCCCCTACTACAAGTCTTTATGCTTAGCTAACCATCTTCTGGCTGTAGCTATATAATGTATGTAATGGACAAATAATCTTAATAACCTAATTTTACTTAGTTCTTAATACTTGTTTTTACTTAAAAACAAATAGGTGCAGTTCCCAAGATGACATGAAATAAATGCTGCTAACAGGAGGACAATATAGCATTCCTAAACACATCTACTCTCAACACTAATTTGAGTTCACCAGCCATGATGACCAGTGAAGCAGACGGATTGTTTGGAGCACTGAATCCCATCATTTGTCCTCTCCAACACACACACACACACATACCCACTGCTGTAGAGAGGGGCGATGTGAACCAGAACCGGAGCGGTGTGGTATTTGATGATGATGGCGATGGTCAGGTAGGTCGCAGCCAGAGTGCCTAGAACACTGAGAGGACAGAGACAGAACGCCTGCTTCAGACAGAAATCAGACAAACGCTGACACAGTTAAGTCAAAGTGCAACGGATGAGTGCATTACAGGAAAATGACCACAGGAGTCAGTGATCCATACACGTGCATGACAGTTAAGGTGTGTTGTACTTTGTGCACCAGTGTGTACAATATGTCTATGGACAAAGAGTAGCATCCTCAGTATATTTACTAAATGTGTGTTAAAACAAAGATGAGGTGAGATTAATCTAAAACCATACTGTATACTTGTTGAAGATTTCAAGGTCAAAGTGCTACACAAGCTTTTAGAGGTTGCAATGCTCATTTCACCCTGAAGTAAGATAACAACATACTGACCATATGGGCAAGATATTTGGGCCAAATACACCCCTTGCCCCTACCCGCCGAGGGTTAAGGTGTCCTGATTTATGTTGGGATAAGAGGGGTAGGATTAAGTGTTGGGAATACATCCAAAAAGAAGATTTTTTAGAAGCACACTGAGAACTCTGTCGTGTCAATGTATTATGGTCATTTTCCTTAAAATAAGCATAAAACAAGCCCTGTATTTTAACATATTACAATGTTGCCAGTAACAGTAGTGATGTGGAACAAAGGACAAGCCAGTCAGAAGTTGGTCAGAAGTGGGCTGAGGTGGCACTAATTAAAAGTTATGGAGCATCCAAAATGAACAGGGTTTGTCCTCAGGGGAGTATCTATGTATATAATTATATACATTTATATTGCTTAATATACATAGAATTTGAATTTCCATTTTTTGGAAATCTCACCATTACCTGCTGAGCTCCCTTGTTATGCAGTGAACTGTAGATAAAGAGCATATCTGAGCAGATGGTGGAGAGCTAAATGAAAGTCCTTGCAGACTCGGGCCCTTTGTGTGGAGTACGTGAGTACTGTCCAAAGACTCAATCCAGTCCACAAGGGCCCTCAACTCAAATTTCTGCAGACTTACAGTGTCCACTTGAGGTGCAGACTTTGTTGGACCTCACTGGTTTAATTGACTATTTATTGCAACATGGACTTGGTGTTGTAGCTTATCCAAATGCAGACTGAACAAACAAATGCCTCAAAATGAATGTGTAAAACAATTAATTGAATAAAACATTATTTGAATTGTGTAAACCAGAAATGATGTCCTATCACAACTGATACATGGAAACACTAACTGCTTCTGTACTAATATACTATACTTCTAAACCATGTGTGTGGACAAACAAATGGCTATGCATACATGCACTCCCACATATGACATGGGATATCTGACCTGATGTATTTCTGAATGCTGATCTCTTTGGGGATGGACAGTGGCAGGATGAGGAGGATGCAGAGCAGCAGAAGGGCAAAGCGCTGGTCTGTGTAGAAGTGGTACGGCATCTCTGACTCAGACAAACCAGTTACCAGCTCATAGAGGGAACCGCACACTGACAGGTAAACAAGAAAAAACACACACATACATGACATGCAAGCACATAGAGTACAAACTAACAGTAGGAGGCATAGTAAGGCTGTAGTAGTGAGGCTGTAGTAAAATAGATTTTGGATGTAAACTGTATCCATCCGAGAGACAAGAAATAAGTCTGCAACTGACGTGGATTGGGAAAAAGAAAAAAAGAAAAAAAATACACAGGTATTCAGACCATACTCATGTCAGCCTCTCCATCTTTGTATCAGGTATTCGTGGCCATTTTACCACAGTCTGAACCATTAGGTTAAAATCAATGGAACAAACCAGACATAAATCTGCCCTTTAACTGAGAGGAGGAAAAAGCCAAACAAGGTCACAGAGGACTCATCCACTCTAACATAAGTGGAATAAAATGATCCTTATCGACCAGAGAAAAAGAGTCAAGTTGGTTCACAAAAAAAACAAAAAAACAAAAACAAACAAACAACTAGAGATCCAGAGTCAAGTTCCAATTAAAGAGGTCACAACTTTTCTCAAAGACTTGAGCTGGAATTTGTGACATTAACCTGGGACACACACATAAAAGCTGCTACAAGTGTCATTCTGGGAGCAAAAAAGAAGGGAGCAAAGAAGATTGACCCAAATGCCAGAGATAGCAGGCAAGCAGATCAGTTGCAGAACATTATTCCAAAATCCCATGGGAAGTGGTAGTGGTGGAAGTGGCAGGTCCGCTAACGGAGACCCAGCAACTGGAGCAGGGCTGCCAACGGAGACCCAGCGACTGGAGCAGGGCTGCCAACGGAGACCCAGCGACTGGAGCAGGGCTGCCAACGGAGACCCAGCGACTGGAGCAGGGCTGCCAACGGAGACCCAGCAACTGGAGCAGGGCTGCCAACGGAGACCCAGCGACTGGAGCAGGGCTGCCAACGGAGACCCAGCAACTGGAGCAGGGCTGCCAACGGAGACCCAGCGACTGGAGCAGGGCTGCCAACGGAGACCCAGCGACTGGAGCAGAGCTGCCAACGGAGACCCAGGGAAATGGAGCAGCATCAAGGAACAATATCAGGAGAAGACTTGGTTGCAACAGAGAACCAGAGGCAAGGGTCGACTTGGCCACTGACAGAGAATCAGAGACAGGAGTTGGCCGGGCCTTTGACAGAAAACCAGGGGCTGATGTCGGCAGGCTGCCAACGGGGAACCACGAGGTAGAGACGGCTGAGGCCGCCAATGAGGACCCAGGGATCGACTGACCAAGGGGCTAAAGGGGGGCGTCGACTGACCGAGGGGGTAGAGGGGCGTTGACTGACCCAGGGACTAGAGGGGCGGGTGTCAGTGAAGGCTACCGACTGATGGTCTGGGAAGTCTGGCTATGGGTCAGCAGGGATGGATGACTGAGGGTCTGAAGTAGGTTTTGGCAAGACTGCCAACTGAGAACTAGAGGCAGGCGTCGTCTGGAACCACAGACGCAGGCAGAGGCAGGGGACAACTAGGAAATTGATGCAGAAACAGCAGTCAACTGGGCCATCAATGGGGAACCAGAGGCAGAAGGGGCTCCAACCGACCAGGGGACTGGGGAGATGTTGACCCACCCAGGAACAACAAAGGCACTGGCTGGGACCCATTCATGTAGGAACTGCAGAGTGCCGCCCATGGAGAACCAGAGGTGGGAAAGGCACTGTCCAAGCCATGGACTGAAAAGATGTTGACTGACCCAGGAAAAACAGAGGTGCTGGGAGCCCCTACGCAGGAACAGCAGTCAGGCTCTGGGTGGCAAGACCTGGATGATAGGGAGCCTTGATATTACCTGTAGCCTCTCTGTCTTGTGGGGGCCATCCTGAAAGCCAGCCAGGGCCTCCAGAAAGGAGACTTCTGGGATTTGTCGCAGGTAGAATCTGCCAAGGAGCTAGCCAGCTTGGTAACAGGAAATGGCTGGATGCTATCAGACACAGGCGCTTGAGCTGGCAGGAGTCTAGCAGGCCTGTGGCTAGCCGACACAGGAGCTGGAATGGGCAAGAGGTTAGCGGGCTGGTGGCTTGTCGATTCAGGACAGGGAGGCTGCAGGCTCACCAACCTAAGACTAATCACACGAGGCAGAGATGCTGACTGGTAGCTGGGAACCATATGCTGAGAACTGGGCTGGTAGCTGGAAACCTGGTGCTGGGGCTTGGGCTGGTAGCTGAGAACCTGGGGCTTGGGCTTGGAGGCTTGGATTGTAACCTCACACTCCGCAAACTGCCATCAGCCTTGTGGCCAGAGCTGGGTTTCCTCATCGAGGAAATGGAAAAAAATATGGAGTCATTATCACAGTAACGGGTGGATGAAAGACTGGAGACCACATAAGTCAGTCTCTGCCAAGGAAATGGCTAGTGAGCTGTTGGTCACCCTGAGAGCAAAGAAATCTGACCTAAATGCAAGAAATGGCAGGAAGGAAGAACAGTTGCAAAACTTAATTTCAAAATACCAGGGGGAACAGGTCAACAGGACAGCAGGAACAGGCAAACACAACAGACGACTCAACAAAGAATGAACTAATGACTGTAAAATACAAACTAAACCAACAAGGGAATGAGGTGCAGGTGAAGCAAGGTGGAGAAGCACAGCTGAGGAGAATGATATGAAGAGCAACACAGCAGGAAAGAAGTTGATGGGCTGGGAAAGAACAGGGGAAACTAAGGGCAGGGCAAACTAAGCTGATGCACAGCAGGTGTGGATGGAAAAGCAGGCTGGGGAGGAGCACAGGAACCCAAGAACACAGGAGGGAAACAGTAAAAGACAACACAAAACCCAGGAAACACATAAAAAGGATACAGAAATGACAAATCAATGGAAATTGGTTGATGGATTCCATCATAGGTAAATGGACTTGCATTTCTATAGCGCTTTTCCAGTCTACTGACCACTCAAAGCGCTTCACAAGACATTATCAGCCATTCACACACACATTCATATATTGATGGCAGAGGCCGCCATGCAAGGTCATTTCAGAAAAATGGTCTGTTGAAACTCAAATAGGTTTTCTCAGCAAAATAATGAATATCAATGAAGCTAAAAAAAGGACTTTACAAAAAAAGTACAAGTCAGTTCTCAGTGCGATTTGCGCACACGGCTGACTCTCAAACTCACACTTCTCCAACTGGTCATCAACTATAACCAGAAAGGCCACAGAGATCATGAAGAGGTTGAAGACGAAGCAGATCTCACACAGCTGACCAATGGCTGGCCCACACACCTCCTTCACCACCGCCTGGTAGGTGCACTGGCCACTGATGGACGAAGAGTAGCCCAGGATAATCAGTCCACTGACCAGGAACACAAGGGAGACCTGAGTGGACAAAGGAAAAGGCAAATGATGGAGCCATGAGATTGGTTTGGCTCTAATTTGAACAACATTTAATACAATGATATCCAAAATGTATCAAGGCAAAGAAAATTGGAAAAGAATGCAGACGAACTGAAAGGGCTAACTTCGACACATTATCAGATTCTGGCTCTTATTTTCAACAACCACCATAACATTACATCAGAAGGGGAGAGGATGGCCATTTGTGACCATCCAAAACTTTCCAGTCAAACCTTTTAAACTTTTACACAAGAGTGCCAAGCAATTACCTTCATACCGCAGGAGGTTACCCCTCCATCCCTGCTTACAGATCAGGATAAATGTTGGTTTCTTCTGGTATAAAGTGCTGATAAGGCGCACTGACTCATTGAACTCTTATCAGAGGTGTGAAAGATAAAGCATCACCTCAAAAAACAAATCAAAGACCAGTTACAAAACCTGAACAGAGAGAATAAAACACCAGAGAGAGGAGGCATCCTTCCGGATTATTGATCCCTGCTAAACAGCTAGAAGGTCAAAGTCTGGACTTCATGGACATACAAATGACAGCAATTATGCTAATAAGGTCTATAAGGGATCTGTGGGGAAAACACCTGGGAGTGACTTTGCAGGGGTGTCAAAAGAGCAAGCTCAGACACAAACTACAAAGGTTCACGGTCCAATTAAGCTCTAAAGCTACCGTCAAGTGTCCGGTCAAATATTTGGAATCACTGCAGTGTAATTGGGAGGCCGGGCCAAATTGGGAAGCACAGAAAAAAAAACTTCAGATTCAGGTCTTTGACCTCATTTAGCACCAATTACACTATCCAGGACAAGTTTTTGGAGATTATAGGAGAAAAACCACTTCAGAGCCCTTTAATAGTGCACAACGAGCTAAATGTTTACTGGCATCAGCGGAGACAGTGCGATGCCAACTTTTAATGCTGATATTGATTAAATATATGAATATAAAGTACATTTCTTTACACAATGAGCATCATCCCAAATCAAGACTTGATCCAAGTGAGAAGTAATTTCAGAAGAGAGTGGTGTGTGTCTGTGTGTACTGGAGGGTCAAAGAGTCAACATCTTACGACCCCATATTCTCATTTAATTAATTGGTATCTTTAGTGTCAGTTAATCAAGCTATTATTTTTTTTTAATAGTGAAGTTCACAAAGTCCATGTGTGCACAGTGCATCCAATTTAGGGTTCAGGATAAAAAAAAAATAAATAAATAAAAACACATTGCACAATTATTTTGTCAGCTATTGCAATAAGCCACAAAAATTACTATTCCCATTTTAATGGGAATAGTAATTTTTCTTTTCATATACACAGAACATTTGCATGAAGTGATATTTGCATAATAATGCATTTTCAATAATATTTTTATTAATTTAATCAAATTACTTATTTTGTCTTAACACTCCCAGTGTCAGTATTTGATTTAATTTAAAAGACTATAAAATACTGCCGATTAGCAATCCATTATAGACCCTTTTCACAGCAGACATTTTGACTTGTCAAAGCCAGACAAGCACAGCTGTAATTTGTTACGTTAATGATGGCTTCATTCCATTTAGTTCAGCTTGCTCCAGGGTTCTGGTATTGTTAATGCTCACTCACTCACTGATGTGAATTAACTGGATACTAATGATTTGGGGCCATCGTTAACGTTATTGGTGACACCTTTGTGTTCCTGCTCTGACGAGCCAAAATGCCTGCCATGAAAAAGGTCTATAATGTGAAAGGGATGACTTATAGGGACACTGTATATATAAAAACAAGGGATGCAATGTATTAATGTTTCAGTTATTATGTTATTGTTGTGGCTTCTCTACATCTGCATGCACCTGTGAAGCTGTGTTTAGCTTCGTAGCCTGTGTAAGCTAACTGCTTTGGTTTCACAGTGCATTGGTTCTATGGTTCAGTTTCACCTTTCTTATCCAACTACCTGAAGACATTTGTATCCAGCAAAAAAGCTCTGATAAATCTACAGTAAAAAACTAAGAGGCACGCAGACAAAGTTAGTATGTGGAGACTAAAATAAAAGTTAAGTCGAGTATATTACTGGACTTAATACTTGTGGGGTAGCCGGAGACATGACAATAAACAAATGCTAATGTAGCTAAATGTAATTATCAAAAACTTGAGATTACCCACATGTTTAATTTTACAAGCAGCTTTGGAATTAGATGACTTAAAAATGTAATCATATGAGTGTGAAATCAAGCAGCCTGCAAGCAGGTAGAAAACCTCACTGTATCTGACAACCCAACTGACACAACGCAGAGGACACACACAGTTTAAACACATTCAAGCCTTACTTTGCATGGAGACAAACGGTGAGGAAGTAGCAGCAAAGACGCTGAAACACTGAACTGAATATTTTTCAAACAGAACATACAGGAACTGAAATATTAATGGAGCGCCTCTGTTTCAACCGCAAGGTGATTTATCCGGTAAATGTAAGAAAGACGGACAACCAGGGCAGGCAGGGCGATTTCATCTGGAGACTGACACCAAAAGAACTACAACAGGACTGTGATTGACTTTTTCCTTTCCACTCAAAACTAGAGTGTTCAGGTTTCCCCAGCAGAATTCCCATCGACCACATGGGCGAAAGCCAAGGGAAGAGAAATATGCTGGGATTTGTGTCTTGTCTGGGAACTTCGTCCACATGACTATCAGAGAGATTCAAGTCAATTGACAGGGTCAAAGTGATGCCCAGCTGCAGGGACAAGGTTGTGTAGAAATCCTGGTTTCAGATTAATTGCTAATTAATCATTCCCAAAACAAATTCAATTTTGGAGTGGTGAGAGTGACAGACTGGAGAAAAGTGTTGAGCAAGAGAGGAAAAGCCACACCGATAAGAATAAAGTGAATCTAAAAGGTGTTGAGGTCAAATGTACCTGGCCTCTCCTGTCAGGTGGAGCTGATCACAATCTCTTTAATTGATCTCAGTGGACCTCAGCCCTTGGTAGATAAGATGCACCACCCCCACAACAAACTTCCAGAAATAGCTGTAAAAAGTTATTTTCAATCTTTGATAAATAACCTTTAAAAAACAGTTTAGCTGAATCAACCTGTGAGATCTCTGCCAGAGCCCAGCGACACGCAGTGAAGGAATATCCTCTTATAATCTCATTCCTATAGATGTGATAGAAAGGAAAAGCCCACCAGCTCCACGGTGAATGCGCTGCGGATGCCCCCGGCTCTCTCGAAGGCCCAGGGGAAGTTGAGGAGGCCGGCGCCCAGGGCGGATTTCAGCATGATGAAAATGGCCCCCATGGATCCGAGCCGAGGCCCGGCGTTCACGTCCAGCGGCGGCTTGGCTGAGGCTGAAGCCAGCAGGCTGATGCTCTCTCTGGCTAACTCCTCCATGCTCGGACCGGCGGTTCACACTGACGCACACGCTCGCTGACAGCCTACATACACACACACAGACACACACACACACAGAGCCACGCGGGCCGCCGCTCGGCTCTGGACCACTTGACGGGGACGCCACCGCGCTGTGCGCTGTGGGCCGGGCCGCGCGCTGAGCAAGGTGAGCCGGGAGGAGGGAGGAGGAGGGGAGGGGAGGGGAGGGGAGGGACTGATGGAGAGGTGCTGCTCGGAAACTGTCCCGAACCCTTCAGAGAGAACCATAGGGGACTTTTTTTTTTTTTTTTTTTTTAATAACATTTTATTGGGAATAAGAATAGTGCCACAGGAAGATGAAGTGAAATCTGGCACACTTCTAAAGCTTCTGTGACTGCTGTTTGAATGAAAATGCTCCAGTTTTACTATAACTTAGAAAAACAACAACTCTGCGGGTCATTACAAAATGAACAACCTGATTAAAGTTAAATGTAACATGTGTTCTCAAACCAGCATGATTAAATCACCGTCAAATATAATCATTTGTCAGCCCACTTATAATTTATTCATTTATTTCATTTATTTGTAAGGGTCCATGTACAATAGTGGATAACTGGTACTATGTGATGTGTTTTACTATGCCACAATAAGCATAAAGCTAATTTTCACTTTAAACCTGCATATGATTACAGACCAGCAGGGAACAAACAGGACAGGAGCATGATACAAAGGATACACAACAGTCTACACACACACACACACACACCACACACAGAGCAAGAAGTGGGCACAAATCTGCAAAAATAAAAATTAGTTAAGTGGATTATTAAAGACCCTAAGGGACAAAACAATTTCATGCTGTTTTACTTTGTTTATATGTGGCAGACCCTGCCACAGCTTGTGTATTCACTAATGGAAAAATGAATATGTCTGAGTTTGTATTATCACCTCATTTATATTGTAAATATCACAATTCTGAGTTTGAGCTTCTTCTCCAAAACTGTCCCTTTAAGTAAAAACCCACATGTTCTACTGAAACAAGTTATTTGGTGTTAAAGAATTCAAATAAAAATCATGACAGTATGTTTTGGCTGTGTATTTTTTATTTTCCTCAAATGAGTTACATATCGCTCAGAGACAGTGGGTGTGGTGTGTGCGTCTGGGAGTGTGTGTGTGCGTGTGTGTGTGTGTGTGTGTGTGTGTGTGTGTGTGTGTGTGTGTGTGTAGCTGTGTGTAGGACCGCCTGGCTCACTGTCAAATCTGGGGATGTCAATAAATGAGGGAGAAGAAAATGTGGGGCCACAAGGTCTTTTGCGTCCCAGCTGTTCAGGCCACAGGCACTACAGCCAGTGAAGGTCACACACACGTTCGAGTCCCAGGTAGACAACATCGTTTCACACAAGCCTAAAAGACCAGATCATTTATCGATGCCTTTGTGCGTGGGTGGAGGCGATGTGGTTACACTTCAGGCTGTGAAGAAAACTGTCCTGAGTGATGTGGAGTCGGTCAGGCGAGGAAGGTTTTCTCCTCTATGGTGCTCATGTCAAACAAGGTTTCGCCTTTACCTAGATGTTAGGGAAACAACGTGAGAGGCCTTCGCATCAGCACAATCTGTTATCCATCCTCAGAGAAGTATGCAGCAGTTTACTGCTGTGAAGGACCTAATTGATGATGACTGCTGCTTGTTTTTGCGCCCTTTTTTTCTTTTGGTCTATTCTCTCCCCTCCACTTTAAAAGCTTTTATTGTCTTTGTGTTATGACATCAACACAAAGAATGATTGAACAAAGATTTGTTCTACTTAGTGTGATGAAGGCAGAAGTGGTGTCGGGTGCTCTTGGAAAAAAGCAGAAAAAGGGTGATTACAAAGGCAATCCAGGCACTCCAGAAAAGAAAATATCAAAAACGGAGGAAGGAAATGGGCTGTTATACAAAGCCTTGACTGTAGTGGCTAAATCATCAAGGCCAATCATTAAAAAAGCCAACATGTTCCGACCATTAGGTCTTCCTTGGGGCTTCGCTGTAATCACAAAGAATGATTGTTTTTGTCTAATGACTTATCGTTCTGACGCTTGTCTGGCCTGGAAGGAAAAGTCAGCGTGAAGTCAGAATTACTCTACTGAGACAACAATTCTGAATAGAAAAGAAATGTGGTAGCATGGGCACAGCAACCTGTCGATTTCATGCACAGAATGGATGTGGCGTTAGAAAAGCCCCCAAAACACCTTGTTCACCCAAAAAATTACAACACTGTCATCGTGTTTCACCTGTGAAATTGAGTTCCTGACTTTAATTTCATGGATGAAATTAAAAATAGCGACACAAATCAATTTCCTGCAGTACAGTTGCAGGGAAACGGATTGTGCCCCGTAGACTAAAGCCAGCTTTCTGGGGGAAAGACAGGACATGGACCAAATCAGGGAGTAATATGCTGATTTACATGCATATCCTTTCTGTTTGAAAGCTAAGGATACAGAGAGGACATTTTATTTCACAAATTCTCTGTAACTATGAGTAAGCCACCAACCAGGATTGGGTATGGGGATAAGGGGGTGAAAATATGAGGGTCCTTTCCTTGCTCAGGTGCTGCAGCCCTGCTATCAGGTGACAGTGGGTAAGAAAAACCTTGGCAGTTAGGTCACAATAAGTGTTGTCAAAGTCCTGAACTTTGTGCTTCTAACAGTTTGTGTACTAAATCTACAGAAATAATAAATGACTTAAGTCGCCGCGTGATGAGAATGGCTCCAAGGACGGCACCGTCAATTGACTGGTCCGCCACTCTGATTTTAACAGATGTTCACGGCCCCTAAAGCCTACTGACTGTGGAGATCTTGTGTCATTATCAGGTCAAAGTTTACATTTTTTCATTACAGTTCAATGTAATAGTTTGTGACCAAATACCCCCAGACCTGTAAATTTAATACATTCCCATCAGTTGACTTTGTGCTTAGCCCTAATTAGCTACTAGCATACTAGCACACAAGAGTACGATGGAGAACAAGGTAAACATTATACCTTCTATATCAACATTGTAAATGTGAGCAAGTTAGCACGCTGACTTAGCATTTAGCTCAAAGCACCACTGTGCCCACAAGCTACGGAGCTGCTAGCATGTCTTTGTCTGTTAATATGAGCATGAATAAAACCAATCACGATGTTTGCACTAACGCACTAGCTTACATACAATTTAATTGTCATTTTCCATCATCTAAAATGCATTTGATGCTTTAATATCCCATTAACAACAACACTTTAACTATTGTGAGCTAATTAGACCTCATTGACTTCTTGGGCCACCAACTAAAGGAAGTGACAGATGACAAACTAGCAGTAAAGGTCGTTTGAGATGTGTTGCGTTAATATGAAGGACGCTAGCAAAGCAACACAGTACATGAAATGAGCCCGACAGAAACGTCACACAGGTCGAACCATCGAGTATTTAAAGATTACAGCTACGGCTGAAAATGACAAAAAGAACTAAACAAGCTTGCAGATATCACATATCACATATCATTCGCCAGTTGCCTAGTTGTCTCGTGACTGGTGTTGTCACCATGACCATGCCAAAGTTGCATTATGGGTAATTTAGGCACCAGGTTTTGAAAAGGAAGAAGAGTGCATCTGTTTCTCCTGTAGAGATGTTGATCATTTGGTTTTAAATGGTTTATAATGAGTCCAGCGGTGTTGTTGGAGTGAAATGTTTAACAGTGGACCGCTTTTCAAAACTTTACCCACAATGCAACTTAACCACTGAGAGAAATCACTGGAGGCTATTCACCAGATCACATGCAGCTTCCTCTGGAGCCCCAAAAGGCTTTATACTACTTCTTCACATATGCAGTAGTACTCCCTAAGACCTGTGAACACACTTTAATGTGTAAAATTGGTGAAGTTTCCCTTTAATAACATTTAAAAGCTATATAATTGGCTGTGTCTCGTTAGTGTATTCTTGTGATAGGAAATTTTGCTTTGATTTTTGCTAAATGTTTTGCATGATGCCATCAGTTCTTAAATCATAGCACTTTCACCGAAAGGTATCCTTGATAAATAGCAGCTACTATGCTCAGACGAGGGGCTTGAAAATTGTTTCAATTGTTTCTTTTTTACTCTTTCGACAGTGATATGTTGTGGTTTCTTTCTTGTGACAAATGTACTTACTGTAAGTCGCTTTGGACAAAAGTGTCTGTTAAATGCCCTAAATGTAAATGTTCTTTGAGAACCACAGCTGGTCTGTGCTTCTTTTCCCGACCATACAACCTCGCTGGCTGCTTTCCTTCTGCTTATGGTTCCAAGCACATTTTTGTTATATCATAAGTTGTAATCCTCGGGCCTGGGCAGGTTATCAAGTCATTCCAGGTTAAAAGGCTAAAATCCAAGTGAAGTCATTTGTGTTAAAGTCAACGTCAAGTCTTTTTTTATTTTGTCAAGTCAAGTCTAAAGTCATCTGATTCACGACTCGAGTCTGACTCAAGTCCAAGTCATGTGAACTCGAGTCACGGCTTGAAAAGTTTGTCGCTGGCTGACACAGTTAAGTCTGGGCTCTGAGGCTCTGAGTTCTGGAGGAAAGCAGTGAGAGGGACGTGTGAACAGGTGTGACCGGAGGGGAAGCAGGAGTGTACATGTTAGCCAGCCCTCCATGCTCACACAGACGTTAATGGATAAAGTGGACGGAGAGAGGTACGGGCTGGTAGGACGTATGATGAGAGAAGAACTGATGAGGGGTTGAGGGTTCAGCTCAGAGCCGCCACGGTGTCTCTTTCAACTGCCACTCCAGGATGTGAGCAGGCAACCTGATTGGCCCGACAGGAAGTCCTGGCATCTGGGAACTGTGGAGGGAAAGAGGGCATGTGACCTCCACTCACCACCAGCTTTCCCAAATCTTGTTAGCACAGCTAGCTGGCTTCGGGGTCATTTCCCAGTTTCCCAAGGTTCCAAGGGAGATTAGTTCGCCAGTGGGGCCGTCATCCAAGAGGACGGGTGACAGATTCACAGGCTGATCTGGCCTATTAGGCTCGGATAAGGAGCCAAAGCTCAGAGTCCAGAGCACACCGACGCACATCACCTCTGATGAAATCAACCTGCATCACTGAATTCAGCCCACAACCAATCCCAAAACCACGTGTGAGATTGGAATTAGTCCATTCAGTGTATAATTACTCCAGAGAAATAATGCAATTAATCCTTTGCAAAAGCCTGAAATGGAAATGGAAGAAATACATTTTAGTGAGCTGCAGAATGAAAACGAATCAACTCATATCACAAGTTTAACTTTTCTGTTCAGACTTTAAGGGGTTGGGGCAACGAGACAAATGTTTTTATAGGTATATCACATCTTTGTGATGCAAACAGTGCAGTGATGAGCAACTCTGCATGAAACTGCAAGAAAAATAAAGATTAAAACTGAAAGCATGATAGCGATTTCTACTGTTGACTACAGATTTCCCAATATTTCTAATCTGAACAATCGTTTTCTGCTCCATGGATGGTGCAGCTTTGAAAAAAAAAAAAGATTAAATCTTCAGGCCTTCCTTAAAGGAACAGTTCACCCAAAAAAGAAAATGTAGTCATTATCTACTCACCCTCATGCAAAGAGAAAGTCAGGTGACGTTTCGTAGTCAACTAAACATTTCTGAGGCTTCACAGCAAAACAGCATTGAAGCATTTTCTTATGCAACTGCAGTTGATGGGGACTTGCTTTAAAGTGTCCCCAACAACAACAGGAAAACAAACTCCATACAGCTCATCGGGTGTAATCCAAGTCTCCCAAAGAACCAAGATCACAAATTAATTTGAAAGTATGTTTACACCCTCCACACCTGGTTAAGTTCATTCGCCTACTTCAGACAGGGTGTGTGCTAAAGGCCGGCACACACCGGCTAAAACGTCAGCCGTCTGAAGCGTTTGGAGAGAGTCGGACGAGTTCGGGAGCTACTCTGGTCGGTGTGTTCAGCTGTGTCAGAGGCGCGCGGAAGCACGCGGATGGCGTCTGATCCGACTGAACATGCGAAGTCTGAGGTTGGACGCCGTTGGATACTCTGTTTGATTGTTAGCTTGCTGTTCAGTGACCATTCTGATTGGCGGTGTGCCAGCGAATCAGCGCGGCGTGTGGGAGGGGCGGCGGAAGTGACGATGATAAATAAACCAGATAAACAGAGACGGCACAGAGTTACAAACAACACTTCACCGTTCGTTATTTTGGGGATAAACCAACGTATGTTTGGAAGCCATGGCTGTGTGGACCGAGGACTTTGAGGAGCAGCTGGCTGCCCTGGTGGAAGAGAGACCACCGTAATACGACATCACGCAAGTAATGCCGAGCTAACACTGTGTGTGCTTTGTTTTGAAAAGCTACGGTCCGCACTCCGTTCTGTCATTTCCTGTTTTTATGTTTTGGGTGACTGGCACGAGACTAGCGCCACCCGATGTTTAGGAGACTTATTGCATTTCGTGCAGGCGCAGAACGTATACGCTACTGTGTAGCCGGGGCGGTGTGTTTCAATGCAACTTTTCTGCCAAACGGGTCAGACGGGAGGCGACGGAGTGGTCGGATAAGGAAGATGGATAAGGAAGTCGGCCTTGGGCGGTGTGTGGGGGCCTTAACACTTTTAGCTTTGCTGCTACAGTAAAGATTTGGTTTTAAAAAGGAAATATAAATAACGTCTTTTCAAATTAATTTGGATTGTTGAACTTCTGAGAATGGGTTACTCTGGGTGAGGTGTATGGAGCGATATTGTTTATTGCGGTTGTCCCCATCGCCTTCAGTTGATTTGGGGATTGCTGCAACACTGTTTTGCTGTTTTGCTGTTCTCATGAGGGTGAGTAGATCACGAATGAATGAATTTTCCTTTTTGGGTATCCCATTTATCCTTTAAAGTGTGTCCCTGACTCTATTCTCTATTCTATTCACCTTTTTGCACGTCATTACACATCTCACCTGTCTTCTGTTCACTAAACACAAAACCCCCCAAAACTTTAAAACCCCTATCTTCTAAATGATTCTACAGCGAATGAAGCTCCAGTTGTCTCCTCATGAAATCATTGGCTTTATAGTTTTTGGCGCTGGGAGACGAGTTCATGCTCACAGGTATTGACTCATGTCTCTGCGTTTTATTGGAATAACACATGGATTTCCTTTTTATCCACAGGGAGAAAAACAAGAGACAAGAAAATACTTGTTGCCTGAAGAAAAAAAAAAGGAAAATGCACGAGGCACAGTTGTGTGCTTGAGCTGCTCTTTATGAACAAAAGAAAATGGCGGCCCTCGGAGGGCTGAGAAGTCATTATACCAAGACGTGTTATAAATATCGGGGAAGAAAAACAGAACTTGGAACGAGGCAGGGAACCAACAAATTCCTTTCACGGCTTATCGCTTTCAACATGGCAAGTCTGAAGTGAATGCCTTCCAAAGGCTGCAGCAACACAGAAAGCTCCCACTTTTCACCTCATTCAGTACTGTGATAAATGTGTCACAGCACAGAATAAATGTTAGAAAATCAACTGAAGAATATACTTGATCTTCAACTTCTTCATCTCTGATCTGCACCACTGCTGTGGACCTCTAGCACAACAACTGGCAAATATTTGAATATTTTCTCTGTACTATTCCTTTAATCGTCTCATGTCTGAATGAAGCCATAGGGAACATTTACATGCAGACAATTATCATGAGGTTAAAGGGACACTATGTAGTTTTTGGAAAAGGAATTTAAAGTCAGAATTTTCATATTATTCAGTCATGAAAACAAAGAGTTTGTTCATTTAGTTTGTTAAGGCATTAAAACAGATCTTTCTCTTCCGATAAATAATTCTTCCCCAAAACTACATAGTGCTCCTTTAACATATAGATGAAACAGAAATGTAAAAAGCATCACGTCTGAGAAGCGGTACAAGAAACCCCGGGAAACAAACACCAAGCACACCACTTTTGCTTATGCTTTTTAATTGATGAGATATATTTGAACAAGTCTGTCAATCATCATGAAGGAGGATATCAACAGAACGCCCGGCCAGAGTTCATTCATCATAGAAAATATAAAAACAATGAAAAGACCGTGAATCGAAACAGACGCGGGGCAGGACTTACAAAACAGCGGAGGGTGACACAGGAGAAGACGACTTGATCATCCGATGGTCCTCGTGTTGGTCTGCACGACTGCGTGTGTGTGTGGGGTGTGTTTTACCAACTGCTTTATTCTTGGCCCTGGTGAGACCTGAACGTAACATCCGTCCTGAGTGACGGATCGCAAGCGGACAACTCTAAACATTAAGCTGTTTCTTAAGTTCACACCTGGCGTGACATGCGTCTTGAGTGACCACTTGTGATCGTGATCTGACTTGTAAACACGCACATCTCTGGGACAAACGAGCACTTTCTTTTACACAAAGACAGAACTTCATGTGTAACATTTGCCGAATTTACAAGAGGGCCCAAATAATTAAGTATATGTCAGGGACAACATTTCAAAAAGGTTAGAAAGTTTCACAGAACTCAACAACTCACAAAATTGAGCTATTTTTTGAAGAGAGTCTGGAGACTTTCTCCAAAACAAGCGGACTTGTTTACGGTTTACCACAATTGTAAAATTCAAGTTCATGTTTAATATATAATATAATAATAATATAATATGTTCAATAAAATGGTGTCTTCTTTATAAATGTAATGACACAATGAACAGCTGCTCAACGTGGCAGGTAAGACGCACATTAGACATGAAGTGGACAGGCGGCACAATGATGCTGTGACAAACTGACACTTTGTATAAGAACGAACTTATTCTGTTGTATTTAATGCCAAAGATACAAGAACACACGGATAACTGAATGATCTGTGATCTGTTAAGGGAGTCTGGGGATATATTGCAGTTGCTAGTCCAATGGATAGACTGGTTGAAACACAAACATCGGCAAGTTAAGACAACATGTCATTTTTTTTAATACTAAGATCTGTCCATTTGTGATTGGGTCACTCAGGATGGATGATGATACCAGGTCTGAACAGGGCCTTAAAGTGCATACAGTATGTATTGTATTTGTGTGTGTTTGTGTGTGTGTATGTGTATGTGTGTGTGTTTGTTTGGGAACGAACAAATTCAATAAATATAAAAGTCAGACACATTTCATTCATAAAGAAACAGTTTGGTCAAAGTAGAGGGAAATGTAGGCGACCTGTCAGGTGTACACTGTGTTTTACATCATATCTGTAACACTGGCTAACACTGTTCATTAGTCCACAAACACCCACAGACGGCTTCGAACAGACGAGAGGCACAAAAACTGTTTCAGCATCCAAGAGTCACCCGGAGTCGCTGCGTGTTTGTATCCGGCAGACCGGCGTTTACGAACAGTCAGACATCTTCCTCGACGCTCAGACTCCGTGAAGTCAGCGCAACACAAGTTGTCCTTTTGTCAGCGTCTCGCTTTTGGAGGTGAAGCCGGCTCCCCAGCAGCAGCTCAAAGCTGCAGTCCCGGTCAGACCGTGGGGTTCTTCCCAGTGCTCGTCTGCTGCTGCTGCTGCTGCTGCTGCTGCTGGAGGTACGTGGGCCGTTTGATACGAGGTTTCCTGCGCTTGGGTTTGCTCTTGGCCTTCGTGAGCTGAACCACGAAGAAGGACAGGACCACCATCGCTCCCAGGAAGGCGAACACGGGGATGGTCTGGCCCACCTCTTGGTTGTAGCGACCGGGCATTATCCCTGAGGGGAGGGAGGGCACGAATCACATGGGGCTTCATTCTTTGCATTTAAATACCCTCAACTGTTATGTGAATTCATAAATACTACAATATATGCAATTTTTTAACGTGCTCAAGTTTGTCATTTTGTTGCTCTGAGATGTTGTAAAAAATGACCTTTCTGGGTTGTTGATGAAGCCTTTTATACATTCTGACATTTATAATAATGAGCCACTCATTGACGGTGTCAAATTAAAGAAAAAACTGTGACACAGTGAGACGTGTATTCTTCCCTGTCTTACACCAACACCATTTCCACTGCAAAAGCTGCTGTGAAGTTAAATGAAATGTTTTAAACAATGTAGTCCACTTCTAAGTACAAAAATCCAAACTGATCACAAGTCAGATGGCTTAAAATCTAACTCTGAAGTGTGTCTTACCTCCAGGGATGTCCCAGGCCCCGCTCTCCCCAGGAGACAGAGGTCTGACCTGGGGACGGTAAGCCCTCACGTTAGGGAGAGCCACTTTGTCCAGATCCACTGAGAGAAGCTTCTGGTGCTTCCACAGGTTACTGCAAGCGCCAGAGGGAGAAACAAGAAGAGAGAGGGTGAGGCAGAACCGCTACAGCATTTCATTCACTTCTACTTTGATTCACTCTGTTGACAGGGTGGCAAAAAGACAAAGGCGGCCAGGACAGACAGACAGACGTCGTCCTCTAGTCTCCCAGCAGCACAGACTGGCAAAAACACCAGCGGCAGTGTGTGCAAAGCCGACCGTAATGAGCAGGAAAAGGTGAGGCTGATGCGAAAAAACATCTAAGTTGTACTTCTACAAGTGATCTCAGATCTCTCTAACCGATGTCACCTGAAAATCGCAGGATGTGACATATCTGATATCAGCGGAAAGTTTAAGAAGGTTTTAACACAAGAGTTGAGTTTGAGTTTTACATTGATTCACTCTGTGACAGGTTTGTGGAAGATAAATGCTTTCAGATCAGAGCCTAAAATGTCGACTATGGCAGCGTGCACAAAATATACAACTCTGAGAATATACACCTGGGATTATAGCAGGGAAACCTGCCATGGTCAAACTTTCCCAAACACAGGGGCCAAAGTAATTTCACTGTTTGACAACTGATTATTTCTCATCACAAATACAGAAAATTAAAAGAACATGTTGTGCATTACAGCCTTTCAAACTAAAATCAGACTTGTGTTCACTTAGCGCCAGCTTTTTTCAACTGTTCCCAATGAAGAGCGAGCATCTGCAGCAGCAGGCAGCATCCGAGACAGAAGCGCAGTGCTCCGTCTGTGCAGCCCCTCCAGTTGTTCTCCCCTATGGATGGTGTCATACACCCACATCCTTCTCTCTCTGTCCCGATGTCAAATAAAAAATAACCAGATAGTAAACCGCAAAGAGGCACTGTCAATCACACAGCGGCGTTTGTCACAATATTGTTGTCACAGAGACGAGACACATGGGCATCAGATTTTTCTTCAGCACTTCTTCAAAGCACTGCTGAGCAGCCAGCACTTTCCTGTTAAAAAAAAGTTATGTGCACACGGGCCTTACCTGGGTGCTGTCTCATTGACTGGCTGTGGCTTTGCCCAAGACAGGTGGGGGCAGGCAGGTAGTGGGCGGGGCTTTGGGTCTCCCAGGTGAGCCTCTAGAACCTTGGAGTAGCGGTAAAGATGGTTGCCTTGAAGAGAGGAGAGAATGCATCTTAATAATGGGAGTAAGAAAGCAGTGTTTACAGGCTGCTTTGCAGAAAGACACAACAATAAGGAAGGAGGAAGTGACTCACCCTCCAGTCTCTGTGGCAGTGGGCGCTCTTGGCCTGTGGGCGGAGCTACCCTGCTGTGGGAGTGGCTGAGGCTGGGCGGCGTCATACTGTAGGAAGTGTACTGGAGGAGAGCGTCGAGCAGCCAGAAACAGTCTGAGGGATCAGAGACAAGAAGATATTACTCACTCTGCCCTTTTCTGTGCCTAAAGAGTGATAAAACACAAACAAGGAGAGCTCACCTTTCTGTCTGTGGCTGTCGTCTATGCAGTTGGAATCACCGTACAGAGCGATGCGCCCTCCCCCATCGGATGGTGTTTGGTACAGTCCGAGGATGGGAACCCCTTCCACTACTGCTGTCTCCTGCTTTAACACTTCCAGACCTGTGGAAAGAAAAACACACACACAGCGGTGTTACATCTGAACTAAAGACACACAGATTAAAAAGTTGCCTGTCAGCCTGCATGGCTGCCGGCCAGCACTGTGCCACTAAGCTGAGCTCAGTACTTTCAGAGCGGTAGGAGGAGTGCTGGTACCTTGGTCTTTTAGGTTCTTGGCAATCACTATTCCATCTTCTGGGAATCGGGCGATGCTGCAGCCTGAGGCGTAGTACACTGAGACAGAGACAAACGACCATCTTTACTTTCGAAAAAAATGTGTGAATAACACAAGTATTAAAGGTGAACAGAGGAGCGTGCCGCCAGACTGAGGAGGGTCTGTGTGTCTTACTGTCATGATCAGCCAGGGTGAAGTCTCCCTCGTACAGCCCGTCGCTGAAAGCCATCCCCCACACCGAGATCAGGTCGTTCAGCGCCGGTACGTTAGCGCCCCCTGTGTCTGGCATCCACCACTGCCTGCAGGTTACATCAAGAAAATCAACTCTACAACCATTCATTTATGCAACGAAAATACAAATATCAACCCAAATAACAACCAACGAGTCACCTCATAATGCAACAACAGCAGAAAGCTTTGATACCAACAGAGGACGTGTTCAGTGAGTTAAGTGGTGACATGAAAACAAAAAATAAACCTGCAACCTGCCACAAAATAACTTTTCAGCAGGTTTTATAAGGATAAAAATGGCACTATGTATTTTGGTGAAGACATTTTAATCAGAAGAGAAAGATCTTCATTGACATTTTTTTTCTGCCTAAACAAACTAAATAAACAAACTGTTTATCCAAAGGACAACACACGTTCTTAATGTTTTACTTTGTTTATATGTGGCGGACCCTGCCTCATTTATAGCTTCAGACAGTGTTCTGGGACCTTATTTTACTTTTTTTCCCCTCATCCAGAGTGATCCATTCTCCAGAAGTTCAACAATCCAAATTAATTTGAAAAGACGTTTTTCTTTTCTTTTATTCAGTTATGCAAAAAAAAAAAAAAAAAAATCGTATTTCTTAGTTTGTATTATGACCTCAATAAACATATGAATATTAAAATTCTGATTTTGAATTTCTTCTCCAAAACTACACAGTGCCCCTTAAAAAAACAAAACAATAAGAGACAAACCTACAGCAGCACATTCAGAAAGTGAAAAAAGTCTAATTGGATTTTCTGTATCAGGGCTGATTTGTCCATAAAAGGCAGCAGTGAAAGAAGCAATTCTCTAACCAACTCTTGCCATACAATTAAAACTGAATTACTCAGCACAATATTTCCGAGCCATAAAGACTATATTTAGCTGCGTTTAAGGATTTTAATCCTGTGGATTTGGTGCGACAGCTTGAGTGGGATATGAATGGAGCAGCGAGGAGTCATGACTAATTTGGCGCTCTGCATGGGGAGCCCGAAATCTGAGAAGTCGTGATATATTATATCTATTATGGAGCGAGCAGGCATAAATAGTGCAACACTGCAGGAGAGAGTCGGACAGAAACTGTGATACAGTGGGCCGTTAGCTGCCCAACACAGTTTATCATGCTGTCACTGCAACACGGTGAAGCGGCGGGCGAACGCAGGAGCCTTTGAGGTAACAGCTGGTTAATCACTGAACGGGCTCATAACGGAGGAAGAGGACACATGGATCATTTTAAAGAAATGGACACAGAGAGCTTCCAAACAGAAGCGATGACTGCGGAGCACAAGTGCACTACAATACGGCTCAACTTCGTCCAACTCATTCTCTAAAAACGCAATTCATCAAACGGCACTCTGCATTACTTATTGAATTTGCTTTGGATCGCTGAGGCAGCAGTTTAGTTGGTTTGGTTTTAAGCTGAGAGTGAGAACAGTTTTACACTTCCTCAAATTGATCTGCGGAACTGAAGAATCCCTGTCTCCAAATACATTTCCAGGACTGTTTATTAAAACATAAAGCACTGTCGCTGTAAGAGCCGGTGCCAGTTTCTGCCGACAGTTTATTACATTTGTCATTTATAGAATAATTTAGGGCCCTGAATTTTTTTTTTTTTTCTCGGTCAGCTTCTTGATCCCACAAGAGCATGTTATTTTCTGCTAAAGCTACAACAGTTTGGCTTATTTCATGTGAAAGACTGTATTTTGTGTTTTTGTCTGCGCTCTTCTCGCTGGTTTGAAGTAGGTAAGGCTCTGTTGGTATCTGTCAACCAATCAGGATTAAGCAACATTTGAATCAGAATCTGTTGACAGTTGGTTGGGTGTTTGGTCACTGTCAAATCTGACAAAATCACACCAGCAAAGTCATGATGAACCACAAACGTCAGCATTAAAAAGGGGAACGCCACCAAGTTTACAACTCAAGCCTGTTTACAGTTTACATGTCTGAAAGAGTTGTGGCTTCATAGGGAGCTGCAAGAAATCCGATGTTGCTTGAGTCAGTGACAGTTTGGGTTGAAGACTACAAAGTTGAAGATGTAAACAATCTTTGGGGGTGTTGAGTTGGACAGAAGTGATCTTATCAGGGCGTCCATTAGCTTAGTTGGTAAAGCGGGCGTCCCATGTACAGAGGCTTTGTCCTCCCTGCAGTGGCCCTGGGTTCAAGTCCGACCTGGGGCCCTTTGCTGCATGTCACCCCCCCCCACTGCTGTAATCTGCTCCTCATCTCTATTTAAGGCTAGCGGCTCAGGGCTACCTTAGCAGTTATGAGCATAACACACACTGTCCAACCATGCTGTTGAACTTGTGAATTGTACTGTGGCTAATGTAGGCAGGAGGAGGAAGAAGAAGATAGCATGTGTTTCACTCTGTCAGTTTTGATACTTCCAAAATAAACTGTCTATCCTGAGTCTGACGCTGTTATAGGAGTGCAAGGCTAAATCACTGGAGTAATATCTCAAGTGTTATAAAATACGACTTATATTATGGCTTATTTAGTCATGAATGTTCAATGTTATAGAGAAAACACCAAGATCTGAAATGAGGCTTGAATCATTAACCTGAGGTTTGCTGTACACATAGTTTCTAAAAGAAATGAGATAAGAACAACTGACTGTACCAAAAGATAATCTTTTTTCTTTAATTTCCTTTTTCCTACATCATTAATCACATGTGAAGAAAATGCATCAACATGCATTCAATTATTCATGCTATACTGTATTAGGTGTAATCTGCATGATATACTGTATTCGCACAACTGAACTTCTTACTACAACAGATGCTGTTTCTGTCCAAAGTCAAGTACTATCGAATTCATCAGATTATGTTGTCTTTCACTTAAGTGTCTGACAACTTGGGTTCTAATCTGAAGTATTTCTCTATTACATTAAATATTCACAACTTAACAATTCATCATTAAGTTTAACAGCCAAAAAACTCAGACAATCTTCATCCAAACTCTGTGGGTGTGGTTTGATCTGATGTGATGGACAGTCCTGGCAACATGACCGAACAATCCCAACGCTTCAAATATGAATAAAACTTGTGACTGATGTGTGTGGCATCACCTTTTTACCATCAATCACGTCAAACCAGAGAGACGAGCACAACCTACACAACATGTTAAATATCAAAAACTGCCATAATTTTGTCAAAAAATGACCTAATAAATTTCAAGGCAACCCTACATGAGCCAGTGTCGTTGCTATGATCAATAATCAGCAGCAGTAGGGTGTCAGCGGGAGTTGAATACCTGGTGTTTTCGTCGTAGAACTTGACCTTCCTCATGACCGACGTGTTGTACCAGTCACTGAAGATGATGAGCGACAGGCCGTTGTCGATGTCTCTCCGTAGCTTAGTGATCTCTTCGGGGAAATACTCCTCCTCACTGTCCACCATCAACAGCGTGCCTGCAGAGACACAACGGCACACAACCCATTAGCCTCTTATCTTCTGCACAAACACAAGACAGCAGCCCCATCAGCTGCCCGGAGCTATGCTAGTCTCCTGATTCTGCTTCTTGTCTCCGTGTTCTCACCATACTGGCTGGCATCAAAGCAGGTGATGGGCGCTCCGAGCACCTCCACAAAGTATCCCATACTCCTCAGGTGCTGGTACATGTCCCTGAAGTTAGTGTGGATGTGGTCTCCATTCCTGGAAACAGACAGATAATCAATACAAGCTCAGATTTCAGTTGATTAAGATTGATAAATGTGTCCTGGGAATTAAAATAGAATATATTCTATATAGAAAATATATTTTTTAAACCATATATTAACCAAATCAGATAATGGATTTGGTGAAGAAGGCTGCAGACATCAAGTAAACATCGACACACACACGCACCAGTCTAGTGGGTCGTTCTTCATGCGAAGGTTGTCTCGGGGAAAGTAGCCCGGCGGGTAGCGCAGGTTGTGGTACTGGTCCCACAGCACCCTCTTACTGCGCGGGGGAGTTGGCACAATCTTCACCTTGATGGGCAGTTTGACTGTGGAGGTCAGCTCGCCACCCACCTCAGACTGCAAGGGGTCAAAGGTCAATGAGATCAAGAGGAGCAATTCATTACATGAGCTAGATACTCTACATCCATGATTCCTAACTAGAATAAATGGTTTGACGAGGTAAATAAAAAGGAGGGAGGAGAGCCAATTAACAGGAGGGAAAACAGCTGAAACAGTTATTTATAAAATGGTTAAAGGTTTAGTTTATCTCATTCAAAGTGGTAATAGTAGTACGATGACGGGTGCCTGCTCGAGAAAAAGTTAAAGCTGCTTGGAAGACAGAGCTCAGGTGTTGCTTCAGTGACTCACGTCATTCTCCGCAGGCGACGCCACTGTGACCATCACGTGACCTTGAGCGATCCCTTCCCATGATGCTGCTTTCTTGGCCACGGAGATGGACACGGCCAGGTAGCCGGCCCACGGCCACAGCACCGGTGAGTAAGAGACGGCGACGTCGATGTGGTCGCCGTTCTGAGGGAGGTAGGGCTGCCAGATGGGCTGAACAGGAGAGAGCAACCTTTAGATGCTTTACTGGGAAGAAGCTTTTTTCTTTTTTTTTTAAACATTCTGAATTCATCACAAAAATCAGGTCAGTGAAGGATAAAACTCGTCCTTCACTTATCCTCTTACTGAACTTGAGGAAATAATATTCAGTAAACTGATCTTTTCTCTTGATGTATTTATCGCAGTCTTGTGTGCGCACCTTGTCGACAATCCTGCCAGTGACACCCATCCCGTTGAGAATGGTCACATTGACGATGGTGGGCATTCCTCCATAGTAGATGGGCTGAGAGCAGTAAGGCCACATGTAGGGACACTCCGTCAGGTCGATGTAGCTGGGAGAAAGACTGGCAGGAGACACGAAGGGGAAGACTGTCACATAGTGTATCACATTAGTTTCTCCTAAACAAGTTTCATTAAGGGCTTTTATGTCTGACACAAACCAGCAGAGATGCAGAAACTGTTTGCTCTGAGTGTGAGATCTGTGAGATTTGGGAGAAGTGGAAGTCATATTTACTTTGTATTGAAGATGCTATGACAATTTTTAAATATCCATTTTTCATGAGATGGTTTGACAAAACCCTGAAATATTCTGGTGTAGAGATGATCAAACATATGAGTGGTTTCATTTTGATGCATTTAAGTTGTCTTAGAGAGAAAGATGGACTATATCATTTGTCTGGTTTCCAGAATTACACAGTAAATGTTTTTCATCATCGTTTATTTTTGTTGTAGACAATAAAGGTCTGAAAATCTCATTGTCAAAATTATTCAAGCTAGTTCTTATAAGTCTAAGTATAAGTTTTACAACTTCCTTCAGTCACTCGTTAATCAAAATCAAGCTACATCCTGTCATATGAAAGTTGCAGGGCAGGGACCAGTCACAGACGTCTCTGGTTTGCAGAGACAGATTTTAGTGAATGATAAAATGTCAATCCAAAATGGAGACACTGTGATGTCTGTTTTTCCTGTTTTTAACCGATCCTGGGTTGCCACTGTAACTGCTGGGACTCAACACTGACTATAGCTGTTATGCTTTATGGAGGAGCAGCTTGAGCCCATCCTGTTCCTCCCAGGAGAGAAGGCTGCGACAGCACAGGCTTTGGGTTCCTCTGAGGTTATGTAATTGTCGTGTATATACGCCCACATGTGCAGCACAACATTAGATCAATGCACAAACAGCCTGTCTTCACGTGTACACAATGTGCCAGCCCAAATCTGCGTTTTGAAGGTCTGGACAGCAAAAAACTGCATGAAATGAGATCCAAACAAAACTTGGAGGTGGTTTGTAATGCAACTCCAATCTGATTTCTACAGATGCGTCTCAGTTGGGCTGCTCCGGGCGCTCATATTGGATTTAGTAGGCACATGGACACACAGTGGCGACGTCAGTTCCAGAGTCACAGAACTGCATCAGAGTGGCTGAGTAGAATCCATGCTGCCACTAGCAGAGCGACATGAAGACAACACAACAATAGTCTTTGGAATCCTGCTGAAACAAATCATCTGCTCCAACATTGTGACTGTTCAGAGGGGAAGCTGATGGATCTCCACTTCTCATGCTTCTGTGTTGGAAAACTGCACCGCCGCTGTACATAATAACTGACACTTACGTTGTTACCATAGTAACCCATACTGATAGGTATGTGTAGTCTGGACACAGAAATCCAATCTGATCATTTTCAAATTACAATACTTACAATCTGTCTGAAAGATGTGATTTGTGAAACAAATCTGATTTTCCTGCATTTACAGGTGATGGAGAGTTCTGCTGCATGTGTGAAAAAGTAGTACAAAACCTCTTGTGGTTCCAGAGGAAGCTGCATATGATCTGATAAATTGCCTCCAGTGATGTCACTCAATGGCTAGGTTGCATTGTGGGTAATGTCAGGTTTTGATCATTTGTTTTTAAACTGTCCATAATGAAAGCAACAGTGTCAAAGGAGTGCAATAGACCAGTGGACCGCTTTTCCAAACCTGCCGACTGTATTACCCACGATGCACCTAAGCCACTGAGTGACATCACTTTAGGGAATATATCAGATCACATGCAGCTTCCTCTGGAGTCACAAAAGTTGTACTTGTTCACATATGCAGCAGTACTCCTTGAGGCCTGTAAACAGACTTTAATGTGAAAATAGGTGGCGTTAACCTTTAACACAGTCCTCTGTCTGTACATGGCTGCTCACTGAGGAGCTCGGGGTGGTACCTCTGTGCATGGAGACATGTACCTGGCCTGAGGTCTGTAGCTGTTGAGGATCTGGTAGGCTCTGATCAGGTCTAGTTTCCCGTGGCCCTGCTCGAACATGTTGACACCCGGCAGCCTGCGGGCCGAGGCGATCAGAGCCTGCTTCATGGAGGCCGGGTTCACCAGCTCCCTGTTCAGGACGGTGCTGGAGGACAGAGGAGGGCAGGTCAGGTTAGTGTGTCCGCTGGTATCAGATTCTACAGCTTTTCATTTAGAACAGGGCTGCAAGAAAGAGGAAGGTGTGTGTGTGTGTTTCTCTCCTGGGAGAAGGGAGAGGCGGCTGTTGTCAACACGAGTGGTATGATCCTTAATCCAGCAACACAAGCTCACAAAACAGGCTCAGTTACAGCTTTGTAACAAGAGGGCTTTCACAGACTAAAGACATGATATCGACAGACTGTGAATAATACCCGACATTAATCAGTGACACACCTCCTTCCTCTGGGACACATTTCACTGCCTGCTCATGCAGGATTTCAGCACAAGAAATAATTACACCAGGCAGAGTTTTAAACAAACCGAAATGTATCCTCTGATGTCAAACGTCTCTACAGGTCAGCTACAACAGCACCCTGACTCTGATGCTCTCAGCTGGAGCTTCATCACTTCAGCCACCGCAGACAACCCTCACAGAGCTCTACGCTTCATATAAAACTAGTGATTCTGCAAGCTATATGACACATGTTTTCTTGTTAGACTGACAGAATACAACCTAAAAAACAGAGCAATTTGGGCTGCAGAGAGGTGGATTTTCTAATTATTAGTCAGACCACTCTGCGACCAGTGAACAGTAAATAGTTAGGAAATCTGGGACTGATTGTCTCGCCAATAGTTTCTGATCTGAATCACAATTCTGGACTATCGACAACACAAACAAACGAGACATCTGTCTTCCATTGTTAAATGGACTTGAATTAGAGTCTGCAGCCATGCTCACAGCTCTGTCAGGCTGTGTTTGACACAGCGGTGCTTTGAGCTAAATGTCATCTTTCTAAAATGCACGTATGATGTTTAACATGTTCACTGTCTCAGTTAGTGTGCTAACATCTGCTAATGAGCGTTAAATAAAGTACCACAGAGGGTGATGGGATCATCTTTAGCTTTGCAAGTATTTGGTCATAAACCAAAGTAGTGGACAAACTAAAAAGCTGGTTCGAGCCAATTCTATGGCTATCCATCCAATGATTACAGAGATTTCACTTAAGACCAAATCTATCAACCTGATGGCGGCACTAGAAAGCTAGGGGTCACTGAAGTCAGTCAGGAAAACAGTCAGCACACATTTTTTTCTTCTAGACCAAAGTGGGTTTAAAGCACTACACCTGAGCACTGCTAGCATCGATGGAATACAGTCAGGGTTGTTTCTTAAACAGGATCTCTGATGCTTTTCAACCAGCTTTGTTTCACTATAATGTTGGTAGTGTTTGCAACTGAACAATGGTAAACTTCTCTGCATTCTGCCTGCACCCAGAGCCCCACTCTTATTGTCAATAAACCACTGAATGACGCAAAATCCACACATGGAGTGAGGGCCGTCTCACCGGACTGCGATCGAAACGAGGCAGCGCTGAGGAACTGTAAGATTCTCAGTTTGATGTTTGTAGATGATGACTTTGTGTTTGTAGTTTGAATCTACATTATGTCATAGACTTTAGATTTGTCTTTACGACAGTGGTGTTACACTCAACACAACAACTCCTTACACTTAATGCCAGCATGGTCCAGTTTACGATACTGACCTGGCCAGGAGAGTAACGGCACCGGCCACCACAGGAGAGGCCACACTGGTGCCGGACAGAGAGCGACAGCCCTCCTTCATCCCCGATCCCCGGACGCCAGAACCGTAGGTGACGATGTCAGGCTTCACCCGGCCATAACCGCCTGGCAGCTCCTGCACAGAGAGGGGGAGACGGGTCATGAGATAAGGACAGAGACGAACACAACTTTTCCTGTAGCTTGTTCCTTTAGAGTGTACTGTGGCATTGCTTTGAACAGAAATGCTGTGTCACCTCATACACACTTCCAAGACCTAAAGCTGCAATTCAAAACCTAAAATAGCTCTTACTCACACACTTAAACGTATGCTTCAGTTCATGTCATTACGCCTACATCGTGCAGTCACAGGGGCTATTCAAAACTCTCCCAAGCACTGCGAAAATGTAGACATTGTGCAGACATCAGGTGTTGACTGTTTATGTGATGGTGCTGACAGGGAGATCACCACCACCACCACCACCACCACCACCACCACATGGTACCAACAAACGGAAAGGCAGAGAGAAAGAGGAAGTTGCCGAGCAGCATGAAAATGAGTAGAAGATAAAGGGCAAGAAAGAAAAGGTTGGAAGATGAGAAAAAATGAACCAAAGCGGAGAAGGCTGCCGATAAAACGGCTGCATTTGAAAATGTTTTTGATGTATTCAGGTCGGAGAGCTGAGTGGGCGGAGTGAGTGAGTGCTGTCTGTTCCTTCTGGCCTCGTCATGGCTGGCTGACGGTAGCTGAGGGGGCAGAGAGACTGACTGGATCAGAGAGTGAAGCCTTAATCAGATGTCTGCTTTTGGCTATGACTGATAAAAAAAAAAGTGGCGTGTGTGTGTGTGTGTGTGTGAATGAGATGGCTGATGGGATGTGGATGAGGGATCAGGAGCTCACATCGTGGCTGACTAGCTTCTAAAGCTAAAGTTGGTCCCTGGAGTAGATGTCTGCTTTAAATCTGATAAATGATACGGCGTGTGTCTGCGTGGGACTGTGTGTGTGTGTATCGGAGTGTGTGTTCCCGGGGAACTCACCCAGGTCGTCATGCCTCTGGAGGAGAACCTTGCGATGTTGTCTTCAAAGTCGATCCCTCCGACCCCGATCACGTCCATCTGGTCTGCTGGGTTGTTCAGGGTGCTGAGACAGAGAGAGAAAAGCACTCGACTTCAATTGCAAGACTTAAAGGAGCAATTCGCAGTTCATTCACAGCAAGACAACATGAGAGTGCAACAAAAATAAGAGCCTCTTTTCCCCGTTTTGTCCTGTTAATGATCTTCTACAGAGAAGCAAGAGTCAGCAGTTGTTCCACAGGGCAATAAAACCAAGTTGGTTCGGAGGTCATTTGGATAATTCAAGTGAACAAAACGGCACAGGGGAACAGGCAACGACAGAGAATGTCTTTTACAATAAGAAAATATCCATTTAAACTAATGGTCAGCTAATGGTCGAGTGATTTGGCTCCCAAACACGGTGATAATGTTGCCAGACTTAAAGTGAGAACGTTTAACTTTGCTGAAACAGCAGCCACTGTAGCTACACGTGGTAACTGTGGGATAATGCTGCTGGTGTTTAGCAATAAGCTAAAATGCTAAGCAACTGTAAGAGTGGAAAACTTAAAGTCAACAAACAGACTCGGTCAGCTGAGTTATATAGAAATATTGAACTACACTACTGGTCATATCAGACCCAGTGAGTCAAATGAAGTGACGGTGATGTTTTACTGATGAGTTCAACCATTTAAATCAGAATGTAGGTCTGAACGATACCGGAATGATATATATTGTAAAAATCTTTTTAAAAAAAATCAGGAACTTCCTCCAGAAATTTGAAGAGCTCTGTTTGGACAGAATGAATCATTCTGGAGTGATGGAGGTGAGTTTGTACGTGACTGGATTTTATTACACACCCACTGCTGCCCGGCTTTGCTTGATAAATTGGTCAAGAAGTAGAAAATACGTTTTCTGCCAAAGAATACAGTGTAAATGCCCAATGCTGGAAATGCAGAAATTGCCTTAAACTGCTGATCTTGCAGTCTACGGTACATAGACTCCTTGGCCACTGAGCAGGACATCTAAGTGTACTATATACTGTAGACTGTATACACACATGCTGTCAGTATGTCAAAGAGTGGATCTGAACCCTGGGCCACTGTGGTGAGGACACGGCCTCTGTTCATGGGCTGCACACTCAACTGACTGAGCTACTGAGGCACTCCTGAGATGTGGAGTACTTTAACATTGACTGTCCGTCCGGCCACGGCTATAATCAACGAGCAGGGATAAAAAGTACATGGCGTTTTTTGCTAAAATTGACAGCTTCCTAACGACTGTAACTAGCGGTGGTGACAGTGTTTGCTGTAAGTCTGGTGGTGCTGACTCAAACTCCACAAAAAAGGACTGAACAGCCAGTTTCACTTATAGTTTATATACGTATGATGATAACGATAACGATGATACTGTCAAAAGACCTTTCTAAATTAATTTTAAAAAGAGAAGATCTTCTGTTGAGGGAACTGACTTCAATCCATTTGAAAACACATTTCAAGACCTGCAGACAGCCTGACTGCAACAGCATTATAGTTCACAGTAAGTGTTCACTCAGAAGTTCAATTTTAATTTTTTAAAAGTTCAAGCAATTAACATACCCATACAGAGGTCCATCGTTGCCGATAGCAGACACCATGATCACTCTGTTGGCGGTGAGCTCCCACACCTGTCAAACAGAAAAATGCAGCGAGTCAGCGTGGGAGGAAAATGACAATGAGATGAAAATGAAAATTCTCCCAACTGATTACATTTAATTACAGCTTTTTCTTTGTCTGTACTGGGACAAGTCACACAGAGGACAGAGGACACGAGAACTGACTCTGACTTCTCCAGAGACATGGATGTGTCTTACTGTCACAACTCTGACTGACACTTAAATCTTTATGACACACTGATCCGCTAATGTGATCCACAGAAGGCGCTGTGAATCGGCAAATGCACTTGTCAACCTGTAACAGCAAGACATCTTTTGTTTAATGTAGCAGATGGTATGTAGTTGTGCTGCTCATCTGCGAGCAGTGAACATGTTGCGGAGCAGCGATCAAACGATGCTGTGCACCTGGTTTGACCCGTTTTCACTGACAGTTGACCTGCAGATTTTCTGGCTCATTAACACTCTGTAGAAGGTGTAACTGAGAGGGAGGAGAGCTGTTCTGTGAGCTACTTCTATGTCTACGAGCATCATTAACATCGAAATATCTGCTACCTGTTCTCATCAACCGGCTCATCATAATATCAGTCCAAGTTTTTCTGATACTACTCAGTGACTGTAGCATTTCTGTCTTTCTGACAACATTACCTGCCCATGTTTCTGGATTAAAACTAGCGTCTTCTACCTTGTCAACAAAGGGGTGGTCCATGAAGTCAGGCCCTCCGATGCTGAGATTCAGAACGTCAATCTTCTTCAGGATGGCGTAGTTGAAAGCATCCAGGAACCATGATGTGTACGATACCTGGGAGGTGGTGACAGACAAACATCTCATACAATCCAAAGCATCTAAAACACCAGTTATTCTGCTTTAATAAAGGTTTGATATGTCACTGACTCACTAAATTAGTGTTATCAGAGTGTCTGTTTATATTTTGTTGTTGGATCAAACAGTGAAACTATTGTCCATTGTTTTATACACAGCTACAGCTAGCAACCACTTAGCATAGCTTAAAATAAAGCTAAAGAAGAGAAAACGGGCACAAAATGAACAGCCAACTTACCACCTCTCAAACCAATGAAATAACATGTCATATTGTTTTTCAGCCCATACAAATCCAGAGTAAAGATGTCAGTTTGTGGTTTTACATGAATTACTAAAAACTACTGACCTATTCCTTTAAGCCACCAAAACAAAAATTATAATCTTCTGTTGCAAATATATATTTCTTTGCCCCTTCCTGAACATTTTATTAATATTTTCACAACTTTTTGTAGTTTTTCCCGTATACTTCTACAATCGTAAAGCCCAGTGGTGTGTTGGGAGAATGTATATACCTGGTTGTTGGTGAACACTCTGAAGATGTGCAGCTCCGAGTCGGGAGCAAAGCCCTGACACTCCCTCATACTGGCTATCACTCCTGCTACAAACGTACCGTGGCCCAGACCTGAAAAACAGGACAAGAGATTGATCGTCATCCAACAATCTTTATCACACACACACACTCTCTCTCTCTCGGTCTTGTTCCAGCACTCCCGGCACAACTTCAGCCTACTTTTGGGCTTCAGCACCAGCCATAATATAATCATCACCGCCACGGTTCTTCCTCCTCACCGTCATCCAGTGTCTTTTCATTAGTCCAGTTGGTCCTCTCCTTCACGTTCTTAAAATGTGGGTGCTTCTCGCTGAGGCCTGTATCAAACACTGCCACCTTCACACCAGAACCTGTACACACACACACACACACACACAACGGACAGGAGAAATCGATTTAATTTGTAACATATGTCAATAATAACAACAGTTTGCCGGAAGAGCATTCTACTTTTAGAACCAAAAACAAATTAAAGATGTTCTCTCTTAGTTTATCTGCCGTGAGCCTTCTTCTCATTCAAATCAGTCCTTCATTCCTGTTTGATCACATCAACATTTAGCACAGATGTTTGGTCTGGACCCCACCACCCCGGCCCTCTGATCAGAGAGGTCAAAAGGTCCGAGGTCTCACCCGTGTGTCCCATCTGCCAGAGAACGTCTGCCTGCAGGATCTGGGCGACGTGGCGGGGGATGGCCCGCAGCAGGCGCCGGCTGGAGTGGCGACCGGTGGCGTGCCAGAAACCCGAGCCCAGCGACAGGCTGGTCCGCCGGAAAGGCCGGGACGACTGCCACGACTGCCATTTTTGCGTCCCGCGGGTGGCGTTGCAGGGCGCTGCAGGTTCGGGTGCTGTGGAGACAGAACACATGAGAGCGTGTTATAGCAAAGTTGAAATGAAGTCTGTATTCAGCTAAATTCAGGTTTATATTTTAGATGATCTTGTTTTAGTGATTCTGAAATTCCACTTGGAGGCACAGAGAAATATTTTCTCTTACAATGTTGCTAAAAGAACTGAAGCTACTGATGACACGCCCTGTGACTGCTGTCAGCCATGACACCATCTCCCTGCTCACCTGACGCTGGATGCTCGTCACGTTCTGACGCCTCATTTCATCTCATCTCTCTCCCCTACTTTCTTTGCGTCTCTCTCCCTCCTTCCATCTCTTAGCTATGATGTGCGGCTGATCGCTCTGCCTCATTTCAGCACATCTTATCACAATCCAAATCACTCGGACAGAGCACATTATCAGGAGGTCATTAGCGAACAGCAGCGGCGCCCTTTTATGCCTTTCAAGTAGGAGCGAGGTCTTCTGTCTCATCTCTTCTAACAATTAATAACCTCACTGGGTCGCTGACTCAAATGAACTCATCCAACAAGTATCCAGTGAATGTGGCATTGCCTTTTTTTACTCTACAACCAGATTAAAGGTGTATCTAGAGTCATCTACATCCCCAGGAGACGGTGTAAGGACACTGCAGCCTACGTTTCAATTTGTATTCAGTGCACAGCGTGTAGATCATTTCCAACACATACCCCTGCTTTCTCATGTGTTCAGAATAAATTCACACCGTTCTGTTAATAAACAAACCATTTGGTCACTTAGTGAGCTAAACATAGCGACACGTGCTCTGCAGTATTTCCATCAGCCTCTTCAGACTGAGCTGTGGCTGTAAAATGTGGCTAACCGGTGCTACTGTCACCTTACAATCCTAACCATCTGTTTTTGTGTTACAGAGTGCAGTCCCTTGCATTATTTAAATAGTATTTTTTAATCACATTTGCACATAAAGGAACTGTGCAAAATGTGTAACTCCAGCTGTTTCGATAATCACACCATGTGAGAGAGGACCAGCTTGTCTTCATCTTGAAGTGTGTATTAAGTGTGGAAAAAAAGAGGTTACGGTCAATTTTGTAAGAATTTCTACAGCTGTGTGTGATGTATTTTTAACATTCTGTTCAACACATCATCTGGAAAAGGGTTTGAAATTAACATGAACTTGAAATGAGGTCAGAGAAAATCTATGGCAGAGGTGAAAAAAAGGTGACAGAAGGTTGGAATATTTTAGAGAGTTCAAATTAATTAATGTTGAAAATGTGTCTAAAGGTTTGTATGATTTTGACTGTTTTCCCAGGATAATGAGTTCAATTTCAATTGTTTTTTCAAGATCACAAATTATTCAAATCCTTATCACAAGAAAACAAATGTTGTTTTTCTGAGATAAAGCAGTCATTTATCATGAGGAAACAAAATAAGATTGAACCATGACTCATGCATTGATCTGTGAGGCGGGTTTGGGAATCTGAAAAGCAACTTTAGCAATTTTTGCCATTTGAATGTTTTACCTTTTGATTTGATATGAGAGTATTTACATTATAGCTACTGTAAGTGATGGGTGTAACAATAGAATTAATATGTAGTGCTCAATCCCACACAGACATTGTAAACAGAGACACTTGTGAGTAGTAGCTGGCTAGAGTGGTCGATATGTCATGTATGTAAGCCTGTGGCAGATATAATAACAGTGTAAGCAGCTAAAAATCTTTCCATTCAGTGTAGAGACAGGGCAGAATGAAACAATAGTCTTACGCACAGTGACCAACCCAAAGCAGATGTGTTGCTGTCCATCAGAACAACCTTTCGTCATAGGCAAAAGAGAACAAATTTAGCTTAAATTAGCTGCTACACTTGACAAGACGCCTTCTATGCATGTGCATGGCACTGCTAATCTAGTAAGCATTCCTCTTTTAGTGATAAAAGAGAAAGGCCTTTAGTTTTCTTGTGATAACAGATTCATTTATCCCATTATTCAGGATAACAATGCTTATTTTCTTGAGATACAGAGATACATTAATCTGTTATCATGACAAAACAATCTTTGTTATCTGGAGATAAAGTAATAATCAACTCAGGAGCTGGAGATAACGGCATTATTAAAAAACATATCGTACCTATGGCTGTTAAAGGGATATTCCGGTGTAACTTTAATCCATGGTCTAACACATCTTGACACCGAGTAAGAAGTCAAGAGGTCAAGTTAGCTGACCGCTAGCTTAGCTAGTTTTAGCAACCTCAGAAAAGACCGCACGATAACAATACACTGCTGCTTATGTCTCCATTTAGAAACCGCCGTCAAAAAGCCACAATTAATGGTGAGAACAGCACCAAACTTCAGCAACAGTACATGTACAGTCCCAGCACACAGTACGAAGCATCAAACATCTGCTAGCTTAGCTGGATTTGTATTAAAAACACAGCTCAACTCACCCTCTCCTCCAGCAGCCTGCCTGTGTGGGGAAGCCCTGACGAGTCGATTACCGAGTGCAGTAGATTTCCTCAGCTCAAGGATGAAAATGTATGATTATTACTCCATGGCATGCTCAGTTCTTATTATCGAGAGCTGACAGGGAAAATAAGGGAAGTAATGGAGTAATAAACATGCATTTTCATCCTTCAGCTGAGGAAATCTACTGCATCTACTTTAAATTACTCTCAAGTTAGAATCGGGGTTTGATAGCGGTTTCTAATTGGAGGCGTAAGCACAGTGTATTGTTATCGTGCGGTCTTTTCTGAGGTTGCTAAAACTAGCTAAGCTAGCGGTTAGCAAACTTGACCTCTCGAGGGGGAGTCTTACTCGGTGTCAAGGTGTGTTAGACCATGGATTAAACTTACACCGGAATATCCCTTTAAGGGCTGAACGTTTTGAAACACGGTACGATAAAATATAAAAACTAATAAACTATTCCTACTAGTTGACTGAGACAAAGCAGTAACCCTTTTGTTAAGTTTAGAAACTGGGATCCAGATCTTGGCAGAGATTTAAAACTGTGAAAGACAAAGAACGTCTTCATTGTTCTTCAACACATAAAAGGCTACATGTGCTATACATGCCTCCATACATGTGTAGATACGCAGGCTGGGGGCACACTGAAGGCTTTCATCCAGTGCCAGGCCCAAGATGTGCCCCACCCTGCCCCCATCCAGGCAAACCCCACCACACTACTGACTCACCTACTCCCTCCCACGGTGAGCAAACACAGACGTCCTCTGTCTTTCCTCCCATCCCCCAACACCACACACACTCATACACACACACAGCCTGACCAGCATCGACACCCCAAAGTTGGCCTGCGCTTCACACCAAGATAGACAATCCTTACTTACAACACAAACACGGCGGAGACAGAAAAGCATCCAAACAAAGAGACGTTCTGTGAGCTGCGGCAGACAAACAGCTTTCTGTAGCTCTGCTGTTTTATACTTCTAGTGTGGACGTGCCAACCTCGGAGACACTGCGATCCTTTCTCCCACACAATCACACCATATTGTCAGACTTACAGGGAAAGTATTTGAGCATGCGGAACACTTTGCGCTGCGGCGTCACCCTCTTGATGTAAGGGTGGTCCTCTAAGGTCAGCAGGCTGCTGGGCGACGCCTGGCGGATGTGGACCAGCTCGAAGTCGCTGGGGAAGTCGGAGGCCGGGTTTTCTCGGGGAACGATGTGCCACTCCAGCGCTCCGGCCCCGGCGTTCCGCAGGGCGCTGCTGATGTACAGGCTGCGAGCTTTGGCTGAGAAATAGCCTGTAAATCCTATGATGTACTCTGCACAGAGAGAGAGAGAGAGGGAGGGAGGGGGATGTTTTAAAGACTAGACTTGCCAGGAGACGTGTTAATAAACTGTGTACTGAGGTGAACAGTATTTCATATTAAAGCAGATTTAAGACTTGTGAATGTTAGAACACGTCCACGCTGCTGGTTGCTGGCTGCTGGTGAGGGCTCGAGCGACACACAAGTACAGCAAACACAGCTTTTCTCTCCGACACTGACACAGATGACTGATTCATAAAACAGCAAAAACATCGCATTGATCTGTTTTTCGAAACGTGAAAAACGAGTACGATTGATTTTGGTATTTATAGAATCTGCATGAGAAGGACAGAGCCTGAATAACAAGTTGTGTGAACTGGCTGGGTGGGTTGTGTTATATTCTCAGCTCAGCATAACAACTACACAGTTAGGATTTCATTGAGCTGTGTGTAGTATTAGGAACCTGCAATAATATCAGTTTGAAATGCTGATGACCTTGTTACGTTTAGGCCTGTCACAATAACTACCTTCGTGTTGGACCATTTATCCTCCCAGACATAACTGGGATAAACGATACTAATGCCATTTTAAGACAATTTGATGCCACTGATCTAATCATAGTATAATAGTATTAGAATACAAATACACCATTACAAAGAGCAATTGAGCTTTTATGTCTTATTATTCCGGCAATAATGGAACTGAAATTCGAAAACAATATTAAAATACCTAAAAACATAAAATAAACTGAACCCATGCAACCAATTCAATAACACACTGTTAGCACAACAGGTAATGTCAGCAGGACGGTCGAGGTCAGGTAGTGAGGTGACGTAACTATCGTGACAGGCCGAGTTGCATTTTATCTTGATGTCTCACTTGCGATGTTCTGTGGCATCTGCGGTTTACAAAACAGCTACAGAAAGTAAAAGCATTTCTTCATGAATGAATTTCAGTCACACATATCCGTTCATGTTTTCAAGGTTCAGACTTTCATTTACTTCCACATCATTTTGTTTGCTTGATGTTGATTCAACAAAATCCCAAGCACTTCTAGTATATTGATCGACAGTCTACTATCAGCAGCTCGAGGAGAGCAGCTGTGGCTGAAGCATCTCGCCAATTAAATTGAATTTAAGCAGTGACGGTGAGAGATAGATTTTGAAAATCCATATATATAATAAATGTTGTCTTTTCCTGCTTTTAAAGACGGCATTACAGCACAGTGATGGACTTACCAGAATGTTCTACTTGTTCAGTACTTAGTCATTATATCCACATTACTGATGATTATTTATAAAAAATCTTATTCTGCTAACATTTTGTGAAAGAACCAATAGTATTATAGTATTGCAATATCGATATCAGGGTATCTGAGTGTTTTTGAGGAGACTTTAAAATATCAAGATATACACTGTATAGAATAGAAATATAACAGTATTCTTTTATGGCCATATCTAGTGATGCTGCATCATGTAAAAGATAAATATTTGATTGCAATAGATTCTTAATATTAAAGGACTCCAGCAACTTTTGGATAAGTGGTATAACATTAGAACAACACTACCCGTGATGTTTTGTGACTTCTCCACAGAATGTAGCTAAATCTACCACCTCCAGATCTTTACAATAATTGAAAAACATCTATGGGGAAGTGTGTTAAATACATCTTATAGAGACACAACAAAAAACATCTTCACCATTTTAAACCATTTCTCCTTACCATGCTCTACCACCTTGGAGGAAAACTCCAGTTTGAGGGTTAACTGGGAGGAGCAGTTCGACCCGGATGACGAGGGGAGGGGCTCAGAGTTGGTGGCGTGGTCAGAGCCAGATTTGGCTCCGCCTGTTGGTTCCATCCCCACCAAAGGCAGGAAGCCCACCAGCAGCCCCAGAAGCATGGATGCCCACACAGGAAGCATGAGCATTTTGAGTTGCGGCGTAGCACCAAGTATCGGTTTGACGCAGCTCTGTGAAGCTCTAGCAGCAGGTGTGCTGATACAGATGAAAAATGAGCAGCTAAAACCTGGTTCAGGGTCAGGGCTGAGCAAACAGCATTTCAGGTCCAAAGCTCCAAAAATGAGTCCATACTGCAAACGGCCTGAGCAGCTAGATTAATTTCTTTCTGCGTTTTCTCTCCATGATGGTGGTCCAGGGTGGAGGTCAGTGGCGCTGCCAGAGGAGGAACATATTTTCCATGATAGAACCGGAGGAGGCAACCAGTAAGAGCAGTGGATGATGCGAGGAGGGTGGGAGCAGTGACGGAGGACGATGCTGGTCTCAGTTCAGCCGCAGTCCTTTTCCTGTTTGTGTCTGAAAGGAAAGGAGAAAAAACAACTCATATTATACATTCCTATCACTTCAGATTAATGGAGAATTGATTTCGAGAGCCTGCAAACACATAATGTGAGGACATTGAATTAATTTTCCATTAGTTCCACGGCTGTAGCTGTGAAGTAAAATCAGAACTTAATGGCTGAAATCCAAGATTCAGATTAAAGCCTGACAATACTGTTCTGTTCTGTGGCCAGTACCTCCCGATCAATAGTCAAGAAAATCCAATTATATTACTATTAATCATAAAAATCTATTTCTTTAAATGAATAACTCACAAAACACACAACAACATTTTTGCCAAGGAATACTCAAACTACTTTTTTGTTTAATGTTATTAAGATACATGTGTGGCAGATGGTTTATAGTGGTAGAAAACATGAAGGTCCCAGTTTATACAGAATGAAAGTAAAGTTAACTAGGTATCAAATTATTCAATTATATTACAATCAAATAAGTAAAAGACATAAATAAAACAAAAATATATTAAAGTGAGCCTCGGCTAACTACTGACTACTTTGTAAGTGGCAATTACAGGATTGTAGATGTCAACAGTGGAACTCTGAGTAGCAGCAGCACAAGTCTAAAAGAATCACTGAGTCAGAAAACTGAGTCAGTAATGTCACTTACACAGCAGCAGAGACTATAAGTTTGCTCTTATTAGCATCCATAAGACACAGATCATACCAGAACAAGTTGGAACAGCAAAACAGAGAGTACTGAATGAGCACTGTTGTGTTCTATAGCTACTCAACTATTCATCTGTAGGAGGAAGACTGTGTTACTCTTCCTTTTTCTGGGTCCATGGTCTCACTTATTCTCAGATTTAAGAAAAATTAGGACACATAACAATGTAGCCTATAAACATTTATTGCTAGACTTGCACTAATGCTGTTTAATTTCATTCTGCATATTTCTGCCAACTTAAATGCAATGGAAATATGATGATATCAGCCCTGATGTATCAGCCAGGCTAAATCTTTATCATCCTTCTCTTCAAGTATATCTGTTTATTGAAATGAATTAATGTTCATGTGTCTTTGAGATCTGCTGCTGACTGACAAACGTAATCTGGGTAAAATCCTCACTTTAATTAATTTATAAAAACAATTTTATTGTCATCAGGTAACCTGATGAAGGTCTAAGTACCGAAACGTTGTTCTCAATAAACCTAATCCCAAGGGAAGTGGACGGTGTGCAGGAGTCTTTTTCCTTTGGTATTCTCCTACGCACCTGTCGACCCTAAGGTGTGCAAAAGCTGCACTCTGTAAATTCTGTAGCTCGCTACCACACCAATCTTTAGGGACACAACCTTACAGAGGCCGTGTGTCCTGCAGCGTTCAGAGAAAGGAGAGCTTCCCCCGCTTTGCCAAGGGGAAGGAAGGGAGGTGTTGTGTGCAGTGAGATGGAGAATGTAGAATTATCCATTCCTTCCCAGAGATGCAGCAGTTTACTGGTTTCAAGGTGTGCATGATTGTATGAAAACTGACAAATAAGTTTTAAAAAATTACACTATCCGTGGATGTTGCAGGCCTCTAATAAGCCCATCCAATCGTCTCCTTTGGCTCTTATGAAGAGATTGGACAGGCTACCTGTGACAGCCGCGAACTGCGTAGCACAAAGCACACAAGCCCTGAGCCAAGCTAACCCAGCACACACCTGCAGCATTAAGGGATACGTTTTGCACCAGGTCGCATTTTCAGACTGGGGTAGGTTTGTGACTGTGGCATTTTGTTGTGTTTACTTTTGTATTAATTTGACTAAAACTAAAAAAATCTCCCAGCAGGCCACTGGGTATTGGGTGTAGGCAGATAGTCACATTCAGGGGAGTGTTTCAGAGGAGTGGATCTGAAGAAAGGCCTGGAGGAAAATGTATCTTGCTCCATCTGTTTTCTACAATCTTCCCAACCCCAGCTTTAATAACTTGTCTAATAACGTATACAGCGATACCGTGAAACTATGATGTTTTCTGACATCTTCATAACATCGTGAAAATCTCATACAGATGCATCCCCACTCCTTCCTCATTTAGCCACCCATGAAGCGTTTGTGCTACCTTCGGGGAACACTCCTGTTACTAGATAGAGCATGTACACCGAGATAAACCTTTATCTTACCTGCGAGGATGACAGGGCTCACTGAGCTCTACAGCCAACAACAACCGGCTGCAGGCAAAACGAAACACTGAGCTGCTTTCAAACAAAATCATCTAAAATATCTTTCTGCTGCAATGAAACCCATCCTGCATCTTACAAAGGGACAAACACCCCACACACACTACAGACCATACACAGGCCGTCATGAATAGAATTAGCTAGGCTGCCTCAACTGACCTGAAAGTGTGTGATATATGATTCCCTAACACACACACACACACACACACACACACTGTCCTGTTTCCTTCTGGGCTGCATCAAAAGGGAAATTCTGGCCAGGTACAGGATCATTTCCCAGTGGCCCAAGGCTCGAACAGCCCCGTAATAAAATACACATCAACACACACACACACATACACACACACACACACACACACACACACAGTTACTACAAGACACAATAGAATACACACACATACATTTGCCAAGCTCAACACCAGAGCTCCTGAGAAAAAGCCCCACGCTGATTGAGGGTCCGGCCCAGGTTACATAAGCCGACCTCCCTTCCTGTAACTGCCCCCTGCTGTACACCAGAGGACGCGCTTTCAGCCGCTACACAATATGAAACTCTCCTAATTTTTAAGAGCCCACCCATCCTCATTTTGGGATTGATTTATCGATTAGCCTTCACACAACCCTTTCGGTGACTGGACTGCTGGTTAGCAGCTGCTCTCTGGCTGCCAGGCTTTACTGCTGGCCAGAGCGTGTGTGCAACATGTTCCAGCCCCGAGTGTGCAGCTACACACTGAACAATATGCACTGTGAGTGTGTACCTTCAGCCTATTTTATTCAGGCAGGCAGGCAGGCAGGCAGGCATGCCACAAATCTATTGTCTACAGAGCAAACACTCCCATCCAAAGATGAAAACAAGTTAGACACCCATCATTATTGTGTGTGTGTGTGTGTGTGTGTGTGTGTGTGTGTGTGTGTGTGTGTGTGCGTGTGTGCTACCTGATAGCAGGCATTCTCGTTGTGTTTTTGCTTTGAAGCGAGAAGCTCAAACAAACGTATAGATTTACACGGCACAGGAGTGTAAACACAAGTCCAGATTCTGTTCAGTCCTAAAGTATACTTGGTGGTGAAGATACTTAAAGGGATATTCCGGTGTAAGTTTGATCCATGGTCTAACACACCTTGACACCGAGTAAGACTCCCCCTCGAGAGGTCAAGTTAGCTGACCGCTAACTTAGCTAGTTTTAGCAACCTCAGAAAAGACCGCACGATACAGTAACAATACACTGCAGCTTATGTCTCCAACTAGAAACCGCCATCAAACCCCGATTCTAACTTGAGAGTAATTTAAAGGAAATGTTCACCCAAGAATAAAAATGTTGTCATTATCTAGTCACCCTGAAGCAGATGGAAAGTCAGGTAAAGTCTCTAAATACATTTCTAAAGCATCCTGGCAAAACATTGTAGCATTCTCCTCCATCACTGAAGCAGATGTGTACTAAAATGTCAATAAACAACTGAAAGGAAAACATAAAATAGTTCCATAGAATTTATCTGGCATAATCCACATCTGCAGATGCCCTGAGATCCCAAATTGATTTTGACAAGACATTTTTACACCCTTCTCAAAGACAAAATCTCTGGTATCTCTCAATCTCTTCAACTGTTAACAAAAAACAAGCGTACACGCCGTCTGAAGTGGGTGCACAAGCTTGACCGTACGTTGAGGGTGTATGTAACATTTTTCAAATCAATATGGGATCTTGTGGCTTCTGGAGACTTTTAGTTTGTGTTTTTTTTTTTTTTTTTTTGGTTGTTTTGTTACATTTTAAAACTGGTCCCCATCTACTTTAGTTGTTCTGGAGAATGCTGCGACGCTGTTTTACTGTGAAGCTCCAGAAATGTTTCATGGACTACAAAACTACACCTGGCTTCCAATCAGCGTGAGGCAGAGTAGATAATGCATTAATTTTCATTTGTGTGTGAACTGCCCCTTCAAGCCATCTGGTTCCTCCTGTTGATGTCCTTGTCTCCTCTATAGAGACCGTAGGAACACTAGCAACATCACTTATAATACATTCCGGCAGCCCTTTCAGCTTGAAGGATATTATCGGGTTTATATTAATCATAAATTACACACAAACCTCATCCTCACTTCCACTGTATGTGTGTGGTCAGATGGCTACCCTCCTCCTTAATGATACAGCAGATAAACTCTGCAGATGGGGGCCTTCACAAGAGATAAAGTGTAGACTATATAATTAAAAGCCCCTGGCTGGTCTGGACTGGAGGGCAGGAGGGGGGCTCAATCACTGGTTCCGGCCTGGGGCAGGATCTCTGCCTGTGTGAGACAACAATACAGCTAACGACTACTGGTTTAGAGACCGGGCTGTAAAAATAGCCCCACTGGTTAGGGCAGGGCTGTGAAAAGACAGGCTGGGACTACCTGTGTCAACATCACACCAAGCCACAAAACCGGCACCAAACCTCTGGGCGAATATAGATTAGTAGCTAGGAGAGGACCCCCACCACAATCAAAGGAGAGAGGAGGTGCACAGCAGGGTTAGCAATATAGAGACAGTGAATTGGAGTCACTTCTTTGGATGTTTACTGAGGGGTCGCTTGGATAATGACTTTCAGTATGAATTTTATGCAATCATGTAAATGTAATTGCTCCTTCAAAAAACAATGAGAAAAAAAACATAAATACATATCAGAAATGCAGACTATCAGAGGCCACCAGCTGCTGTTTTGTTGATAGCAACATGTCTGAATCTGTCTACAGTGTGTACACCATAAAGGGTTCAAGGAACACAGCAGCCAACCCTCCAGTGATTCAACAATGGAACAGACTTCATTTTGTCTTATGAGGTGTTCATGTTAACTCCCTGAGCAAACCGAGCACAATACAAACCACACACCACCAGTTTTAAATGTCTACAGTTTACATTAGAGGGCGCATAAAGGGTCTAGTGTTGTCTAGGATTTAAGCACGTTAAATAACACTTCCCTGCTATCAAGTGCGACACAACCTTTATCCAAAAACCTGAACATAACATTTAAACACGTTAGCTAGCTGGCTAGCTAAGCCACAGAACAAAACAAAGCAGAATTGACGACTTTATCAGCATAAACAATGCAAGCATCAGCAGACGCACATGCTGGAGGATGGGCTATGTATCACCGAGGAGGGCTAACATTTCATAGTCGGCAAATAACGTTATTCGGACACCTTTAAAGCACGTGTTACTGTCGAGAAAGCTACACTTAGCCTTCTGAAATTGGTTTTGTAAACAAGAAGGCATGCTAATAGGTTTTTCAGACCCCGCAGTCTATCACATGTACAGCATTAGCTAGCTAGCTTACGAATATTTTCCAGTATCTGCTCATGTTTTGTGTCTTTATTATACTCACCAAGCTGAACAATGTGGCACACGTCACTGTTACTTCTTGGTATCGTCCACTGTCCGTGTATTCATGGGCTGATTGTCGGTAGATAGATTAATGTCCAAGGAACAAAAGCTAGCAGCAAACTCACTAAACGCTTCAGCCGCAGACCACTGACGTCTGGTTATGACGGGGTGCCATGTTTGGGTAACTTGTTCTCTTAAAGCACCGAGCACAGTTAACTCCATGATGCATTGCATCGTATAGAGAATACTGTTTTCCAGTAAAATGTCCGTAGAAATATAGCCCATTTATCACGTAACAGAAATAGTATCGTGGTTACTGTCGTATCGCCTTTCAAAAGCACCTTTAACTCCATCACTTTTCGTCAAGCTTTACATCAAACCTGGCAACCCAGAGGGCCTTCAGATACCGCTTTAGTCCAGCCTTCCCCGTCACGGTTTTGCCAGCAGGGGGCGCTGTTTGCTATCAGGAAAATGGACCGTAAACTAGACAGACACAGTAGTGGAAGATCTTCTAACATTTAAAATGCTTATTTCGCCTGCTAAAATGAAAAATACAAAACCATATAAATGATGCATTCACTACCACATTAGCCTTTAATTCATCCATTGCACTATGGCACAGTTGTTCTGAAAAAACTTTAAAGTAACTTTTTAGTTAGAATTTTCTCCAGTTGAGTTTTTTTTTTTCCATTTTCATCACATATAGAATAAAAAAAATTGTAGTGACATGAAAATGTACAGAATATTATTCAGAAATGGAGTCCACTTACACAAACACAGAAGTCCCAAAGAGCCCCTTTAACTTACAATAGTTCTTAAAAATAGCCCACAGTTACACTCAGTCAGCAGTTTGTTTGGTTTTTTCCTTCACTTTAGTTTGACTTTTCTTCAGCTGTCATTAAACTTGGCAGACCACAAATGACTGACGTCTTACAATCACAAACAAATCCATATACTGCTAAGGTGCAAGTCACACTTTTGATTCTCGGTTATCCCTAAAGAATAAAAACAACATAACATCACATTTGAAATCTTATGAAGTTGTCATGGTAAACATGCTATCAAACAGCTGCTTTTTGTACAGTTGATTTTTTTTGTATTTGTAATTTTACATCAAAGTCTTTAAAAGGATTGTATGTTTTAAAATATACGTTAAACATTATTTAATATATGCAGTTGGTGTTCTTTTCCCTTCTGTCTTGGCCCCCTAGTGGCAAGAAGGGCCTCGGCATGTGCCTAGAGTGCCTGCGCTTTCATCAGGCACAGCTGGGCAGGCAGCACACAGCCGGTTCATCAGAGCTTTTTACTTATTTTTTTGTATGAAAATAGCTGTGGCTGGACTCAAGGTTGATGAGAGCAGTGAGGCCGAACCATATGGCAAATGTGCTGTAAAATAAAGATTAAATCAGATATTTTTTAAATTAAAGCTGTCACTGAACGCGACCCCTTTCACATTACAGTCATTTAGTTTATTGCTAATACAAAAAAGCCTCTGAAAATAAAGCTATAAAGTTATACAAAAGGACAATTGATGCACCAAGTTGTGTTTCAGTCTGGCCTGTTTCCAAAGGACATTCATCTTTTATCTTAAATCATAGAGGGCCTACCCCCCAGTGAAGTAGTGGCCTAATTTCTGTCCTGAATTAAGTCCAGCTTCATAACATTCCGCGGTTATGTGCACTGAGGTGGAGGAAGGAATAAAAACAGTGAACTAATGAACCTGCAAGTAAATGTAATGTTGGGCAATTTACACACACACACATGCACACACACACACACTTGGATTCCGTTGGACCAATCACAAACAAGCCTGCTCTCAGAGAATGACGAAAAAAATTCTAAAAGCAATCTGGCGAGTCGGGTTCGAGTGTTTTATTGGCACGTACAACTCACCGTTTAAAAAAATAAAAAAGTTAATGGTAGAAGAATCAAAGTGTTATCATTCATTTCGACACAATAACAAAAGATGAACAACTGTTTTCAGGTAACAGTGTTGAGCTGGCTACTTCATTTAGGACGACAGCATTTATATAAAATCACACAGATATATAAAAACACGACAGGAAACACTTTTACAAATGTGCTGACATTCTGCAAAACTGCTAAAGGACTGATTGGTTATTCACTGAACATGGTATACAACAGGCACTCGACAATGCTGCTGGTTAATTCAACCACAGCAATTCCTTTGAGTCCAAACAATTACTTTGTGACTGTCAGTTGTAAAGCTGAGATTTTACTGTTTATTTCACATACCATCCATGAACTCATGACCAGAACTACTGTATGTTGCAGAAAGTATGACACCTTAAAGTGACACTTTGACCAAAATCTGTCTTTAAAGAAGACAGAGCTTTTTCTCTGTGCAGGACTTTTTTAATGCATCTTTTCAAGACTGCAGAGCATGTGCGTTTGATGATAAAACAACATCTGAGTGTCGCAATACCAGTTCCAATGTCAGCCTCACTTAAGGTCTTTTATAAACATTTTAGTCCCATCAAGATGTGAGACATCAGGACAGAAAACAGCAGTGGGACAAAGATTCTAAATCGAAGAAAACTGGAAAGAGAAGTGACACAAAGTATCATGGAACCAGCAAAGGACAAAAAGACAAGAAGAACGGAAAAACTGAGGTCACCTGACATGGCTCAGTTAGGTTTCCAGTATGTGTTAAAAAAAAAAAAAAAGTTCACAACAGCAACACGCTTTAAAAGTCTGGGGTGGATCACAGCACAATGCTCATATAAAGAAGCAAAGACCACACCGTAGCAACGGACCAACACCGGGAGTGTTCTGAGGGGCAGAACACATGATAATGCACTGAACAGGTCCGATAAAGAGGAAGACTGCAATTGTAATACATTTGAATGTAACTGAACTACAGATTAAGTGCATTTCCAAAAACAGAAAGAAAGCAAAAAAAAATTATAATCCCAATATGTTATTCTGAATCTTGGAGTTATGCTTCTTTTGGGAAATTCAAAAATCAATAATCAAATATCACATATTTGAAGTTGGGGATGAATCAATGCAATCAGTCATGTAAACATGGATATGATGATCAAACTAAAAGTTGCATCCATTATTCATTTCACTTTGCTTGAACAGCCTTTTACTACTTCAATTTACCCCAATTTCACAAAAACACAATCCCTACAACCTAGTCTCATTTTAGATAACTGCTATTGTGTGAACCGCTCTGAGCAATGCAGCAGTCACAAAACCTACACATGAAATGTACTGGACTGTTTGACTAGTCATGATTCAGACTGACAAAGGCGGAACTAGCAGTGTGTATTTAGGGAGAAAAATCTTCAGAGTTTTCTTCATCTCTCATGAATGGTCAAGCGAGCTGCAATTCCACAACATGTACAACACGAGAGCTTCAACCTACTGTATTACTATCAGTGTTATGGGTTTGATAAACTCAGTTCAGACTTTGGAATCTATTCAGATTTAAGTGCACTTACAGACAAAAGGTAACCTTACAAACTAACTTATGAATAAGACTGCAGGGCTGGATGTGCTTGGTTTTGCAATTCAGAATCTTTTGAAAATCATATATACATATGATACATATGGCAAACAACAGTTATTTGATTAACCTCTACATCATCCTCATATTTTCAGTGGTTTCCTGCATTTTGGTCAAGAGTGTACACGGTTGTTATTCTGCTGGCTCCCCACAACCTACCGAAGAGCTACTATGCTATGCAACCTTTGGAAACTGAAGAAAATGCTGACGCCCCCTCACCTAGCCTCTGGTCAACTAGTAAAATTGCAGTGACCCAACAGAGAATGTTTGACACTTTATTTGCCAGCATGCCAGTGGCTGATACTGGTGTGATGTGTTGTTGTAAGATAAAAAAATATATATTGTTTGAAAAGTCACTGAGTTGCAGATGATAGTGGAACAGAGGCTAGCTAGAAAAACAGCAGGGCTTGGGTTGCATCTGCTATTTGTAAATCCAGTCAAACTTTTGGAAGTCAAGTTTTTAATAATAATTAGCTAGTTTCAAACCAGTCAATTACTAAATCAGGTTACACCATGAAACTTGAGAAATGTCTAAGTTCGTAACGAGTATAGCAATGGATATGTAAACAGGATGCCAATGTAGCATCACAAGCTGTAGCATAACTTCCAAAAATGTGTTTAATGGGGTAAGCCAAATCTTAATGTTTTGTAAATGTATTACAATGCTTTATTTAATATGACGTGTTTTCAGAATTAGATGTATTTTTGCTGATTTTTTTTCTGAACTATGTTCTTCCCTGATCTTAGACGAGTTGACACACACCTCTCTAGCCTTCATATCACGATATTACTGTGCCGACGTCGAAGTGCTCCCAGGTGTTATTCCGCCATACATTATAGTATCCTTTTTATCCGCTTAGAAAATTGGCATGTTTCATTTTGTGTAACCACACTTGGGTCGTGTTACTACTCACGTAACCGTATTTAAATAGGGAAAATGTGGAAGTGCTTGGTCGCTTCTAACTTCACCCCCGTTTGGATCCTAAGAAATGTACTGGGCTGGCAAAGTAGCGCTGCGCGCTGGAGCGACTGAGTGCACGCACGAAGGCGAGAGAGGTATGTCAACTCGTGTAACATCAGGGAAGAACATAGTTCTGTATGGAAAAACGGTGGCATTTTCCTTTAAGCATTGTGATCAAATGTCAGGTCAGATATCTTTTTTACTGCTCAATCTAAACTGATCAGCTATTAGCAAGCTAACATTAGCTTCTTCAGTGGGTTCATTTATGGAACAGACTGTAGTAAATATTTAGTGACGACCCATTTCTTTGCCTAACTAGTCTGTGTGGTGCAACCTGTTTCAATTGAGCGATGTTCAATTCTCCACTTAGTGAACATTTTTGTTTTAACCAGGCTAAGTTTGAACTTACAAAGCTGGTACAACTGGAACCGGTCCTCTATAACGAAGAGCTTTGCTCTCATTGTTGCATACAACATGTGCCATTCTAACTGAAATCAACACTGAAAATGTAAAACCACACAACATCCAAAATGACCACATATCCTTATAAAGACAATGACTTATTGTAATACTGCTCTAACACGAAGGGATCATAGCAGGTCCTTCATGAGTGATTCTAGTGATCTAGAAAAATCTTTCGGAGAGGGGCGGTCTGGCATATTGTCTATTCCGACACATTAAAGATTTAACACTGACACAAACAGCTTCACAATCTTTTGACAGCTTTAAAACAATGAGAGCAATTATGGCAAGATGAGATAAGCTTAGTACTGACTACTAAAAAATACGCCTTCATTTTGACCACTAAGGGTGTGGCTGTTGTGTTTCCATCACCCACATCTTAAGACAAGGTCTGTACAATTAGTACAATAATAAATTCACAGCAATTTTCGATCAGGAGTGAGTGAGGGGAGTTTGTTTCCCCTCCTTTTCTTCTTACAAACTTCAGTACCCAGAACTCTGTTCAACAGATCCTCGTGGAAGGTCATTATCCAGTGACCATTTGAATGGAGACTAATAATCATGTCAACAATAATAAATAAATATGTAGAGACACAGGGATTGAAGGAACAAAAGCAAAGGAGTGGAAGGCACCATCCTGCCAGAGAAAAGGTGAAGGAATGGATGGAGAGATGATGTAATCTAGTGAGTCCTTTCCTGTGCTCATGTGGAGACACATGAACATAGGATCACATAGATTACATTGTCTTCAGGATCATTTTTGACTCATTCTCAAGTCTCAACTAGCAGCAGTCAACCTTAATTCAACTTCTGCTGGTAGCCATGGATGTAGTCAAGTCACTGTCGTCTTTTTTATTTAAAGGCAATGATTTGGGGCTTAAAGCCATTTTAGCCTCTAAAACTGGCAGCAACTTCAAATGGTGGGAGTCATTTTAAAGTTCAGTCACTGTAGTGCTGTTTCCCCCAAAGAGTACAAGGTCGGCTACAGTCCTCGGCTGTCACGCTCCATGTCTCAGCCATTGTACTGCTGCTGATATCGACGGTTCAGCTCGCGCAGCTCCTTCTCTCGCACCCGCCGTGCCTTGTTGGATTTGGTGGAGCGGCTTGAGCGAGTGGACTGGGCCGACTTGGTGCTGTGGCAGCGTGACGACGCCCGCTTCAAGAGGTTCTGAGATATGCAGCGCTGCAGGTTCTTCATGGAGGAGGAGGCGGCCATGCTGACGATCCAGGGGTGCTTGAGGGCCTGGCCAGCTGTGAGCCGCTCGCTGGGGTCCACGGTCAGAATCCGCTCTACAAAGTCTTTGGCCAGGTTGGACACGCTGGGCCACGGCTGGAGAGGAGAGACAGATGTGAGACAAGGCTGCAATTAACTAAATGAGGTCAAGGACATTTCATTGGCAGAACTCAACTTAGTCAGAACAAGTGGTTCTCTATCTGATAAGTGGGCACAGTCATGTTACACAGCTGTAGCTTGTATCATCACTAATTGCTGGTTTGCATTGTAATAGTGGATGAACCGCTCATTACACTGACATAAGAGAAACTTTAAGTTTGAGGATGAGAACAGACTAAAGTAGCAAACAACATGAAAACTTCTCTATTATAGGATGATAGTATTTTTAAAGATCCCTTTTAGACATATAACTCTTATTAAAGAATAATACATTTCCTAATTATACTAATAATTTTGATTTACACAAATTGAAAAACTTCAGAAAACGAAACATCCAAGAAAAACAATAAAGAAAGAACTTTTTGAGTGAGATGGGACTTTAAATTTGATAAGAATTTATTGTATGTTTGGCATCAACAGAGCTTAGTCCATTGGACACACGAGGGCAGCAGAGTGATACAAATCTGAGAACGTCTTGAACAGTGTGAGCTTTAACCTGATAAAAAGCTTCTCATTTGATCATGTTACGTGTTATGTTTATACCGCTCATCACAATGATGAGTCTTCTTGGTATTTGCTAATGTCAGGCTCAATAAAGGGTGTGGGGTGGTGAATTTGATGTAAATATTTGTATTCATGTGGCTTGAACAGAAATTCAGGTTTACAAGATCTAATGTAAAACACAATGTCCTGAAAGCAATTTTTTGTGCAACATCTGCTGACTCTCTTTCCGAGACATGGACTCTATTTAGTATGAGTGACTGGTAGTGAGTCAAACTCTACCCCCTACTTAGACAGGAATTGGGAATATCAACGCAGCACGCCTTTCAACACACACGCACACACACACACAGAGTTTGTACATGATGTCCTGCTTGGCAACCAGCTGTGTTTTCGGTCTCCCAGTAGAAAACTTACCCTCCTCTCCACACAGCAGGTAAATCACCAGTGCTGGCTAAAGATACACGACACATATATTACCCTCACACATACATTTCCCCTCTACCTACAATAATGTCCACGCTGTGATTAGTTCATGGTCTGCAGCTGTAAATGTGAACATTATTTATCACAGCTGTAAAGACACATGTCCTCGAGGGGAGTACGTTTAAGTCTGCCCCACCTCAGATCCACCTCTCGGGACTCTTAAACTAAAGGTCACAGGCCTCTGTGCTGTACAGAGACAATACAAGTTCTAGTACTGCATCCTTACAAGGACATGAGATGACCTTGTTATGAAATGAATAGTTGTAATCATGTCATCATAATCAGTCTGAATCACTGAAAATACTAGAAATGCTCAAGCCTCACAGCAGAACACAGCATGTATTGGTTCTTTTAAAGATTATTTTCTCAGCATTAATTGATCGAAACAGAGAAATGAGTGGATGGCAGAAATAGAAAAGGACAAAATTGTTTGGTGGGGAAATGATTAATAGAATGATTGTGTAGTTTATAAATTCTGAAAAAACAGTTAAAAAAAAACAGCCTTCAAGTTGTTTGTGTCCACCCTCCTGTCCAGAGCCCAGATATATATAATACATACAATAAAATGAAACAGGCAGAATTCCTTACATCTTAGAGGTATGTGTGGTATCTCTGTGTGCTAACCTGATTAATCTCTGATCAAAATTGTTGATAATATTTCTTTTGAGCAGCTAATTTATTAATGAACTAACTTTTCAGTTTCTACAGATTTTTACAAGTCTACAGTGGTATATCATGTTTGAATTAAGCAGTTTATCATTTTCGAGACCACTTTCTTAATTTATTTTAGAGCAGGTAAAGGTTCACTGTGGAGTTTTTGACCAATAGTAGTGCAACAGAACATAAGATTTTATGAGTATGTCTCTGATTTGTTTGTATTTTGCACAAGCACAAGCTATTCCAAAGACAGACAGTTAATGGTGGGTATGTGCCAAGAGACACAGCAATGTGCCCACAAAGATAAGGAAGAAGAAGATTGCAAGCAAACAAACATGGATGTAAACAATACAGGATTTGAAATAGTTCAATTACACAGGGTACATTTAAAGCCTATCATCAGATGGTGGCTCGTAGTTAGGAAACCGCAGAGAAATATCACCCAACTATTCAGCTCAGATAAAAATATATATTGTATTATATTATATTATATAAATATTGGACTTTACATTAACCACGTAGCCAGAAAAATGTCTCTAAATAAATGATAATCTGCTGCACATAAGATGTATAAAAAGGCATCTATACTACTAAGAAGTTCTTCATACTAACTTAAAAGGTTAAAATACGGTGTGCTGTTATTACAGCTCATTTCTGCTTCTTTTGGGGAATGTTAATTTGTCAGCCCTATTGTGACCCCATATTGACAGAGAATTATGACTGCTCTGTCATCGCTCTCATGAAATAAATAATCAAATAACCTGTGTGATTCAAAAAATGCATCAAGGTTGATTCCAGTGAAAAGCTCTCTCACCAATTCAAAGGACGACTTGCTGGACATCCCAAGTGTACAACCAAGAGATCTACTACAATATTTGCAGACTTCAGCTAAAATATATACTCCCTGGAAGTGATTTTAATTATTAACAGTGTGAGATCTGGCCTTATCTCACCTGTAAGACACTCGAGAAGTTGAAATCTGGACGCAACCCCAGAAATCTGAGATGATTCAGCTGCTGTGCATTAAATATTACAAAACTACTCAGCTATTATTTGAGCTGGACTGGCTGTATGTGGGGCAAACATTAACCAAGGGGCCCCTTTGTAAAGCTCACTGGCAACATAAACATCCCACACTATGAAACAAAGGAACAGACTACTCAGCATTCTTCTAACTAGATACACAGATAGAGCATAAATTATTGTACACACATACAAACACTTAGAGGAATATTGACTTGGAGAAAACAGTTAAATAAGAGCGAGGTAAAAGGAAAGTTACATGAGACTGAAACAGACGTTTACTGAGAGATGAGAAGTGAGGACAGAAGTGTAAAGGGGTTAGGTGTGTGAAAATGTGTGTGTCTCTGTGTGAAACCAAGTCACCTCAGAAGAAAAGCTCAACTTCTTGGAAATCTGTTGACAAAGCCTCATGTGGTGCAAGGAATGTATTCCAAATATGGGTGAAGTCTGCTGGTGTGCATGTGTGCGTGTGTGTGTGTGTGTGTGTGTGTGTGTGTGTGTGTGTGTGTGTGTGTGTGGAGACGTGTATTACTCAAGTTGTGGGGAGATAAATCTGTTATTTAGTCACACTGTGGGGACCTGCCTTCGTTATGGGGACAAAATGCGAGTCCCCAAATGGTAAAGGGTTAGGCAAGGCAAGTAGAGTACAAGTAGGTAACTAGGTCTCCAGGAAATTAATGCAAGTCTATGTTAAAGACTGTGAAAAGGGTGTGTGAAAGTGTGTAACAGATCGTACACCTCACCTCTCCAGAGAAGCTGTACTTCCCCTTCAGGATCTGCCGGTACAGCCTCATGCGGTTGTCGTCCTCGAAGGGCATGGTTCCACTCAGCAGGATGTACGATATCACCCCCAGCGCCCACATGTCTACAGCATTTGTATAGGGCTTCCTCACCAGGATCTCTGGGGCAATGTACTCTGGCGTGCCGCAAGTGGTCTTCATCAGACACTCGTCCCCCTTCTTCCTGCTACTGGCCAAGCCAAAGTCAGTGATGATGATCTTGGAATCGGCTCCAGGGTGGTAGTAGAGCAGATTTTCCGGCTTTAGGTCTCGGTGAGTAATCCCCAAAGTGTGGAGATACTTGACGCCATCCAGCACCATCTGCAGCACTCGCGTGGCGTCCCGCTCCGTGAACGAGCCTCGGGCAATGATCCGGTCGAAGAGCTCTCCTCCAGTGGCCAGCTCCATCACCATGTAGACACGTTCTGCCGTCTCAAAGACCTCCATGAGCTGGATTATATTGGTATGACGGACGCGTCGCAGAACGCACAGCTCCGACTCGCACACCTCTCTCCCCTCCCGGTAACGGGTCTCGATCATCTTGATGGCGTACGGCTGCCGCGTGCTCTTGTGCTCCACGCGAACAACGCGACTAAAACTCCCCCGACCTATGAGAGCTTTAATGTCATATTTTGCTGTGACCCGGGGGTCAAACTTGGCTCGATATTTTGCCACCTTCTTCCGCTGAGGGTCGGACAGTTCTGACGGGTCCTTAGGGGGATGAGCGGAAGCAGTGGGAGTGGCGGCCTGGGCCTGGGCCTGGGCCTGATATGGGGAGGTGGAGTCAGCTTTGTCACCTCCCCCTCCACCAGCCCCACCCATCTTGCTCCTAGTGCCATCCCCTCTTATGAAGTGCTTATAGATATCTGTCTGAGGAGGTGGGAGAGGATCAACCTGAAAAACAAAAGGAACACACTTCGTTATCACAGATGCACATTTCGAACAAGAGCAGAACAACAAAAGTTGAATATTTTTCTGTGGATAAAAGAAGAAACTGTCGTAAACAGTAAAAACTCTGATGTATGGATGGATGCATTTTCTGAGCTTTCAATGTACAAATGAAGGCATCAACCAATCATGCTATGCGAAATGGACATCACAACTTGCTGAGTTATGACTTGACATCCTTTGGCAGACCTGTTAATTGTTTATGCTTGTCATCACCCTCATCATTTGACAAAGGACAAAAAATAATGATGACAATATGTCAACAGTGTGATGTGATTCTGGATGAGTAACCCTGAGTGCTCTCTGCAGGGACACACTGCTTTATATGTGAGATGTACTGGTGCAGAACTTAAGCCGTTATATCCATATGTGCCCTCCCTAAATCCACCAGACTACGTTGATTAAAACAGTAACTATACCTTGCAGAACACAGGAGTTGCGGATTTCTACTGATGCTCCATCAGTTATTTTAGTGTTTAAACATATTAATGTGTCTGAATGAAACGGACTGGACCGGACCGCACTGCAGCCTGGGGACAGGCACCTGAGATGAACCCGGTGAATGTCACCCCTCTCTACCTGTCAGCGAGCCAGGTCATTGCTGCAATGTGACCCCAGAGAACCCCGGGGCCCTCTTAGAGCTCTGCAAGCTGGCGCCGTTTTTCTGCCAGTATCTGTCCTGCTTAATAGAAGGTAAGTATCATTTAAATGTGATCATTTATCTATGTTGCAAATTTGCATATTAGAGCATACTATCGCAAATTCATGTCGCTGCCAGAAAAAGAAACGTAAAAGAGGAATACTCCAGAGCGATTTGTTCATCACGTCCTTGGTGTGTAGGCCTTCCGTCTATAGTTAGTATAGCCAGACCAATACTGGATTTGAGGCTGATACTGATAGATATTGGAGAATTTTTCAACTTAGAGAACAATATATCAGATGATGTGTACTTTTTAACATAAACACATAAATGAGTAATCTTGACCAAAATAAAAACTACTGTAAGTGGGACATTTTACAGCTGTAAAATCAACTTTTCTTAGCTCTCAAGTGGACTATACAATTGTAGTTTCGAAATGATCTCAAAACTACTTTAGCAGTTCTGTATTACAATTTCTCATGACTTTTCAGCAAACATACATACTAATATATCTGCTAATATGAGCTAATATTAGCTGATTAATCAGGCAAGCTCTGGTACTCTATAGTTAAAAATCAAGTATCTGTGGGCTGCAAATAATAATTTTTATCCTAACATATTCAAATGTCTTGATTTGTCTAACCAACAGTCCAGAACCAAATTATATTCAGGTTGAAAGCATAGGCATGACTTAATGATTAACAAGTTCTCAGAACAGTTGCACAATTTCTGTCCATCAACTTGTCATTTTAAAAGTGTTCTTATCTATGAATAACATATGATGTATGATGGAGGAAGAAACACATGGACTGCACCAAAGTTCACCAGGACTTTTCCAACAGTAAAATATTCAATAAATTGATCCATAAAGAAAATGACTGTTAATTGCACTTTTAGTTATTTTAGTTAATAAAACATGGTAACCCTTTCTTTTACAGTCCCCTAATTACCAGGTATTTACCTGGTAAATTCATGGTAACACAAAAGTGTTACTAGGTAATGACCAATGGTAATAAGAAAGCAAATGCAATGAAGCTATGGCCAAAATACTGGGCATTTACCTGTTATATCATCAATGCTTACACTGGAAGTGGTACTTGGCATTAATGGCTATACTGCTGCTGTTGTGAACAGTAACGGTATCCGTGGTGGTAACAATAATATTAGCAGTACTAGTAAAAACATTGTCTTACTGACCTTTTTGACCAGGTCCAACTGAACATCCCCTGGAGGCTCAGGGAGGACCTTACTGTTCCTGCACCCCATCACATCACCTTGGGCCGCTGCCCAGTCAGCCTCACAGGCCACCAGGAGCCCTGCCTCATCACCGCAACAGCTGATTCAACACACTCAGGGTATCCAACATCCAGGCCGTACCCAGACTCAGACAGGGGGTTCATGAATAAAGCTGATTATACCCACTCAAGTCCTGATGAGCTGGCATCAGCATCACAGTTCATGAATACACCTGATATGTCCACTTAAGTCCAGTTTAAAAGTCCAAGAGTTCATGAATATATTTTGGGCAAGCACATTGTGTATTTTGGCTCCGTCAGCAAGTGCTGTATTGTTGGTTGTCTTTTTACAAGTTCTTTCACAGGCCTCTGCTGGTGGGTCTCGCACATACAACCAGGCTGCAGTGTTGGCAGGAAAGGGGTACTTCAAGCCCCTTGAAGAACCACCCGGGGCCCCATTTCAGATGGCGTGATATGTTCAATGTTTGAAAGAAAATTCGATAGTATGCATGCTCACGACAAGAAAATGATCAATCGGAACAGGGGAGGAAGCAAGACAGGCTTAAATGTGGCTGCCTTTTGGAGAAATGCAGAAACAATCAGGCAGAACTTCCAAAGAAAATAAGATCATCCACTCTGCTTGGATCCATTGGGAGACGCTGTAATGTCAGCTTTGGTCTTGCTGCAGATAAAGCAGCTCCCCTGGAGAATCACAGGCTGGAGAGCAGCGGAGTGAAGCTCTGAAATGGAGAACACAGAATGAAATGTGAGTGATTATGGTTTGGCTCACCAAACATATGGGCACTGTGTCTGAGCGCTGCCATGACAGGAGCAGTCTTAACATTTAGGCCAACAAATGATAGGCAAAAGAAGGAACTGACCTAAACAGACTGAGCCTTTTAGCAACAAAGTTAAACACCATTTCTATATTGAAGTTGCGTGATGAGGCCATATTGTAAAACTTTCTAGCCAAACTATGATTACAGCTACCCAGACATGTTTTGAAATGGCCAAGAAAACAAGGGAGAGCTCTGCCATGTTAAGAAATAGCTGCTCTATCACAGATGGTCACTGTTATCCGAGTATTCAGTGTTGGAAGTCAGCCTGATATATTGTTTAAGTTCTCAGTACAAAATCTTTATTAACTTATTTCACTTTTTCACTCATGTCAACAAGACATTAAGTGGAAACATCCCTGAAAACATGGTTTAAAGTGGTCTACATGGTGGTGAAAAGTTCATTTATATCACAAATGTACTGTACAACTGCACTCAAGTTTAGTTAAGGTTAAAAAATGGCGAGGCCCTACTCATGTCAATGTTTTGGCTTCAGTCTTAAACACATTTGACCGTTATTATTTTTGGCAGCACTGACTAACAACATGATATTCTGTAAAACTTTCAGAATAAGCCCGACATTAAGGTGTAAAAGCGTCTTAACATCTCACCTCATTACTTATCCGAGATAACGGAACAGTTTAAGCGTGCTAACTAGCATGCTAGCAGCAGGGCAGGACTCCCAACTTTGCCAAACCCAGCCTCCTCACCCCACTCTCACTCAGCTGGGCTCTCCATTTTCACCTCGTAGTTTCCCAACTTTATTCCCGATGACAAAGAACTCAAATCCATCACTTCCATTGTCAGCAACATTTTGCGTCAGTTCCGAAGATTCGTGCTGTGTTTTGGAAATGACGGGACTGTACAAAAACACGCAAAGTTGCCCCGTTGGTCGCTTTTACTGGACGGTGTTTTTCGACCAGGACCACCTTCCCACAGCCAGACACAGGCGTCAACACCGCAGTGCGACATGGCTGTTCCGCTTTGTACTTTCAAAATAAAACCAGTCTTTGCATTTTTATGTTGCACTGAATTGTTTTAAGGAGAAAGTAAGCCAAGTAATCCAAGCATGCTTTTTCAAATATGTTCTGTATGAGTAACTTGAATTATTCATTGTAAATTCAAGCATGTTGTAGTTTTAAGCGTGATTGAGCTGCCATTTTTAAAACTGTTATAGCTATCAAAAAAACAAAACAAATATCAGATAAAAAAGTTTTATCTTTGAGAGTACGTACTTAAAATGACAAATTGCATTAGTGAGGGGTATCCAGTATCCCCATGTCCACATTCTTGCCAAGTCGAAGTCTATCCTGGGGCCCCGACAGTGTCCAGCACAACCGTCCATCAACTGGTTTGTGACAGTTTGTTGAAAATGTGTTTACAGTTGTGCCAGATTCAAGCACCATGAATGACACCTAGTGATACCTAGTGATGCATACTGCTTTTTATCATGCAGTTTTGACGAGGTGTTGAAGGTGTTTATTACGTCAATCTTACACGTTTTGAGCATTTAACCGATATGCCTTTTGTTAATGTTGTGAGGAAAATGATAGAAATTGAGAAAATCAGCCTCTGATAAGTCATATAAAACATCTACTTTTCCACTGTCCACTTTTTTTGGTCTTATTCTGAAGGCCCAGTCCTTCAGCTTCCTGCGCTCTTCTCTCTATCTCGGGCTAACGTGATGGAGCTCCTCTTCCACCCAACTTCTTTTGTAGAGACGGGACGACCTCCCTCAGCTTGTTTCGACCCCATTAAGTCCCTATCGTCACTTCCTGGATACACAGAGAAGTCCCTCTGTCAAACTGCTGACTTCTCTCTTTGGAAAAGTACTAACAAGTCCCGAAGGCGCTTTATTCCCAAGATGACTCAAGTTCAGGTTAGATGAGTTACATATAGGATGACTCTTGTCTGACCCTCATTTGATATGATCATGCCTCAAGGTAGAACATCTGAGAGAATTTTTGATGTTAAGCACAGATCTGCATTGGTTCATTTGAGCAACATCTGAATGATATGGAGCTATAATGACATGATTATAGGTGAATTATAGATTATAGGTAATTTAGTTATTTTGGTCATTTATGTGGTGGGGTCCTACTGGAACACTCTCAAGGACCCCTGCTGGACTTCTTTTGAGGATAACCTAAGCCGCTTAATTCAGAGCAGACATGCAGATGGATCGGTTTCTGTAATTCTTTACACAGTAAAGCCAACTTGAATTCACCACCAAGCCACCTCACTGTGCCACCGATCTAAAAACATCATATACACAAGACTCAGCATATGTTTAGACATGTGTTTCACACATGTTTTCGTTCTCTTCAATCTTTAAAGTGGTAAAATATGCATTTCTGCTCTATTGAAAGATATTAAAGGGGCACTTTGTGGTTTTGGAGAAGAAACTCAACTTGAGAATTTTAATATTTACAATATCAATGATTTAATAATACAAACTCAGAAATATACCAACTAAAACTGAATAAACATGCTGTTCTCAGAGGAAAATAAGCTAGGTCGAAGCTAGGTGGCAGGGTCCGCCACATGTAGACAAAGTAAACAGTATGATATTGTGTTGTCCTTAAAGTTCAGTTTGTTTATTCAGTTTATTCAGTCATTAAAACAAAAGATTTGTTTATTTAGTTTGTTTAGGGACAGAAAATAAGTAAAACTTGCCCAAAATTATATAGTACACCTTTAATTTGCAGAAGAAAACAGCATAAAATGCATTTCAGTTGTATTTCCTGCAGCATCGGCAGCACATACTGTTACAAGGCATTTCCACATGGTGTCACTATACACATAAAAGTCACTTTCAAGGCCATCTCAAAGTGTGAGGCTACTTTTTAGTCATTTTATAAGGCTGGTTGTTCTGTAACATCCCGACACCCGTGCCTCCACTGTGCTTGTAAAAGAGCCTAGGATGAGCAGCACCGGGCTTTGCCCCGCTTGTTCATAAGTATAAGGTAATAAAGAATACATGGCCTTGACTTCAATATTTATGAGACAGAGCGTACTGGACACACTGTACACTGACCATGACTTCTGCAGCCTGCACAGGATGCAGCAGAGTTTTGTGGAGTAGCATTAACAGTGGGGAATTAGTAAGAGGAAGACAAATGCTCCAGAAAAAGAGCCAGAGAGACAGTAAAATTCATCTTATGATGCCAATAAAGCTCCTTGAATTGGATTGAGGGAGTGAAAATGAGTGGGAGAAAGGGGGTGGGGGTGACAGAGAAAGACAACGGATGACAGATGGTGGGTAGCTGATAGAAATATAGGGAGAAAGGAGGGGAGGGGAAGAGAGATGAAACGGCAGGGAGTAATCAAAATGGAAAGAGGGAGATACGGAGAGATGGAGGAGGGAAGGAAGACACGGTGCAGTCAGAGACACCGAGCGAAGACAAGGAGAGATGAGAAAAGGAGAGAAAGGGAGTCTCTGAGGGGCCAGTGCTGCCCAGTCGGCTCTATCTGCAGTGCAGCTCAGGTCAGGGCCTCTCCGGCTCTGCAACCACATCGTCATCCTCGTGATTGATCACCTCTTTGTCGCACTCTGATTAAGATGCTTTGTCTGAGCGCTCCGCTTCTATTGACACTTGTGTATTCCTCCGTCGCAACTCTCTATTTCCCCTCGATCTCTCCATCCATTTCCGCTGCTTACACTGTCCCGTCTCTCTTTCTCCCCTTTCCCTCCCCCAAAGGTCAATATCATCTATTAGATCTAGATTTGCTGACTGCTGTATTATTTATCCATACAGAGGAAGAGGAGCTGCTCTATTAAAAGCTCAATTGACTCCGTCTGTGTCTCTGGCTCCATTAATATCCCCATGATGGTTCCCCCATCATTTGTGTGTGTGCATGTGAGAGAGCGAGAGAGAGGAGTTTTCTAGTGTGTGTGTGTGTGTGTGTGTGCCAGCGTGTGCCATGTGTTTTCTGTATATTTGTGAAAAGGCTGCAGAGGATGAGTAAGCGAGTGAGCGAGGGTTTACACTGAGTGGACAACTTTATGTGTGTGTGTGTGTGTGTGTGTGTGTGTGTGTGTGTGTGTGTGTGTGTGTGTGTCTGTTTACAGCCAGTCTGGTGCAGTGGGACAAGAGCAGAAACTCTAGAAAATGACATCCTGTGTCAGGTGTGATCCTTGTTGGAGGATATTGCTATTTCAGTGCCGTCCCCCCCCCTACTCTAGCAGGGGTCCCCCCAGAGAGTCAGGCATAGAAAGAGGGGGAAAAAAAGATAGAGAGACCACTGCTGCATGCCATCAGTACAATCAGGTCATAGTAAACTCATTATTGATTACCACAGGCACATAATTCCCTAAAGGAGTATTGCATGACTACTAAAGTGACACCGCAGGAGGCAAAAATACTGTAATATACAACAGGCTCATTGTTGGAATATTATAGAAAACCTCAGGGAAGCTATTGATTTCCAGGGAATATTATGAGAACATTACAGGGATTTTTCTATTTGAGTCAGAAGGCGCAGCATCTACATTGCAGGTGTGTTTTTTTTTTTGAGGGAGAAGAATTTCATTGGGTCCCCGTTGAGCTGTGCATGTCCAGAACACCTGTGGTACTAACTTTTATGGTCCAGCTGACGGTCTCAAAGTTACTGCTCCTGCTGTGTTTAATTTTATACTTCTTTTTCCTGAAGTTTCTCAAAACCACCATCACAACCGTGTGTCCTTAAAGTGAAAAAGTACAACTTTTCAAATTCCCCCCTTCCATCATTTACTTGTGGTATTACTGCAGCAAAGAAACCGTTAGCAACATGGCTACTGCTAATGGCATGGCTACTCCCAAAGTCAAAAATAACCATAAGAATCGCAATTTGACCTAGAAATGTGCTCTGAAAAAGGCAGAATAAAACACCTGGTTGTATTAACAAGGAGGATGGAGGATGGGTCTTGGCCTAGAATTTACCCCATTGACTTTTGGTGTCGGTCAGGAGAAAGGGACTGACCCAAGAATTTTTTTCTCTCTTTCTTTACCATTGCAAGACAGAGCTTCAGATCCTGATCCTTATTTTGGTACTGTTGGGCCTTGGCTGAGGAATGCGCTCTACTGAGTGCCAGTCTAGTTCCAGTTGTTCCACCCTTACCTGGGGACAGTGACCAGGGAAAACAATGCCTCCGCTCTTCCTTTGTGCTGTAATTCATCCTTCATTTTTGCGGGAAAAATCGAGCCATGTGGCAGGCAAAAAGGCACAGTGAAAGCAGTGTTAACAGGAAACCAGTCTATTCATGGGGCCATTACACTGTGCAACCAGTATTCAAAATGATAAGTAGAAGCAAAAAAGTTGTCTTTAGCCAGTTTAAAATGCAAGTTAAAGGGGCTCACAGCTGGATAGCTTATGACTAGCTAAATCACACTGGCTAGTAAAAAGAAGCTTTCACAGAGAGGGTTAGGGTATAGTTGTGGGTATTTTACAGGCTGATGAATAACTGCTGAATAACTTAAGTAAACTGTTGCCTACATGCACATCCAGGAGTTACTGAGCAACATTATCTTCCATTAAGAGTTGTTTTTCTGGCTGCCTGATGAACATAAGTCCACTGTTCACTCTACATTTAGCTCTCAACCAACTCCTGAGGGAAGAGTATGGCTCTTTCAGCAGCTAAAAGCTCTCAATGTGTTCGTCAGCTAGTGGCTAATTTTATCTGTCTGCTGTTTGCTGCTTTGAGCCAGAACAACACTGACGAAAGCAACACAAGTGAACCAGAACTGTAAAGTTGTGGGCCAGAAAGATAAGGAATAACCAGCTACCACCAAAACTCTGCTTAGAACTGAGGGAATTGCATTGTTGGGTGACAGTTGAACCTGTTTCAATTTGCATGTAGTTGTTTGATCCTTTTGTATATAGCAGGATATATATAGATGAGAGGATGGATGAGAGGTGAAACGTCTTCAAAAATATATCAAACTGCTGAATCAATCAATGCTTCAAAGAAGAAGGTGGAGAAAGAGACTGACAGGTAGACATGAGGGTAGATGGTCTGGATAGCATACCAACAGGGTGTCAAGCTGACATAGTGACAATGACAAATGCAACCAAGTCTGGACCAACTTCTGTCCAATAACAACACTGGAGAGTAGGAAGTTAAGTAGAGGTAAGAGAAAGCACTTTCCTTTAGATACCCTTAAGTAAAATAAACAAGTAACTTCAGTTAAACTTAAGGCCCTATAAGCCACTTTAGTGGAAGTGAGTAAGAAGCTAGTCTGGTGATGGAGTACTTAGGAACTCCTTAGGCAGTGCAGTGTGGGTAGATGTTAATTCATTAGCTTTCAGCTTCAGAGACAAGAGTAGAAAGGCAGGCACAGAGGGATCCACAGGCAGACGGAGATAAATAGAGCAGGCGGGCTTCAGAAGCCACAGACACAGTCGGGCAGAAGGACCACATTTACTCACTTATAGTTACTCCACTACTGCTTTAATTTACAAATCTAAGCACTTCACATGAGCGCCACAGCAGGTAAAAGCTATTTGATTTTCCAGGTAGAAAATGTCTTTGGTCCAGCCATCTGAATCTTCATGGATGTTTGACTGGCCTACAAACCTCTGAGAAATGGTGTGATTCCTGAAAAACTACAAAGACAGCAATGACCCAGTTAGGACCAAGAGGTCAGGCTTGACCGGATGTTTTGAACGTCCCCCTGCCATCAATATTTCTCTTTGTTTACTGTTCCTCAGCTCAGGTGGTAGATGAGACTCTGAAAGCAGATCTGTCATCATGTTACCACTGAAACAACCCACTGGGTTGGATCTGGTCTGATACACTGTTTTTGTCTTTACAGAGTTCACTTTTAAAGCACTTTAATATATAGTCTTAAAGCTGTCAAGATGAAAAGTTTTTGAAGTCAAGATGTGGATCATTTTAGATTACTTTTATACCATCTAAGATTTGCTTTCCCTAATGAAAAAGATGGTATCAGCCATTGCGTTCTCATTCCAGGTTGTCAAACAGCAGCGCCACTTTGTCATGCCTTTCTGCATCTCATTCAGATGCACAAGGTATTCTTTAGCATCTGTGTGTGACGCACAAAGCCTTTTTGCCAGAAAGCCAAACATGTGGTTCGGGTGAAATGGACATCTCGGTTAGGTTCCTGAAATTATTGTTGACATTTTGATTTCATACAAGACAGAATCTCTGGTCTGCTGGTTGAAGGTCCTGTGAATGGTTAGGTTTAGGCACAAAAATTACCTGGTTAGATCCTCCACCACTCTTGAGACTTTGTCGCTGTGTATCATATTTCCTTGGATGGGATTAAATTAGAGTTAGTTTAAAGCCAAGTGTGTCTTGTATAGATGCTAAAGTATACCCCCTGCATCATCTCCAACCGATGTGAAAACGTTGGTATTTGACACCCTGGGAAAGAGACCGGGCCACAACAGCAACATCTTTTTTTTCCTTTTTTTTTGACTGCTACTTGTGTGGTAGCATATAGGTGGAAGGAAATTATTCGATAGTACTAAGAAATTCAACACAACATTACAAAGATTAAAGGCATTCAAGGCATTAAACAAGGATTCTTTTAAACGTGTTAACCAAATCTTTGCAAAGGCTTGCTAGACCAAACGGCTTAAACCCCCCCCAAAATAGTAACAGGTGTAAAATGAGGCACAGGACATAAAAGAGTTGTCAGTTCCAGAGCCCAGCGGAGTCTCCTCTCCTGTTTACAGTGCACAAGATGACTTGAGATTTTTATGGAGGCTCATGAAAGCAGCAAGGAGGGCAAAATAAGTGAAATCAGTGTGTCTGCAGACATACATCAGTTTTTTTTTTAGCTCAAGGATACAGTTTAAATGTGTGATCCTGTCTTAATACAACATGTATACTACACCACAATGCCCATATGTCCATTAAGAGAGTTGTTGACTGTTATCATTCCTCCTCTTCATACTGGCTGTGAAATTATCCATTCCTAACCCTACACTGTGTGCACAATTATTAGGCAAGTGAGTATTTTGACCATATCATCATTTTTTATGCATATTTTCTAACTCCAAGCTGTATAAACTTGAATGCTTAATGGATTTAAGCATAGCAGGTGATGTGTATCTGTGTAATGAGGGAGGGTGTGGCCTAAGGAGGTCAACACCCTATATCAAGGTGTGCATAATTATTAGGCAGCTTCTTTTCCTCAGGCAAAATGGGCCAAGAAAGAGATTTAACTGACTCTGAAAAGTCAAAAATTACAAAAAGTCTCTCAGAGGGATGCAGCACTCTTGAAATGGCTAAGATATTGGGGCGTGATCACAGAACCATGAAACGTTTTGTTGCAAATAGTCAACAGGGTCGTAAGAAACGCATTGAGGAAAAAAGACGCAAATTAACAGCCAAGGTTTTTAGAAGAATCAAACGTGAAGCTACCAGGAACCTATTATCTTCCAGTTCTGTCATATTCCATAACTGCAACCTACCAAGGTGGTCAGTGCTCAGAGACATGGCCAAGGTAAGGAAGGCTGAAACCAGACCATCACTGAACAAGACACATAAGTTGAAACGTCAAGACCAGTGGCGTGCACAGACTTTTTGAAGGGCAGGGGCGAAAAGAAAAAAAAGGGCACATACAGCACATTATCGCCACTGCGTTTTTGCCACCCAAAGGGGCAGTTTATCATGTTTTAACCAGCCAAGGGAGCAGTTTAGTGTGTTTTTTCCACCCAAGAGGGCAGTTTAGTGTGTTTTGCCAACCAAGAGGGCACTTTAGCACGTGTTTTGGTTCCCAAGAAGTCACTTTAGTAACTCTTGACGGACCAGATGGATGGGCCCGTGGCTGGATCAGTAACGGGCACAGAGCTCCACTTTGAGTCAGACGCCAGCAAGGTGGACGTGGGGTACTGGTGGGCTGGTATTATTAAAGATGAGCTGGTTGGACCTTTTCAGGTTGAACATGGACTCAAAATCAATTCCCAAACCTACTGCCAGTTTTTAGAAGACACTTTATTCAAGCAGTGGTACAGGAAGAAGTCTGCATCTTTCAAGAAGACAATGATTTTTATGCAGGACAATGCTCCATCACATGCATCCAAGTACTCCTCTGCATGGCTAGCCAGTAAAGGCCTTAAAGATGACAAAATAATGACATGGGCCTCCTTCCTCACCTGACCTAAACCCAATTGAGAACTTGTGGGCCCTTCTTAAATGGGAGCTTTACAGTGAAGGAAAGTGACGCCGAGCCTCTAGGCAGCCAGCTCCCTGCGACGTGGCTGGGCCCCTGCCTCAGCCCAGCTCCCCAGTTTCTACACCACAGCCCACACCTCAGCAGCCTTGCTACCAGCCCACGCCACAGCCCACGCCTCAGCAGCCATGCTGCCAGGCCAAGCCCCAGCCTCAGCCCAGCACCCCCAAGCCAGAGCTGCCCAGACGCTCACAGACTTCGCCTTCGCCGCCGGCCCCCAGAGGGTCTCAGCCCTCACCTTCGCCTTCTCCACCGGCCTCCAGACGGTCACATCCTTCGCCTTCGACGCTGGCCTCCAGCGCGACCTCCCGAGGGGTTCCGCCCTCCATAGACTTGTTGACTTCCTTTTTTTTCATCCCGTCTCCAGGCCCCCTCCTCCCGTCTCAGTTTGGACTTTTCATGGACCTTTAATAAGGGCCGTCTGGGATCTGTTGAAGGGGGCGCTCTGTCATGTTTCATGTTTTGGTGTTGTGTCTCTTCCTGTTTTATTTTGTAGCCCTTGTGTTCCATGTCTTGTCCACTTCCTGTCGCTGTTCTGTTTCCCTCGTTTGATTGCCTGCACCTGTCCTCTTGTGTCTCACCTGTGTCTTGTTTCCTCGTTTGTGTCTTGACATTTAAGTCCTGGTTTTTGTTCAGTCCTTGTCGTTGTATTATATTGCCTTGCCTTGCACTGTCACGTTCTTGTTGCTTTGGTTTTTTTCATGTGCTTGAAGAATTAAATCTTTTTGTATCCCTGCAACCTCAGTCTGACGTCTGTGCATCTGGGTCCTTCTGCCATGTCACCTACTCTTCCTGACACAACTATATATCTAGAGATCTTGTTTTTTGTATTCATGTTGTTCGTAAACGTCATTAAAATCCTGGTTATTAGCCGAAACAGCAGCCAATGTTTTCACCTTTCGAGTCTGTGTGTGTGTGTCATCATCACCTACTGTAACATAAACCACCAGAGAAGATTTTTTTGTCACTATGATAACGTCACAACCATGCAAGACGCAGGCATAACGTTTTACAGGTGTGTAGTTGAGATTAAAATGAAGACAGAACGTGTACATGTTGACAGGCGCAGCAGCTAGTGTGAGCCCACCGCAAGATGGCCTCCAGTAAAAGTCTGTTTTCAAGTTATGCCAGTCTTATTCTCGTTATACAACAGCATACAAATGTAAGGTTGTAAAAGTGAGCTGTGGGTGGGGTAAGAAGGCGGGGGAAATGTTTATCTTCCATCCATCACAATAGACAGTTACAACTGTAAGAAAGAAGCATTACTTTTTCTGAATGATGATGCACTTTTGATATGATACAATTGGTGTTATGAGATCCCAGGAGGTTGAATAACTTCCTCAACCCAGGAGCATCATCTTATCAAAAAATATGAAAACTGGAAAAGGAGAATATTTGTGAGAAAACAGAGAGTGCACACAGAGGTCAATGTTACATTAGAGAATTATTATCTCATTTGTCTGGAAATGGCTCATAGTTTCCCTTTGGAGTATAGCTAGTTTTGGAGTTACCTCTCTAGCTGAATGGGGAGATTCAAATGTGCTGAATTTGATTGGAATTGATGCCACTAGAGTGGAAAGATGACAGTACAGGTGCAGCATCTCATTACTGAGTGGAAATCAAACTCGGAAGAAGCAGTTCAGCACAAGCTGTACTTATACAGGGTGATGCAGATCTAGATCTGCTCTAGAAAATGGAACGGCACAAGAAAGCAACACCACTAGAAAGAAGGAAGCAGGTACAGAAGCATCACTACTCAGTGGGGCAGGACCGAAATATTAGATACTTTGTCAGAAAATGGCAACATCCCATCTGATTGGTCCTGTTTGTTACTTTTTTGGACATAATTTTAGGGAGGTCACCATGCAATGTGAACGATACTGAAAGAAACCACTGAAGGAGCTGTAAATAATGACACCGCTCAAATGTTTGTGTGTTAAACATGTAGCTGGAGCCACATGTCTGTCCCAGATTTACCAGATGTGAGATAATAATCATATTTGTGTGATCATTTTGCTCTCTACTCGTCACCTTTAAAAGTCACTGACTGATTGACAGGTAGTAACTTGCAAGTCAATACAATAACTGGAGTGTAAAAACACTTTTTGGCAGTTTACTGGCCAATCCAGCACACAACCTCCCATAAAATCACAAATTACCATTTTTATACTTAATGTCCCCATGAAATGGCAAATGGAGTGCTTTTTGCTTCGTCATATGACATGTTTCCTGTAAAAACAGGCAGCTCGGGAGAGACTTGTCATGGATGCTGATTGGTGTTTACAGAAACCAATAGCAGGCACCCCGGGGCTGTGTCAGGACAGCTATCCAGCTAACAGCAGCTACATTCAGCAACAGTCAGCGCTTACTTTAGCAACAAAGCTACCATTATCTGTCTACCAGGAGACTCCATAAATCACCTCATATGTTCATTGAAAAACTGCTGGTTAGCAGCATGTTTGTAAGCAGTTACTTTTGCAACAAGGAAAGCTTTCTGTCCAGAGTTGCTCAAGGCAGAGCAGCCTGAGGGCAGCAGAGGCAAAACTCAAAAATATCTCCATAAAACATGACCCAGTTTCACCCAAATCACTGAATGAAGTTATAAAGTTGTGGTTTTGTACAGACACTGCTCTGGTGGTGTTCTGTTGGTAAATCCATGGCAGCATCAACGATGAGTCATTGCATTTCTTTTTTAAAATTCCTTTTTCAGGAAGTGACAAAGTCTACTATCTATAAAAATTTGCAACAGAATGTGGAGAAATAACGGCGTTATTAATTTAAAAGATGCCTATTTAATGTGGTGCAGAAATATCTATTGAAGTTAGCATGCTAAGCAGCTAGCCCATAACCATGATGTACCTCAAGAGGCCTGATAGTAAACAACAACAACACCACTTCGAGCTTTCAAGCAGAGTAGGTTAATAGCACCGCTAGCTTTACAGCTAACTGAGCTCACTAACTGACGGCAGCTATAGTTAGCAGCAGTTAGCGGTTACTCTGGTGATATATTGCACCTTTAAGATAACCTTCAAAACATCTTCTTTGCCCTTGTTGGGCCTGATACTGAGGTACGAAATATGGAGCAAGACATACATGAAAAAACACTTCCCTTATGGTGGCTGAAAACGTGAAAACGCCAAAGGCCCTCTCTAGAACCACACTTTGGTTTCTAGGGCTAGTGTAGAAAACTGTCTTTATGAAAAGTTCACCATCAGCCTGCTGTATCTTCACACTTAAAGGGACTTGAGGCAGGATTTCTGAAAAAATAAACATGCATTTTAAGTTTTTTAATGCTAATGGGTGATGAAGCGTTCAAAACCAAACAGAATGAGCCCACCCACGTATCTTTCCATTGCCTTGAACAGGCTGTGTGCTGCATAATGTACAGCAATTCGGGCCTGAATTTCCCGCGCAGTCCTGCGGACGTGACGTCAGATGACGCTGAATGCGAATTCTCGGCGGCTTGGAAACAGGAAGAAGACAAGCGTGGTGGATCCAAACTAGTGTTTGGGTAGTAATGGATTCTGCTAAGGCCAGAAAACGACCCACCACCACACAAAGTCCACTTAAAAGTCATACTAAGAAGAAAACGAAGGTTTTATCAGCAGCAAGTCGAGTGTCGAAACAAAATTACGTTTTACTCATGGAGGCAGCTTCAACCTGAACTGGGACTGAAAACAGATGCTGACATGGCTCATTTCCTAGTGACCAGGTAAGAAAACATTACAGCTCATGTTTAGAGCTTGATTTGAAAATAATATGAGATCACCGAGGACTCGGAGTGACCTAACGTGCAAAGTAGCGTTAGCTGCTAACATGTAGCTTAGTCCACCGCTGCGTAACACTGAATAGTTACAGACTGCGCATTTTCCACGGTCTTTTAGTCTGAAACCGGATAGTTAGAAATATGTCCCTTTATATATGGGACCGAAAGCCCAACCTGTTAAACGGGAGGTGACATTAGCAGCTGGCTGCAGCCACAGGGTAACGGTTTGTTTGTGTCTGTGTAGTAACATTAGCTGCTCACACACAGCAATCCCGTGTCAGAGGCGATGTTTTTGTCCCCCAATATGGCGTCTTTGCTTTCGCCTGTGCCTTTCAGACTCGCTGTGCTTGTGTGTCGCTACACACAGTGAGCCGGCTTCCCGGCTGCTTCATGTGTGTAGGGGATAAGGCTATCCCTTACACACAGCACAGTTCGCAGTTGTAGGCTACCAACGTCATTCCGTGGAGGCATGTGCAGAGGTCTTGCAGTAAACAGTCAGGTGAACAGCGAGTAAAGAAATAACAGTGTCACAGCATCAGCTGCTCTGCTGTGAAGAGTTCATGCGCGCTCCAGCGCCGGCTTGGCCGATGGCTGCAGTTACCCTAACGGACGTCGTGTCACTATTGAGTCTTATTTCTTGAGTGATTGACTGATATCAGTCTTTTTACCTCACTCTTGGCAGGAACATGATTATGCTAACCTCTGTTGAACCATTTCTACCAGTGTTTTAACAAACGAGCAACACTGATTCTGGTGTGGACTTGTCTTTTGCTGAATTCCCTTATAACCAAAGCTCTGTAACTACAAAATATTAGCAAGTGTTGTGATGTTCCAAATCTCTGCTGATAAAGCTGAAAAGCCAATGACAGCAGCACATGACAATACATAAACAAAAATGAATGATTCTGCCCTTGAGAGAGTAACCCTGAACCACTGGCTTTGAATGTTGAATGAGGTGTATTATTGTGTAAGCAAATGGTAGGACGTTTTTGGTAAACCGGGGATACTGGTAGATTTAGGTCAGTGTATTCTCAGCTGAGACAGTCAGCAACGATTTAACATTTGACCTTGTATCCTGGCGCAATACTCAAAGGACTGTTTATTTTGTGGAGCTGTCTGTGCCATTGGGAGATGTATTAGATGAGGCATGAGAAAGGAGGACTCAGGCTCAGCAAGCTAGAAGCTGAACATGAGGCCGAAAAGCCGGCATAAATCCTGTTTGGGTGGTGTGGCTTTGCAGTCATATTCACATCTACATTACAGAGGTAGTGGAGGATTTGTGATCAGGGATTTAAGACGGCCACAAAGTCATCCTCTGGAGGAGCCAGCGTCCACAATAAGGAGGTGTCAGCCGCATAAATTGGTGAAGCATTTGTCATGTAGGTCCAGGAATAAAACACTGACATACCTGTATTCACAACTTCCTTCAACTTGCTAGATAATTTTAGAATATAAATCACGTCCCCAAGGTAAAGAAGTGAAGTTTCTGTGGAGCTCTCACAAAAGAACACAATACCTCATGTCCTGTATTTTGGTGAATGTCTGTGCCCTACTCTTCTAAGTACTGGTCATTAGACATTAAAAGCAGCTTATGAGTTCATTACAGGCATAATGATCATGATCTAATAATCTTCTGTGCAATTTGCACAACGTCTTAAACCTTGAGGCAGTGAGTACCTTCTGAAAGAATTGTGTGGGTAACACCCTCATAAAACAGTCATTACAGATCCATAATGTAGTACGTGATGATTGATTGCATGTTCTTTCATAATAATGAAACGCATAATGCACAAAACCAAGAACTTCATGTCATAGAGAAATGCCAAGACTGCCACAAACAGCCACAGGTCAAACACCTTTCACACAACAGGTCAGTGATGAGGTTTAATTGCATCCATGTCAACATGCTAAATGTCCTTTAAATGGCAGAAATCACTTGTCTCAATATTACATACAGAACATAAGCTCAGTCACTAACAGCACAATCTACAGCTCAGGACGTACATATTTCATACAGAAGATCATCATGATCATCAAGACAGGCAGCACTGTAGGGGATATTAAACATACATGTATTAGGCCTTGTGAAATAATGAAATATGTAAAGAAGATACGTTAGCAACGTTCATGTCAATGTCTGTTTGCCCGTGAATTCTGAAATGAAGGAGACGTAGCGTCCACTAAGCTACACACCCACACATTATTGATCCCTACATACATGGAAATGTCTAAACATTTGACTGTAATTACTTTCACACTGTTGAAGCTTTCATACATTTTTACAGTCTCACATACAGATGAACATAGTGACACATTTTTAGCTTTGTGTTACAGGCAGCTTACACAATGATGGAATAGTATGGCAACAGCGGCCAGTAGCTCCTTCTAGTTAACTGTTATTTCTGTTTAAGCTTTGTTGCCAAATCACATGTATTTATAACAGAAATACATTCATCAACATTGGAGAAGTTGGTGTTGGACCAAGAGCAGCAGACAAAAACTATCACTGCCCACGGCATCTGACCATCCAACCTGACCAGCTGGACCGCCCCAGGGAGGAGAGGGAAGAGATCCTTGGATTTATGGCTGCTCCTGGCTAATGTCTGGTTGCAGGAAAATAAAATGGACAAATGGGATTCAGGCTGGCCAAACAGGATTTCAATCTGGGGAGACTGTTTTGATTTTTTTGAGTGAACATGAAGATTTATTGCCATGTCTACAAAAAGAATGAGAAAGTTTGGCAGTTAGACTCCATCGTGATTAAGTAACATTTAGAAAGGGGATGAAGCTGTGCGTAGAATAAGAAAACCCCTGATGGAGTCTAGAACCTGGTGGTGGTGATGGAGGAATGAAGATCCTGGTGAGCTGATGACAGGGGAGGTGATTCTGGTGAGTGGAACCTAGCCACTGGATGAAGAGCTGGAGGAGGATGGGGTGGAGGATGGTCATGAATGCCTGAAATGATAGCTGACAGCAGAAAGGAGAGTGATTTTAAGTTTGACAGCAGAGACATGATTGGCTGATAGTGATTGTGGCAGAATCTGGTTGGTTAAATGGAGAGGGAGTTCATGTAAAAACCCATGTCAGGTGAATGGAAAAATAGTCTTCCTGATTGAACTTATGCTGAGCTTCATATCAGAGACTGTTGTGCTGCATCTTTACAGAGACCCATCTCCACCTCAACATCCCGGATCAAGCTGATACACTTGATAGGCCGGTGTTCCAACATGACAGACAGCAGGAGGAGGAGCAGTGGACTCTGCGTTAACATCATTGATGCTTGGTGCTCAATGCAGTCTAATTGGAGACAGTGTTTCCTAGTTATCCAACTTTTAATATGAAGATACCGACCATATTATCATCACCATTTTCTTGCGTCGTTTACATTCCTGATGGTGCAACCCTGTGTTGTATGATAGCAAATAAGTTGTCAGGTTAGGATTTTAGGACCCAAAAGCAGATAACAGGAGGCAGGATGGGGGAACGAAAAGCCAGCTTTATTTAAAACAAAGCTGAGAAAACAAAAACTCAAATCAAAAACTAGAAAACAGAGCAAAGTACAACCAAAAATGCAAAGTACAAATCAAACATGAAGAACCAAAAGTCCAAAACCAAGAAAACGTACCATAACAGGAGACACGAGAGGTGACACAGGAGGACTCTTCCACAAGAACATAGCACAGAAAGCGCACACAAACGAACAAAACAAACTGACAAAGAGTGAAGTGGAACAAAGGCTTAAATGCACAGACACTGATGAGGGGACGAGGAACAGGTGAGGAGAGAGGAGGGACGAGGACAGGTGTGATAACGAGAGAGAGAGAAGCACAGAGGAGAAATAACACAGGCAGACAGAGGGAGACATACATGCAGCAAGGGGAAAACAGAGGGGAGAGCACAGGAGACACAGAAAGGACACAAGAGGACAAGGAAATCAAAACAAGAGACATGACAAAACACAGAACCATGACATAAATAACCTTGAACCTTGTAACACTTTATAATAGCTACCATTAATAAACAACAGTAAATTAAAATTTAGATAAAAGTAATTTATCTGGACCATCAAAACCACCCTCTCAGCAACCTTGGTACCTAGGAAGCACAATTTAAGAGAAGAAAGCTTGAATGGACAGAGACACTGCTGGGAGGAAAGACAACACAAGTTAACTTCAAGTCATAGCTCTGGACATGGCATCAGCAACGATATTTTCAAATCCCTTTACGTATGTCGTACGTCCAAATGAAAAGGCTGGAGGAAAAGACACCGACGCATGAGCCACTGGTTTGGGTTTTGGAGTGAGTGGAGAAAAGTTAAAGGATTATGGTCAGTATACGCCACTAAAGGACTGACTCCACCCCCCACATAAACCTCAGTGTCTTAAAGCCCAGATGAGCGCAAGTGCTTCCTTTTCAATGACTGAATAATTCAAATGATATGAGCTGAACTTTTTAGAAAAGCAGCTCACCGGACAGTCGACACCATCTTCATTGGTCTGCATGAGCACAGCACCAGCTCCCACCTTACCAGCATCCACATACAATGAAAAAGGCCGGTCCATCTGTGGAGCTGCAAGGGCAGGGGCAGAGCACAACAGATTTTACAGACTCAAAAGCTTGTTGACATGCGGGAGACCAGTCAAACTTAAAGGGATATTCCGGTGTAAGTTTAATCCATGGTCTAACACACCTTGACAGAGGTCAAGTTTGCTGACCGCTAGCTTAGCTAGTTTTAACAACCTCAGAAAAGGCTGCACAACAATACACTGCCACTTATGCCTCCAATTGAAACCGCCATCAAAAAGCCACTCATAGCCACAATTAATGTCAGAACAGCACCAAACTTCAGCAACAGTACATGTACATGAGAATGAAGATGTATGATTATTACTCCATTACTTCTGTTATTTTCCCTGTCAGCTCTTGATAATAAGAACTGAGCATTCCATGGAGTAATAATCATACATTTTCATCCTTGAGCTGCGGAAATCTACTGCACTCGGTAATCGACTCATCAGGGCTTCGCCAGAATGAGCAGGGTGCTCCAAAATCCAGCAAAGCTAGCAGATGTTTGAGGCTTCGTACTGTGTGCTGGGACTGTACATGTACTGTTGCTGAAGTTTGGTGCTGTTCTCACCATTAATTGTGGCTATGAGTGGCTTTTTGATGGCGGTTTCTAGTTGGAGACATAAGCTGCAGTGTATTGTTTTCATGCAGCCTTTTCTGAGGTTGCTAAAACTAGCTAAGCTAGCGGTCAGCAAACTTGACCTCTCGAGGGGGAGTCTTACTCGGTGTCAAGGTGTGTTAGACCATGGATTAAACTTACACCGGAATATCCCTTTAAGCCAGTGGCAGCTGCTGGTCTTTCAAGGAGGGGAAGCTCATTTTTCCGGCCTACATCATAAATGTGTTTGTTTATTTATTATATATATTATTATTATTCAGGACACCTGAAAAGACCTGTTACTTTTCCCCACCTTTTGCACTAAATCAATCTTAGGAGTTGACCTGCCCTGCTGTTTAACTCTAACAACATTCATATTATCTGCCATGATGTGCAGCTTGCTAATGCTAGCAGCTGGAGCTGCTGCGCCAGGCTACTGTGAAGTGTGACCGCCTGTGAGTGTGAGTGATCGTGACAAAGTCGCTGGGGATCGGTAAAGTCTCTGGATCAGTTCAGAACAACGGAATGAAAAACTTGGAAAATGCTCCGGTGGATGTTTATTCTTCAAGATCGCTGATTCGCTCATTTAGCTGATGACTTTTCAGTCCTTACCTCCACTGGCAGCAGAAGAAAACAAATCTGCTTTAACCAGCCAACCTCTATAGAGTACACACTTCCTGGAATACACAAACTGTCCAGTAGAAAAACCAAGTGTTTAACCCATACTAAATACCAGAGTAAAATCCAAAATCTGTGTGAAACACTCCCCCCCAAAAAATACACACAATACAAGATTCCCAGCATTAACTTTGCCTACAGACGAGCCCCCATGTGTTACCACCTGGCTCTAAGGTGGCAACAAGGAGGGAGGCCACACACAGATAGAGCACGAAAAAGTAATTTTATTTAACATAATTGAATTAACTTATTTCCAAATGAGTGGGGTGTGTAGGTAAGAAAGGGGCCAACCATGTCAGCAGTGTGTGGGTGCATGGAAAATATGGTGAGGTGTGTGTTGTATGGTGCGACAAACCAAACAAAGGAAGCCACAGTGGTGGGCCCGGAGCCTGCTGAGAGAGAGTGAAGCTGTGCAGAAGGCCGTCTTTTATGCCCTCTGGAGAGCCCAGCCCACATGGGCAGGTATAATTATGACCCTCCCACTCTAACCTCCTAACCACTCCCCGTACCTGCAACACAAAGCAGAGGTAAACAGGTGGGCAGAGTGGGAGGGGTCGTCACACAGTTGCAACTGAGGTTTATAAACCTTTACAATTGCTTCAAAAATGGTTTATAAGCATTTATTGTTGGTAACAGTGAGATAACAATTTACTTAAGGTTAATAACTATAAATCTACAATTTGTGAATGATGGGTATTATAAAGTGTTACTATAAATAGCAATACAACAATCTGAAAATACTTTGAAGCAAAGGCTCTCCAAAGATGCATGTTATCTTATAAGCTGACTTATAAAATAAAATATATTTTGTATGAAATTTGCTAACAGGCAAACTTATCATGGAAGAAAAGCACAGGTGTTACTAATAACATTAATGATTAACTTAACTTAACTTGGGTACTATTAAAGCTCCCCAGTGATTCAGCATGCAACATACCCTTAACTGAAGCTAAATGGAATGAAGCAATCACCTGGAAGTCACTAACTGCAGTGCTTAAATAAATTAAGTGTAAGGTAAAAACTACAATATTTGTCACTGAATATAGAAGTAGAAGGAAGGAAGGAAGGGTTCAGTATAACTTATTCAGTACATTTCACATAAGTGCCTTCAGAAGTGTACAAATCCACTTACACTGACTGGCTGCACAATGTGTAACAAATGTGTGTTGTTTTACTCTCCGAATCAGCCTTGATGAACACAGGAGTCCTTCATTTCATGGTTTCCTTTTTTTTTTCCCCAACTCCTGCATCCCATTTATAGTTCCAGGCTCTTCATTAGCTGCCTTCAGTCTTAAATTAGCTTAACATTTGTTTCTTTGATTTATTTTTAAATTGGTCATGAATTTAACTCCATGTTAGAACTAAAAATGTCTCCAAAACGGGCACTAAATTTGTCTGTATGAAACCTGCAGTGTGTGCATCACATATGATTTGTTACAAATTGTTCAAAGCTGGTTCTATTAGCTAATTACACACAGGGGAGAAACTCAATGGAAAAGGCCTTAATAAATGAACAGAGAAATGTCACTTTTATGTAGAGTATGAGTGCTTGGTGTCAGCGTCTGCTTGACCTTTGCTCTGTGAATTCATTTCAGGGATTCTGAACTACACCTGAGACTGTCTGGATGGCTGCCGGGTATCCAGGTGTAAACTGGAGATTTGTGTCCAAACAGATAGAAACCGAACTGACACACTGATCCGGCAGCGTGAGGAAACACACTGGGGGGGTGGACGAGCCGAGTAACTGTGAAATTTTCCAGGGGGAAAAACATGTTGTGGTTTTCACTTTTCCTTCCATCCATCAGCAAACCTTCTCTCTCTTTCTCTCTCTCTCTCTCTCTCAGTCTGCATTTTCTCACACACCTCCTCTCCCTCCCCGCTGTATTTACTGTCCCTCCATCTTTCCAGAACTTCCTTCCTGCCTTCGCTTGCTCTCCTTCTACGTCTTTACACCCCAAGCCACCTCTCCCCCCTCTCTCTGTACTGCACCCCCCCCTCTATGGATAATTCATCAGTGTTTCTCAGAGATGCTGTCTGCCTGCCTGCCTGCCTACTGTGATTTCCACTGGGACTCTTTCAGGGACCATTCCCACCTCAGCTGGGAATTAGACGCACGGCTATGGAGGGAAATTAATCACAGCCACCTTATACTAACCCGTATACACAAACACACACACACACACACGAACACACACACGTATAGACACAGGAGAATGTTCCACTCAACTTTTTTCTTTTGCTTTTAATTTTCTCTCTCTCTCTCTCTCTCTCTCTCTCTCTCTCTCTCTCTCTCTCTCTGACACACACACACGCACGTGCACTGACACAGATGTACATATAAACACACACTTACCAAGCATACTTTCCTTGGTTTTACACACTCACTATCTCAAACACACACAGACGCTGATCTGTGATCAGCTGTGTCCCTCGTGGCTGTGCATTGGACTGTTGCAGAAGTCAAGATAACTGTTTAATCGCTTTTGAATAAATACGAGCACTACAATCCATGTTTTCCCCATGCATGTCAGGGAGCTAGAGCCAGTTTGATATTATTATTACAGATGTGTTGGTATCGGCATTTTTGTGGCGATCTAAACACTCTTTTGTTAGAGATCGTAATGCAGAAAAAGACGCTAGGAGTCATTTTAAATTATTAAATTGCAGGTGAAGTTTACTGTTTCAGTTCACTGATGTCCTTTAAGACACTAAAGTTAATATTTAAATTGTAAAATATTCTGCATACATGACATATTTCAGTATGTCACAAGTGTTTGATAACCACACATGAGGGATCACTGCGATCAGCTGATGTATCCATATTGGATTTTTTTACTCCCTATTATCAGTATTGGTGTTGGCCCCAATAATACAGTATCAGCTCTACAGTGAACACACATTCACACACTGAAAAACACACACAGACAGCTTTTAAGACCAAAGAGAAGCATCCATGTACAACTATAAGATGTCTTATCAGAATATTTTTGTTATCAGAGGAAAAAGAAGAATTTGATTATCAATATGATTGGATGAAGGCAAAGGACAGAAGAAGAAGAAGAAGAAGAAGAAGAAGAAGAAGAAGAGAATAAAAAGAAAGAAAGAGCAATTGAGATACAAGAAAAGAGAGAGGAGAGATCGACGCAGAGCGGGATGGGAGGTTTACAATTAGATACAGCAGAGACTGTCAGGATAGCTGTGTGTGTGCGTGTGTGTGTGTGTGTGTGTGTGTGTGTGTGTGTGTGTGTGTGTGCGTGTGTGTGTGTGTGTGTGTGAATGCAGAGGGAGAAAGCAGTGTATTGATCAGGGATCGAGTGGCTCCCAGTGTGAGCACCAGAGGAGGGATTGGTAGCACAGTGAATGTCACTACGCACACTCACAGTACTTAAAGTGTGTGTGTGTGTGTGTGTGTGTGTGTGTGTGTGTGTGTGTGTGTGTGTGTGTGTAGCGATAGAGAGAGGTTGTGGGACTTCAGAAGTCCCTTACAGAGCTATATGAGAAGGTCTGCTGAGAGTTGACTGCATTAGAGATTAACAGCAGCATCTTCTCCAGAATAACGTGTTGCATCAGAATGCAGCGAGAGGTTGTTTAATTGTGGTATTTCATTACACGTGTGTACTCATCCGTGGCATTTTAATGTAAATAAATTGTCATTAGGCTTCTCTATCTGATGAAACTCAATACCCTGTGTCACCGCTGACATTTTGTATCGTGTGTGTGTCAGTGTCCTCCTCTTCATAATATTGATTAAATGAAAGTTCCGGAGTTTTAGTGAAGAAAAGTTATACGCTGTATGTTCAGTGCATTTCTTTTTATTGAGGAACTGGACAGTCAAGCATTAGCCATTAACAATGTGAAGTGAAGGGCAGTGAGGCGAATTGTTAGAAATAAGAATTATTGATAGCCTACCAATTATCAATTGTTCAAAATGTACAAAAAACAGGGCTGCTGTTAGCGTTGTCGTCACTTAAGCTAACTTCCTGTCTGTGTTGCAGTTAGCAATCCATGGACCTATTGCTACTGGGCACAGCAATCGAGGTGGAGCCCCGTTCTTTTCTATGAAAGCTGCTCAGTGGTAACCTGACTCTCGCCAGATGAATTTGGTTCCGCCTAGCTCCACTCATCCATCTGGGATCGCTCCATTGGAGATGTGTTTCAGAAGGCTGGGCCTTATCAAAAATTCTTGCATATGATTGGATAAACCACTTGTCTGTCATCTTTATTGACGTGCTACTTCAACCACTCACATCGAAACCAACCTGTGACGTTGATGAGAGCGACGTTCTTTTAACGAAAAAATATTGGGTAGATTGGACAACACGGATGAAATAGCAGCATCAATGTTGGCGCTTGCTTCCTCGATGCGAGCCGCCATTGTTGTCTGAATCAAAACAGTCGCTTCTCCGCTACGTCACATCTATGAAACTCCCGCCCGGCGGTCCTGATTGGCTCTACCATAAAATCTGGTGCCGAAATCCCTTCCAACGGGAGCGATCCCAGATGGATGTGAGTGGAGCTAGGTGGAACGAAATACATCTGGCGAGAGTCAGGTTAGCTCAGTGGTTTTTGAAGTCAAAAATGCTTGCCTTCCGGCCGTGCTCCGGCTGGGGTTCTTCCGGGTTCTTCGGCATTGTGTGGCCCATAGAGCGTGTGACCCAGAGACCTAAAACAATTTAATCGTATGGCACTTCTAGACTTTACAAATGTAAGTGGACCGAATGGCTCAATTTATGACAGTTAAACAAGTCATTTTGCGGGGGTTGTGACACATCAAAAAAATATATCCAGCGTTTTACGGCCCCTTCTTTCACAATGTTACCCTATGGGAAGTATTTTTGGTTAGCAGGGCATCACGTGACGCTGTAATTACATGGTTTGGCCATTACAAAAAAACCCACTTCCGTGAAGACAAACCGCTGTGTATTTCACACAGCAAGCCGTCTCATGATGATGTCTGTGTGGTTTTTTCAACGTGTTTCCCCCGGTGTCTACCTGTTAATCTAAACATTTACCCGCTGACTGTTTATAATCATGGATGCTGTTATAATGTGTTGTGATTGAGATCCTGACCCACCTAACATCCTGGAAAGTGACAAAGTTAAGTTTTGAATCTGAATTACATAATTAAATAATCGCTATCAGTAAATCGATACTGTCTGACTCTCACTCGCGAGGTGGGAGGCTGTTTTCTGGGGGAAACTGCACTGAAGTCTCGGTCTGGAGGGCTGACCGTCGCGGTATTTTTTTTTCTAACACAAACACTTGGTGAGTTAAAGTTTTTTAATACATAAGCTGTCACCGGGAGCGCCTGGAATTGCTAACTGTCCCTCTTCTGCAATTGCTGGTAAACAGACGGATCTACAGGTTCATGACTAGGCAGAGCCGCCTCTTTATGGAGTTCTCTGTCTTGATTGGATAACGTGGGCAGGGATACGAGAAAACTTCTTTCTTTTGTCTTTTATTGAATCAGCAGGTGGAGGAGAGGCATGACCAAACACTAGAACAGCGGCTGCATTTACATTGACAATAATTCATCAATCTAATCTAAATGATTCTGATTACAGATTCCAATTTAGCTGTTTACATGGTAACCAAGTAATCTGATAAAGATGTATGTTTACGTGCGCCAAGCATTTAATCAGAATATATCTTTTTTGGCGTACACTAAGTGGTTCAGTCCACTGTGACACATCTAATAGGCCAGAAATGAAACTCTATCGAGAATATTCCGTTCATTCATTAATTTGCGCCATCTGTCAGAACACTTTTAATGTTCATGTTTATTGAGCTAACGTTAGCTAATGAAATGACATTAGCGTTATCTGTCGAGAGTGAACTTACTAGTAATGCTGCTGTCCTGTTGAGTAGGAACAGAAGCCTCAGAATCCTCAAACTACGCCGTAGCAAGTCATTTTTTCCAATCATCATTCTCCCATTAGATCATACATATGTCTGTCTGGGTCAGAACCACTTTTGCTGTGTTGACTTTTAGCCTTGTAACGTAAGTAGCCTTTACATTTTTCCAGTAGTTCTTGAGTTGATCAATGGTTTGGTGGATTGCAGCTTTGTTTATCTTTTCAAACAACTCGTTTCGATCCTTTCAACCATCGAGGTGTTCAGCCATCTTTAACTCCTTTAAGACCTCCAACAAATGATTTGTAACAGCCATTTGGTTTTGCTCTTGTCGTGTTTTTCTGCCCCATGTGGGGCGACCATGTGCAGTTTAGTTGGTTAAATACCCGAAATTACTGCAACAGACAATATACATGTACTTATACTTATTTTCCTGTTGATCAGAATAGATCTACATCACCCCTCTCGATTTGATTGAAAATGAATTCAGATCAGGCTGTATTGGATCAGTTTCTTTCAGAGTTTATGTGAGGCAGACTAATCTAATTGGGAATTTATTCTGATCATTGGTGGATCCATGTAAATGGAGCTAGTGATTACTGTTGGAATGCACTGTCAGTTAACACTTATTTTAACACTAAGAGCAGCTTTAAGATTTACAAAGTTAGTTAACTGGATGCACCATAGTTTATTACAGTACCATACAGTTAACATAGTGAAAATATATGAAACTGTGTTTTCCCCTGTTTTTCAATGCATAGATGATATCTTGATATATTTTATATTGAGCACTGAAGGGGAAATGGCAACAGTATTCATTATAGTTAAATCATTTTAATAGCAGGATTTAGGATTAGGATTTTGCAAGTAAAAGAAATAACAAGAATAATACGAGCGAGTGGGTACCGAACTTTGCTCTCATGAAAAACAGAGTTGAAAGAAACAACCTTTCATTTGCACTGCAATTAGTGTCACTCCCTTTTTAAGAAAAGGAATGTGAACTAATTTACCAATGAGAATCTAACAAGATTTAGTAGAATAACAAAATAGGACACTGGCAGAACTTGGGAAAGAACTAACTTTCTCTTCACATAAATGGACAATAAATTCACCACTATACTGCGTCTCAGTGCTGTAGTTGCAGAGCTGTTCAGGATTCAGTGTAGTACAGTACAGCTTCTGCATTCAGACTCAAACATCACTGCATTAATGTGAAGATGTCCAGGTTTTAAAGCAGAAATACGATGGTGAATTAAGTGGTATCCCACATTGAAAGCTTGATTGGAATACGCAGTGAGTGAAGATGAGAATCATCCCCCTTTAGAGAGGCTTGATCGAAAGGACAGAGCTCAATTGATTGGAGTCAATTAGCAAAAAGGTCAGGCCACAGCTGGGGTAATAAGACTATAGTCACTGGGATTACTGCTGTGACAACACTGCGGAAAACACACACATAAACACACCAGATAGAGACAGAGGAACAGAAGTTACATGTCTATGACACACTATTCAAGTGGAGCAAACCAATATTAACACACACACACACACACACACACACACACACACACACACACACACACACAATTCCTGCTGTTTAACTGATGCTGTTCAGAACATTGGATCGATCCTCCTCATGTTTAATGAGCCTTGCAGACCATTGACTCACCTGTTACATCATCATTTTCACTAACACTGGATATGTGTGTTTTTTCAAAATGACAAAAAACAGTGGTCCCCTATTAGATAGTGGAGAAATGTAGTGCCCTGTTGGCAATATTTACTTAATTGATTACATGTAGCTAGATTTGGTCACTCAAGGTCACACACACACACACACACACACACACACACACACACACACACACACACACACACACACACACAAAGAAACCATCTTCCTTTAAACATCCCATGACATGCTCACATTCTCTTCCTCACCTCCTTCTCTCTTTTTTTTTGCTTCTTTCTTTCTCCTCCTCCTCCTCTCGCTGCCTTCCCTAGTACAACCATTCATTAGTATAACCTTCACTTTCTTTCTGTTCTTTCTCTTCCCCCGTGTTCACCCCTCCCTTGAATATAACTTCACAATCTGTCCTTCTGTCCTCCATGTGTCTTTTCCTTTGTTCCCTTGGTCACCACACTCGACTGATCCATTCATTCTTCCTTCTCTCTGCTCTACATACATTCAGACTATGATACTGTTGAAAATGAACTGACAGGAAAAGGGATGATGCTCTCGCTTACCTTTCCAAATCTTTCTACAGCTGTCGGCAAATTCTAGAGGTGAAAAGGTGACAAGATGCAAAATCAGTACAAGATATCTGATCTCAGGTGTGAATTTTGTTTAGAATTAGAATACAACAAAAACATTGTGCTTTAAGTAACAGAAAATGTATAGAACTTATTTATCAAAGGTACAAAATGTAAGAAAGAATTTCAGTTCAAAGTGTTCAAAATGTAAAATTATCCACAGAATATGAAGAAAGAACAGTCTGATTATGGTTGTGTGTTGGGTATGGTTATGGTTATGGCACAGATGTCTATGCATTGTGTTGCAGACATATGTAACAGCAATGATATCAGAATTTAATATATAATATTCATTCAGGAACACTCTTGTCATTGATTAAATCATTTATTGCAACAAATGATATACAGTTAGGCTTGGCGCTGAAGGCTCCGCTTTAAAAGCTCCCCGGATTTGACAAGCAGCATGCTAAGTCACTCCCGGGAGCACAATGCAAACCCCTCCGCAGGAGTAGAATCGAAGCAACTAGATACATTGAAAGCCATTTTAGACTCAGACTAAGCAGGTGGAGGCTGGGGTGGTGGTGGCAAGCTTACCGGCAGCAGCGATGTGCGTGCAGCAGTGTTGAAGGAGAGATCAGTGAATGACGGCTTAGGTTTAAATGGACCGCCTGATTTGGATGAATGGATGTGGTTGGTCGGTGACTGATGCTGATCTGATCAGCTGGCTGTCAGCTGACTACAGCTGGGGCTTACGACTTCCGTGTCCTGCATGAATTTGCACTATGCTTCATTTTATTGTTAATCTGATCAGAAAAGTAACAGCCAACTAAAGCTGTCAGATAAATGTAGTGGAGTAAAAGGTACAATAATTGCCTGATAGTTGAGTAGAAGAAGAAAGAAGCAGAAAATAGAAATACAAAAAAACAAAATGTACCTCAGTTTGTGCTTATGTACGGTAGTTACTCTCTGCCACTAGTAAATGACTTTAGAAAGACCATGAACCGGGCAGCCGTTTCCGGTCCTGTATTAAGCTGTTCTAACAATAAAGCCTTGAAAGGCCAAAAAATACTTTAAAAAGAAAAGAAAGAAAAATACCATGTATTTGGCTAATGCTTTCTAGTGTAGCCAACATCACATATGAAGAAGGTGGCTCTGTTTTCTTTATGCTGCTCTGAGAGGCAGTGGCTACAGTACTGGAGCTTTATTTGCTCAGGCTGCAGATAATCAAACTTGACTCACAGCAAACTCTTTGTGCCATGCCATCATTCTTACATAGTTAATTTAGCCTGAGCAAATAAATTGCTGCACTGCAGCCTCCAAAACTGACAGGAGCAACAATGCATGTCCTCTTGGAAAATAAAGCTTACCTCAAATTTAGACACATCTTGCATCTCCTCAGTCAAGTTTGCCAGTATGTGTTGTTTGTGTAATTTAAAACAAAACCTTTAACTTTAATTTCACCTTTAATAGAAAGAATACCATAATCTTTCTGAAAATGAAAAAGTTCTGAGTTACTTTCGCCCACTTGGTATGTTATGAATAACACCTTGTGGTGGCAAATGTTCTGTCAGCTGTTAGCAAACTAAGGCTTGATATGGCTGTACAAGAGACATTGCTGAGCAGTGGTGTGCACGGGCATTCGCCCCCCCTCGTGGTCAAAAGTTTGAAAAACGCACGCTAAAGTGCCCTCTTGGGAGCCAAAACACGCATTAAAGTGCCTTCTTGGGAGCCAAAACGCGTGCTAAAGTGCCTTCTTGGGAGCCAAAACGTGCGCTAAAGTGCCCTCTTGGGAGCCAAAACACGCACTAAAGTGCCTTCTTGGGAGCCAAAACGCGTGCTAAAGAGCCCTCTTGGGAGCCAAAACGTGTGCTAAAGTGCCTTCTTGGGAGCCAAAACGTGTGCTAAAGTGCCTTCTTGGGAGCCAAAACACGCACTAAAGTGCCTTCTTAGGAGCCAAAACGCGTGCTAAAGTGCCTTCTTGGCAGCCAAAACGTGCGCTAAAGTGCCTTCTTGGGAGCCAAAACTTGTGCTAAAGTGGCTTCTTGGGAGCCAAAACGTGCCCTAAAGTGCCCTCTTGGGAGCCAAAACACGCATTAAAGTGCCTTCTTGGGAGCCAAAACGCGTGCTAAAGAGCCCTCTTGGGAGCCAAAACGTGTGCTAAAGTGCCTTCTTGGGAGCCAAAACGTGTGCTAAAGTGCCTTCTTGGGAGCCAAAACGTGCGCTAAAGTGCCCTCTTGGGAGCCAAAACACGCACTAAAGTGCCTTCTTGGGAGCCAAAACGCGTGCTAAAGTGTCCTCTTGGGAGCCAAAACATGTGCTAAAGTGCCTTCTTGGAAGCTAAAGTGCATTCCTGGGAGCCAAAACGTGTGCTAAAGTGCCTTCTTGGAAGCCAAAACGCGTGCTAAAGTGCCCTCTTGGGAGCCAAAACACACACTAAAGCGCCTTCTTGGGAGCCAAAACGCGTGCTAAAGTGTCCTCTTGGGAGCCAAAACGCGTGCTAAAGTGCCCTCTTGGGAGCCAAAACACACACTAAAGCGCCTTCTTGGGAGCCAAAACGCGTGCTAAAGTGTCCTCTTGGGAGCCAAAACGTACACTAAAGTGCCTTCTTGGTTGCCAAAACGTGCGCTAAAGTGCCTTCTAGGGAGCCAAAACATGTGCTAAAGTGCCTTCTTAGGAGCCAAAACGTGTGCTAAAATGCCATCTTGGGAGCCAAAACGTGTGCTAAAGTGCCCTCTTGGTTGGCAAAACACACTAAACTGCCCCCTTGGCTGGTTAAAACATGATAAACTGCCCTCTTGGGTGGCGAAAACGCGTGCTAAAGTGCCCTTCTGGTTGGTAAAACACAACTGCTCTCTTGAGTGAAGAAAACACACTAAACTCCAGAAGACTATTAAGACCAAGAAATACTATGAAACATTACTGTTGCAATGACTTTTAGTTTGGGCACTTTGGGATCTATATTGAGCCAGAACTATTAGCTCTGCATCACACACTTGAGACTGAACTTGTAGGCTACTCCAACTCAGGGGGCTTGAGACCTGTAATTCATCGTGTTTGTGAGTGTGAGCACTTCAATCCCAGAGACCTATCATTTTTGTAGAATGACGTGTGCTCACAGTTAAAAGCCATACAGCAGGTGAGCAGGAAGTATTGATTATATTTAATAACATTAATTACAATGAGTGACTTGCTCTTGATTCACAGCTTTGCATTGTAGTTAATAGCTGCATGGATCATATTGGATCAGCTTGCAGGGGGTTGGCGACTGTAGGTTTCTTTACAACAGAAAATTATAGCATTCAAGCTAGAGCTATTAACTTAAAACTACAGAACTGAATGTTCACTCAGTTTTCTCCAAGGTCTCTTTTCAAAGTTTTGTATTCCTTTCCACTTCGTTCCCATTTGTATAGTTTCTTCACACCACTGTGAGCAATTCAAAGCACTCTTCTGTTGGAAACTAGATTGGTTGACTCTTACCTTTCAACTCGCTGTGAACCGTTTCCTGAGTTTGCCTGTGTTTGCTACAACTGAGTGATACATACCCAGGTGCTTTTCTGGTTTTTTACCAGGATTTCCACGCTCAACAAGTGAATTAAATTAAATTTGACATATCTGTTACGGCCTCATAAGATTAAGTTCTAGACTGGCTCGATGAGGCCACAACATACAAAGGACGCCACACAAAAGATTTGAAGGTTGCAAAAAAAAGGTATTCTTTTTTGATGATAAAGTAATACTGGGGAAGAAAAGGGAAAAAAACAGAGGAAAAAGGTTAACCCATAAAGTACTAACCAAAAAGAGATGGAGACCCCGGCCAAAAAGAACAAAAGAGGAGAAACACAGGGCCAGCCATGCTGTGGGCCGTCGCACCCTGCACCTCCCCACTACCTAAGGCAAAAATAGATATAACGTTAAACAAAACAGGACTACCGGTAGTCTCCAACTCAAACTAAAATAACAAACTAAAATAATTAAGCCCCGCCATCAAAGATGGGAGAAAAACAAGGGTTAACTTCACCAAAGAAAAGAAACAAACCTTCCCCTGCTGCTGTAGCCCCAGAGCAGAGGTGGACAGAGTACACAACTTCACTACTTGAGTAAAAGTACAGATACTCCTTGTCAAATATTACTCCAATACAAGTAAAAGTAGCTTAGTCAAAATATTACTTAAGTAAAGTACTAAAGTATTTGCTTAAAAAATTACTTGAGTAAAAGTATTTTAAAAATATCTCAGGAAATACAGGAAAGAAAAGTAGCTTTATTGTCATTATACAATACACTGATGCGATTCTTTGATATGAATTGTATAAAAAACATGAACAGAAAGTCAACTTAATCATTCGACTGCACTGCAACAGTTGCCATATTTTTAAACCATATAAAAATTATGATACTACAAGCTCATACAGTTACGTTTAAAATGTTCATCTGCCATTTAACAAACATTAAAGCTAGCTAACGTTAGTAGCTACTTTACATACTGCAACGTGCTTTTTCAGGTTGGAAGATGAGTTTTTGTAAGCCATGATACAATTTGTTCGCTGTAAGCACAACAAACATTTAATCTGAAACAAATCAGTTTTTGTGACAAAAATCTCAAACATGGGTTTGAGATAAGGCCACGGGTGCTCGGTGGGAGTTTCTCCATGTTTGTTTCTCCAGTTTCTTCCTCCATTGTATGGATTGTATAGCATGACGTAGTACAGGTACGGCAATACGACTAAGACAAACCATACGCGAATCAGCAGAAACAGTTTATTTTCTCAGAATATTGAAAAAAAAAATTATATAAAAAAAAAAATCATCAGCTGACGTAAGTTCAAAAGTAGTGAGTAACGAGAGCATCAATAGAAATGTAGTGGAGTAAAAAGTACAATATTTGTCCTTCAAATGTAGTGGAGTGAAAGTAAAAGTATCCCCCAAAAATAATACTCAAGTAAAGTACAGATACTCAAAAACTGTACTTAAGTACAGTACTCAAGTAAATTTACTTCGTTACTGTCCACCACTGCCCCAGAGTGAGAGAGAAAACGGCCTCCCTTCTCCTCCTCTTTATACCCGAGCTGATCACAAACTGATTACCAGCCTGGAAGGCCGGGAACAAGGAGGGAGGAGAAGGGAGGAGACACAGCAGCACAAACAAAACACTCCCCCTACCTGGTCACACATAACAATATCTAAGCCAAATTTCATATTTAGACATGGATATGAACATGTCTGTGTCATGATTTTGGTTTTCACTTTAGATGTTTTCCCATTTTACAGTATTTTGTAGAATGAATCTACATGTGTCGTGTTGTGACTTTCCACTTCCTGTCTTGGTCTAGCTCCCGCCCTTTTTCCGTGCACACCTGAGTTTCATTCGGTCATTAGTTCTTGGGTATGTCCACAGGTGCATCATTTCACAAGAGGCCACGCAATGCTTTCCAGCTTTGCTCGACCAAAACAGGCTCACTGGCTGCACCCAAGTAAACTGATGGCTCTTGTTAGGACCGACATGGTGGCTTGCAGCACAATGACAATGCAGAAGTTCCACCTCTCTTTGTCACTTTGTCTGTTTTGTTTCCAGTGTCACTGAGTTTGTGCCACGTGTTTTCTGAAATCCTGCCTTTTCTCTAAGATCCATCCTGGTTTATGGTAATTCAGCTTTGAGTTACTCTTCGATTTTAATTTTTTTTATTTGCCCCATTGTATCAAGATTAGCATAGCCTTTAACCAAAGAAATGTTAAAGAAAATAAGGTCAAAGCAGAAAAAAAAAAAACATAGCTGATAGAGACATTGGCAGTAATGATGGGATACTAGGTTCCTTTTACTGACTCAAGCTTGTATGAGTCACTCACTAAAGTGAATCGGGTTTTCGAGTCACTTGAGTCAGTCACCCAGAGTGTGTGCTATGGAATGTACAAACAATTTCCAAACCACTCCAGTCCCCAAAGCATTGCGAAAAAGATGAAAAATCAAAAAGTCTCCAAGGCAAAACATCTCTCTAAGTAAATGCAAATAACCCAAACGGCCAATAAATTAACATTCAGTGTGAAACAGTGCAACAGGGCAAAATAATAATTCTCACAGAACCAGTTTGGATTATCTGGTACTAATATGATGTTAAAATGCACTAGAATACAGGAAATGGCATCTACTTAATTGAAAAAGTAGACACCCCAGGGTTTTTTCCCTTCATACATCCATGTCTCTCTGTGTTCTTCACAGTCCAACCTTGAATCTACACAGTTCTCATGGATGCTGATCCTAACTATAAACTAACTTGAGTAGTCTGTCTAGTTTTAAGGCTATATAATGTGCCATTTGTATAACATATAAACATGTCTAAAGTGCCCTCTCCAGTGGCGAGAACGTGCTGTATGTGCCCTTTTTTCTTTTGGCCCCTGCCCTTCAAAAGGTCTGTGCACACCACTGTTACTGAGTCACTTACACTGACTATACGACTCTACTACTTGCTTGGCGTGCTACTGTTACATTATGTTGTAGCATTTATCATTATTGTTATTGTCACTTGTTACCACAGTGACAACTGTTCAGCAAATTGCACTCCCTCACTTTAAAGCAATCCATCATATTTATTTGTTTATTTTTTTTTTTGCATAGTCACTACAGTAAGGTGGTAAATCCTAATTATGCACCCCTGCATTTTATTCTTTCAGCTTTGTCTCCTTGCTGAAGTCACTCTGGACATTGTGCTTACTGTCCTGAATCCAGAGTCCAGATTCCAGGAGATCTGAGCTTATAAAGATGTTCTCTGAGATGTGCTCAGTTGTTACCCTGCACTCAGAATAATGAGAGACGAGTGGCTGAGGGCTGCCTTATCTTAGTGGTAAATGTTGGGATGGTAGTCTGCTACAGATGCTACTCAGGGCTGTCCTGCTGCTACTTCATTTACTTCAGGTAATATTTATGTTTACAGATTGTTTTAAAACGACACTATAATTGACCATTTGTCAATGAAGTACAGTGCTTTGGCATGAAATATGCAAATACAATGGTTTCACTGCTGATCAGCTGTCAAGTAAGACAGAAATAAAGATAGTTTCAAACCATAATATGTCTCAGTTTGAGACAGACAGACAGACAGGCAGGCAGGCAGGCAGACAGACAGACAGACAGACAGACAGACAGACAGACAGACAGGCAGGCAGGCAGGCAGGCAGGCAGGCAGACAGACAGACAGACAGACAGACAGACAGAACATCATACCTGCTGTCAAGCATGGAGCTGGTGGTATTATACTGTAGGCTGTTTTGCGGCCAGTTGATCTGCTGCTATAAAGTAAATGGAATAATGAAGAAGGAGGATTATCTCCAAATTCTTCAGGAAAACCTAAAATCATCAGTCAGAAGATGGCTCTTGGGTGCAGCTCGGTGTTCCAACAGGACAGTGATGCCAAACACACATCAGAAGTGGTAAAGGAATGGCTACATCGGGCTAGGATTGAGGTTTTGGAACGGTCTTCCCAAAGTCCTGACTTGAACCCCATCGAGTTCATGTGGACCGTGCTGAACAAACAAGTCTGTGCCAGGAAGCTAACAAATTGAGTTGAACTTGACCAATTCTGTCAAGAGGAGTGGTTAAAAACTCAGATTGCTACCGGAAGCTTGTGGCTAGCTATCAGAGGCACCTAATTAAAGTGAAAATGGCCAAGAGACATTTAACCAAATATTAGAATTATGTTTGTGTATTTTTGATCTGGTAGATTTGGTCACAAATTTTAGAAGAACTATAATGAATGAATTATTGAACCAAAGAAAGGGATAAAGTAGTATGTGTTCCACTCATTCCATTACTGTGTATACAATATATATACATAAATACTATACATACGATGTTTGGTTATAAAATACAAATATAATGGCAAAAGTGGCAGGAGAGGAGGAGTTGTGCTTGTCCTGTACACCGAGCTATTAATACATCCAGCCAGTAATTTCTGGCTAATTATTAGATATGTCATAAACCCTAATAGACCTTTGTGTAATTAAATAGTTTAATTTCTGTATCAGATATCTATCAAATTAAATGAATAAATAAAAGACTACAATAATCTTGCGAAATGATACAGACATGGAATTGTGAGTAAGTTAAAGAAGTTTTGTTAAGATTCTCAGCTTCTCAATGCTGCTCAGTGCTCAAAATTGAATTAAATCAAGACGTTTCTGGATATAAAACCTGTTTCCTGACTGGAAACAGGGTGTATCCTGCCTCCCTGTGCCTGTGAGATTTTCCTCCCACAATCCAAAAAAAAAACACACAGGTGAGGTAACTCTGTTGATTTCAGGTCTAATTTATTCTCCGATTTTCTGTCTGTATGATTGAAATCCTTTAATGACATCTCCAGACAACAGCATGTACAGCATGTGTCATGCCCATTCTTAATTTTTTTAAAAAAATGAATTTTAAGCAGGGGTCTCATTAGTGAAAACAGATTTTGTCTTTGACTACAAGTCCTGGTGTTTTTTTTTAAACTCAATTAATTCACACCAAAGGGCAGCTTAGAAAAAAGAGCCACTTCACTTCATCATTGACGACGCAGCGGCCTGAGTGTGCTTGAAAATGCTTCACTTTAAACCCTCACACTTAATTACTATTACAATAAAGTGTGCTAGAGCTCAACGCTGGCTTTCATCATCGATATAATCGTGCGCTACACAGCTGTTTTGTATATGTAGAGGAGAGCTGCCGCCATGTTGAAAACACTTGCACCGCAAGGTCAGAATGAATAAATAACGAACACAGATTCCTACCCGCAGTTTTCTCGGCTCAAACCTGAGAAGAAGTTTTCTCTATAATTGAGGCCGCTGGAGCTGAAGGTTCGCTGCTCACTGCCTGCTGGAAACACAGAGGAAACCGTCGGAAGGGAAATGATGTTTGAGTCCAAAACAATAGTACAGCACCTTCACCGTCACTGACCAGAGGTGAAGATGTAGTTTTTGTGTGTCAGTGTCCCAGAGTACTGGAGTGTATGTTTACACATGCTTATGCGCTTACTGTGTAAACCCAGAGAGGTTTGGGACATCTTCACTCCATAAACTGCTGCTGCTTCTCTGTTTACTGAGGCATCCGGCACTAATAAAATATTCATCTGCAAAAACCATCTAAATAACTGCGAGCAACTCCTGCATAACATGCATAGTTTTCACCTGAGACTCTCCCTCACGCTCTCTCATAATATATTGTGGTGCTGGAGCTCAGAGTGGGCATGGATGAGGTCCGGAGAGATACAAACGCACTCAGAGCTCGAGTTACGCTCTCACCACCAATGTTTGTCTGTAGCCATCTCTCGTTCTTAGGCTTGCATTTACAGCTTGAGGGCCCCCGTCTGACTGACCAGAAATAAAATCTTCTAGGGTTTATAATATAAGATACTGTACTTCCAGTTTTAGGATGACAGTGATTTTAGTGTTTTTATGTAATAATAATGAGCTACATACGCTGACATATAGCGTATGCACAGCAGAAATGTTTGCTTTGTACATGATTATATAATGCACAACCATAAATTACCAGTGTTGGGGATAACGGACTACAGAAGTCAAGCATTACAGATATACTGTATATTACTTTAAACAGGCAACGGTAACTGTTATTAATCTAATAGGATCTGGTATTGTTATTACAGTTACTATGTCCAGAAATGTGTTTCCATCCTAAATTAAAGGTGCAACATGTAAGAACTGACCACATGTTGAATTAATAGTCAGATCAAATGGAGGGCAGCAACACATCAAAGTAATTTTACAAGTACAGAAAACAAGTACAACTTCTGTTACAGTAACTGTAGCTTCCCTTAGCTAGTTAGCTCAGTTAGCCATGCAACTAGCAGTCCTTTTTTTGATACTCTACCCGTAATGAGAGCTCAGAACTGGGGGAGTGTTGGTGTTCTCAACACTGGCACAGAAGCTTTGGACAGCCGAACTTTACCGGCCAGATGCCTTTAGGGCTGATTGCAGTCCGGCGCCGTGCTGGATCTCCGGCGTACCGGCGTGACTGCGAAAAAAAAAAAAATTTGGATTTGCCCAGAGATCTAACATACAGATTGATCCAGAGCGCAGTCACTCCATGTGCTTGGGCTTGGATAGAAGAGGTGGGTAGCGATGTTGGGAGCTGGTGCCAAAAGCTCCGACAGCCAGGTGTATGCTTCTGCACGTTGTGTGCAAGGAGGCTAATGTGTGGAACTAGCGGGAAAAAGCGCTATCAAGTAGGATGACGGTGCATGACATGATCCATAATAATACAGTATATTATCGCCTAGGTCATTGAAAAACAATTGAAAAAAGATGCTGGCACTCAGAAAAAAACAATATGTGGACTGTGGCTGCAGAGTAAGACTCTATGTTTTCGAAATGGGTATACTCCCATTAATGTATCAGAGAAATAGTCAAGTGCAATCTATGTACAGGGAAGCTGAGAGAAGTTACCTAAGGAAACACCTGGAAGAAGGTTCTCATTCACACTAACCAATGTGAAGGGTGATGTAGCTTCTTAGCAGCTGAGCAGTGGAACTCCCCCCCGCTCCGCCCGGCCCTCTGTACAAACCCATAACTAATGTCTAGTTTGTTTTAATCGAGAGCCCCCAGCAGTAGAAGTTACATAATGTTTAAAATACGTTTGACGGTAAGATATGGCCAAATGGAACACTGATTTCTAAATATTATCCTTTTACATTTTAAAATGCCCGGTTGTTTTTCTGCTGTTATTTTGGCTAAAGTGACACTTAAATAGTGTTATCAGTAATGCATTACTCTACACAGATACTAATATTCTAAAGTAACTAACCACTGTCAAATAAAGGACCAAATAATTACTCTTCACTAACAAAGACCACGCCGTCGTTCAGCGTAAAGGTTATTTTATTTGAATTGCTGGAAGGCTTGATGAGGGAAGGGAAGGGGGTCGAGGTAGGTGGATAAAGGGAAGGAGGGTCGAGGTAGGTGGATGAAGGGAAGGAGGGTCGAGGTAGGTGGATGAAGGGAAGGGGGGTCGAGGTAGGTGGATGAAGGGAAGGAGGTTGAGACCCAGAGTGGGGGTATGTCCCGATGAGCGCGTCTTCATTACCCCCCATGGTTCCTGTGCTGGAATGGCCAGGGTCCAAATCCGGACAGTCTTCTTGCTGCGTGATGGCGGTGTTGAAAGCTGGCCTGCTTATTGATCCTGTGAGGGAGGATAGAGGAGAAGGAGAGGGACTGGGGGGAGGGTTGTGACAACTTGAGACGAATGGGAGAAAAAATAGTCAGGCTTGCCAATGTAGGTTTGCACAGGGGATTGGACTGGAAAGGCATAGCTGTTGTGTTAAAGGGACTTAGGTGGTTTAGGTTAGGTGGCTCCGGTGGCAAATTGGCGAGGGAGAGAGGTGTGGTCTAGTTCCTGAACTTTAGTTATAATAACTTCATTTATGTTGCTATCTATCTCTAGTATCAATACATATTTTCTGTTTTCACAGAGGGGAAGTTTAAGTTTAGTTTTTAGGAGACTTTCTTTAAAAAAAAGGTAAGGTTTAGACTAAATTGTTTAAAATGCACAAATATGAAATTCAGGAAAATTAGAAATCAGGATTTTGGGATATTTGTCTCTTCGCAGTAATGAGATCTTACAAGCAAGCTGTGTGGGTATATGACATAAAAAACAACATATTCCCACCCCATATATTGAAAATGGTCTTAAAATGAAAATATGCATGGTTGTAAAATGAATTATGAACAACTTTTGCTAAATTTGGAAATATTTGGTATACACAGAATGGACATACAGTATATATTACTTACTGGAGAAAGACATACACTATGTAAATATGTATATCCTCATATATCAGATTTATGTATGGGTTACATTACAATACACATCTCCAGCTCATTGTATGCAAACAGCAGCAAAAGGTCAGCAGGCAGTGTTCCCACTTTAGCACAACATCTCTTACCACATTCACACAGGAGATATTTTAGGAGGCCCTGAGGGTAAAACTATCCCTGTGGTGGTTTAGCATGAACGTGAGGAGCCGAGGCAGTGTGTAAGCATCCCGAATCATATTTCACATAATGACCATAACGTGCAAAAAATAGTGTTCCTGGAAACCCACTATGAAGCCCTCACCCGAGGGAAAAACAGTAAACCGACGAGTTATTTCCTGGAAAGAGACACATCATGTTTGTGTGTGTAGGTCGTCGGAGAAAAAGCTCATATGAGAAGATTCGATCAAAGTGAGGCCTCAGCTTCTGTGCTCATACCCAGCTGCTGTTACAGAGAGCAGCAGAACGTTTTCCCTTTACAGCTGGTGGGACTCGTTACTGCCAGGCACACGCTGTAAGTTCATGTCGCGAGCTTCATTCCAGACACGTTCAGCCAGAGCTCCTTGACGGTGTTTGGCGCAGTAAGACCTCAAAATGTAACAACAAATTCTTTGCGAAAATGAGCCGTCCCCAAAAACATCACGTCATTTGCACTAGACACCATTTTTAAGTGACAAATGTACTTTTTTATTTCTAAGAATAAGTCATGAAGCATGTCCGAGCTCTTCATACCCGGATAAAATTCTACTATTGGATGTGTTGACTTTTCTGGCTGCAGGAAATGAAGAATCAAAGTTTAAGAGTGAAATCCAATCCGACTCCCACGCAGCAGAGAGAGCATCGCCCCATCCAGAAAAAAAGCTGCACTCAGCAATGTTAGACCTTTTCCAACTCTATGACTTTGCTCTCCTTTGGTATAAAGCATCACAGACAAGAATGTTGTTCTGCTATCTGATGCCACCTTAAAGGATTTCGGGGGAACCGAAGTTCATAAATGTTCAAACACTTATCTCTCGCTGCCATTTGGAGCTGTAAACACGCTGAGCTGCCCGGCGATCCTTTAATCTAGAGTCATGAAATGCCACGTAAAAAAAAAAAAAAATCATAACAACTTTTCAAAGACATGCACGTCACACATTCACATTTAAATTTAAATCGTGACACAAATACTACTCAAAGTGAGAGGTGAGGGAGGTGAGAATGTACAACAGTGTGCATTAGAATGTAGGTCAACATTTTTGGAAATACGATTATTTGATCACGTTCCCGCTGTGAGTTCGGTGAGAAGATTGAAAGACTCTTAGATGTGTTTCTCTTATTCACTGTATGTGCGCCCATCACTTACAATTTAATGACAAATTCAATGAACGTGCTAACAACTTTTTGGCAAACGTACCTCAACAGATAAACTTATCTGGCTGGCAGTTGGGATCATAATTAACTTTTGTATTTATTATTTCATTTTTGTTTGTTTAAAGGGGAAACAGAAAAAGAAAGCCACTGGGCAATGGAAAGAAGAAGCGTAACGTTTTATAAAGATGGAAACACAAGCTATTGCTACAGCAAAGCGCAACAGAGTTAGTAACACAAGCGGTGTGAGACGACCAGACAGGTTAGAAACCAGATTAGATGATCTAAAACACTTCATTTGGAGGTTAGACTGCAAGTGTGTCCTGAGACGTCGGTTTAAAGCCCTCATTTCACAGGGATTAAACATACAATATGTAATTACCGCCGCCAGGGGTTTCTCAATCAAAACTAAAGACGTTTGCCAAGTGTTTGGTGGGGAGCGCAGGGCAGAGTGTGGGGGCAGAGACTCTGCTCAGCTGCTCAGACCCGGCCAGCCTCGGAGGAATCACATCGGATTCAGAGCTGTGTACTGGGAGGAGAGCTCAGAGATGACTTTTTAACTTTTAGGTTAGGGTTAGGAGAAATGTGCTTCTTGCGTTATGTTGCAGATGCCCAATCCCAATGTCCCCCCCAAAGCCTGAAGTCCTGAGCCCCCGGGGACTTTGCTGACATCACCTGATGAGTGTTTGAGTGAGAGAGGCTGTAAAGGGGCTGAAATGGTATAATAAGAAGAGGACAGCACATCGTGACATTTCACTTTAGATTCAGATTTTGGACTTTGCGTTTTAGAATATATAGCCAAATGATACAAATAAAAACTGGAAGTGCACATAAACACAAATTGAAACATGTTCATTCAGACGTTTATGGGAAAAAGTTCCGTAAAGCTTCAGAGGCTTATGACTTTTTTGGCTGTTTAAGAAGCGGAGTGATATAAGTAGAGAATCAGTTCTCTGAGAAACGTTCAGATGTCAGGTTCTGATTTAGAAAATATCTGTGTTTAATGTTACAACGCTATGAACTGTGGGTAATTCCCTTTGGCAAAATCTCCAGAAATGTGGACTTCTGTGGCCAGAAAGGGCTCAAGATGTCTGCCAGGGAGACCTCATGTCCGTAACGATATGACAGTGGGACAGCCCGAAACCACTGCAAAGTTAATGGAAACGCGCCTCGCAGTCTGCAGGTGTGGACACTGGGATTGGGCCACAGAGGAGAAAGAAGAGGGAGAACCGGAGTCTCTGGTGAGTGCTGAGTTGAGTTAAGGTTGACCTGAATCCACACACACACACACACACACACACACACACTCCCTTGGTGCCTGCCATTGCTCACCAGCATGTGGCTATTGACATTAAGTATTCTTAGAGAACCAAATTAGTGACAGTAAACTTGTGTATTTCTCTGGGTTTGAACATAACATGAATACACAACTCAACAAAATATGTGAGAAAGGTTGTTTTAGACATTTTAATGCAGAAATCTCACATATATCTTTAACATTGATGGATGTTTAAAACATACTGTTTGGGTGATCATTTTACAGTTCACCTTTGTTTTCTGTTACATGTGAGTTCGGCTGATCAGGGAGCTTTGTTTTCAACTTGTCTGACCTTCTGTGTTTCTTGGCTGGCTGATATATTTTCAGCTACAACGCCACATTACCAGGTCTCAGCAATAAATGGTATTTCCAAAATATTGACCAATGTTATAAACATAAAAAAAGGAATTGCGATAAACCAGAATAATCACTTGAATGGACAGGTGCCAGTTTTTGTTGAGATCAAATCCCCTAATTTGACTTTTTTCACACTAAGAATCTGTATACAAGAGAACAAACTGTCAAAAACAGTGAGAACACAGCTTTGAAGATACTGAGCAAAGCAATCTGTACTGCATCAACTGCATGAACTGCTTTTCACCCAGGCTTAAAACTTGCGTTCAAGTCTGTTTTCTGGTCCTGGTGTCTCTTAAAACTTGTCTTCTGCCTCAAAATGTTGACTTGCAGATGATTTCTGTTTGAATTTCCCTTGTGCTTTTTCGAAAGTTTGTCAGTAACCTCCTGTAGACGGCCTTGTTTGTCTCGCTGAAGAGCTTGAGAGGATGAGGACAAACATGAAAACACATCGAAGTAATGTCTGTAGAAAGGATGCGGTCCAGACAGAGCTCCTGAAACCTCCTAAAACCTTCTCTCTTATTTCCTATTTTCCAATGAGCCAATGTTCTTTAAGTACCCCCTCGCTTTCACCCCGAGCACTTAATCTCCCATCCAGAAACAGTTTAAGAGCAATATAAACACACTCAATCAGTCAGTCAGCACCAGTTTAATGATTTTCTATAAAGGTAGCAAAACCTTCTACATATGGATGAACAGAAGGATGGAAATACCTGTCAGATGAGTAGATAGCTGGGTCATTAATGGGCAAAGAAAAAAGGAATCATCGAGCAGACATCAAAATACAGCCAAGGACAAATACAGAAATTCTTCACAAAGATTTTTTTGGAAAGCAGAAAACGCTTGGCCGCATGTGCCGATGTACAATATGGAGCTTTTTGTTTCTGTCCACAGAAAAATACAGCTATGTGATCTGTATGTGTGCAGAGCCTTTGTTGTGTAGCTTCTGCTTTCATCCCTGGAAAAGTCCATCCTTCACCCATGATCCCAGATGTTTGGATCTCCATTCTGTTTGATGGGAAGCCCAAAGAAGCATAGGCCGCGCCACTTTAAAGCCACCCCGCATTTTTTTTTCCACCTCTCAGCTTTACATACCGCCGGTGTATGGTTGATGTATGGGGTCGACATCTGTCACATTATCATAGATGTACGCTTTAGTTTCTCACACAGAAAAAGGCAAAGGAAGCTCAGCACTGCATGCTATTTCGACAAACCAACAAAGTCAGCGAGCAACATTTGGATCAAAAAGCGTCAGAGAGGAGCGGTTTAATCAGTAGCAATGAAATGTACAACATGTTGTGTGTATGGATAAATGATTAATTCAACAAGCTAATTTACACCACAGTGAGATATTTGATCTCTCTCTCTCTCTCTCTCTCTCTCATACACACACTTATGCACACAACCTTGAACACTGAATACAATCACTATTTGCTGTAAAATTACAATAAAGTGAGCAAAGGACAAACAATCTACTTAAATATCTCCATGGAGTTAATGCTGAGCTGCTTTTTCTTTGCTTTTTCTTCTTTTTTTACAGTTGCAATACTGTGCATTTGACTAAAGGTGGAAATCAAGTGTGTGACAGGACTGACTTCCCGTAAGACGAGGCATTTAAACAACACAGTATGTGTATTCTGTTTGGCCTATTCACCTTATTTCTAGTCCCATGATACCATGTGTGCATTATAGAGAACCAGCTCGCCAAGAACCAAAGCTCTCTCCTTAAGTCATTTTTCCAATTTCTGTTTACAGTGATCAATTGACTTTTTTTTGTTACTCTTTGTCCTCAGTGGTGCCCCCAAGTGAGGGCCAGGGGGGCCAGACACAATAGTTGGCCACCAGCTGGCGAGTGCTGGTCCTGCCTTTGATATTTAGTTATGATCATTGTCAATGGGATTTGAATGAGGTTTTCTTTCTTCTGAAACAGAACACTGAAATTAAACGATCACTTAGGTGATTCGCTACAAAATGTTGTTTAGCTTGACTGCTGTTGCAGCCATGGGCAGTGCAATCTGCCCCTGAACTCCTTACACCTTAGGCCACTTTCTTAGGTCATCTTCCCATTTTTGTTCAGTATGGTTAGATCACATTATTCAAAGGTCAGGTGTATAGGATTTCATAGCATGCAGCAGCGTGGTTGGAGATTGAAACCAACTGAATACCCCTCAACTCACCCTCCCCTACAGTGGTCGCTTAAACACAAAACCACAAAGGGCTGGTGTCATTTAGCTCAGTTGGTAGAGTGGGAGTCCCATGTACAGAGGCTTTGTCCTCGCTGCAGCAGACCCGAGTTCGAGTCCTGGCCTGGGGACCATTTGCTCCATGTGCCCCCCCCCCCATCCTGTTTTCTGTCGTATCTTGAGCCTGTTCTGTCAATAAAGCCATATAAAGGCCAAAAGAAAACTCAAAAAAAACAAAACACAAAGGACTCTCTCTAAAGCCAGTGTTTAGTTTGTGTTTTCCGGGCAACCCAATTTCAGATTAAATGTTTGCTAAATCAGCTTCTGCAAAACTGAACTTTTATTTATAGATCAACTTTATGGTTGTTTGGGTTGAATCTTTCTTTTCTCTCTTGCCACATGGCAACACATGGCATGCTAATGCTCGTGTTAGGTTTACGCACAAAAACCACTTGGTTAGGGTTAGAAAAAAAAAAACCTGTTGTGGCTGACACACTCACTGCTAGCGAAAAATAACCATTTTTGGTCAGGACAAAAGACGGCCGGAAATATCCCCAGGTCTCCTAAAAAAACATCCAGTTCTCACCTCCTGATGTGAAAGGTAAGCATGTAATATGAATGTGATATGCCTTTTGTATAAATGTCAAACCTCGGACGTATCTATGGTTTGCAGAAACGGTGACTGGGGCGGTTCTGGGCTACTGTAGAAACATAGTGTTGCAACATGCTGGACTCTGCAGAAGAGTTCTTGCTGCATCTGTAGATACATTTATAGCGTTCACTCTAATCTAACGAAAACACCGCGATTCTTAGCTTCAGGTGATTACACACTCATGAAAACATCATAATTATTATGCTCCTGCTGATGTATCCTCCTAAACCCCCCTAAATCCAACACAGGGGACCTTTAATGTGTGTCACAGGATGTATCTCCACATCTTTTATTTCTCAGCACAGAAGACCTGTAGCATATTGCTTATTCCCACAGATGATTCAGTGAAAGGAATAATCAGAGGCTTCACCCATAACTCACGCAGGATATCATGGGCCTATGAACAACATGGACAAGATGTAAAGCACAACTAATAGAAAATGTTAAAGCTTCAAAAGTAGCACTTGCAGGGCATATATGACATTGTCTATACACATATGAAATATATTACTGCTATATACATTGATATTCATAGAGCTGTAATTATTCACACTATACACAGTGGTGAGAGCTAACTCAGTGTCAGTCTGTGTATTTCTTCTCATAAATCAGTGATTTCACTTTCAATATTTAGAAATAGCTGTGTGTGTGTGTGTGTGTGTGTGTGTGTGTGTGTGTGTGTGTGTGAGTGAACAGAGACTGGAGGCATTTAGATGTATTTAATTTCTCTCTTCTCCTTCGGTTTGCAGTATAGCGAAGATAAAAAGGGAAAACCTAGAATTAACTTTTTATCAGCGCTCTCATCAATCGTCACAGAATGCATCTTTGATAACACACATAGGTCAGAGCCATTCTTATCCTGTACTTTACTTTCTCTTCGAGTTTTTAATTCCTCTTTTGTCTTATCAGTAATTAAAAACTGAGAGGTCTCAGTTTTGGGGATTGTGTCTGAAAACACAGCTGTACTTGCAGCCGCTTGCTGAAGGCCAGTGTGTGAATCTGGTTCCCAGGTGAGAGTTTGTCTGTCTGACTTGTCTCCAGTCTGATCTGTTCCACTTAAACCTCCAGTCAAAATGTCATGAATTTTTCACTGTTGCCATCTGCCACCTAACATGTGTTTGCGCTAGGTCGCTTCTCTCTGTTGGTTTGACCACGGCGTTACGGTGTTATGTTCTTCAAAGTGAGCGTCAAACATTTTGTGGAACAGTATTTGCTGTCTTTTTGAGAGTTAAGAGTGGAAATTTACACCGCTCTAATGTACGAAGCTAACTTCACTTACTGGACACAGCAGTAAACAGTCAGCCCGACTCTGTCCAAAGCTAAAAAAACCTCACATTCTAAAGCTTAATAATTAAACAGTAACAGCACGTCCCTGTAGGAACACATGTCCTTCGTCTCTGGATTTCACAGAAAGCCTGCGTCTAATATTAATTACTCCTTTCACCATCGGCACATTGGTCACATTTTCTGTTGTCTGTCATTCTTTTAAATTGTCATTTCATTTATTTAACCTGAATTATCAAGTAAATAAGCAAATATAATCGTATGTCTTGTCTGTGCAGGTTTGTGTTTAATGTGGAGAACCGATGGAAACTGTGTAAGAATTCACTGCTTCAGATATGAGATTGAATATATCAATTTGATATTGATTAGAACTGTTCATAGCTAAACTTGTCCAGTCGGATTTGATTAATTTCCTCCGGATTATTCAAATAGATAAAACAACGGAGGTGGTGCCCCATTTACGAGTGTGTTAATAATCGCCAGTGATTAATTACATTTATTAAGTAGTGTAGATTATATCAGCTGTAGCTAATTAGGGACTTTAAGTTGGTTGCACCAACTAAACTTAAGCCTAGTCTTAAATCTGGGGTTGGTAAACTAAACTCTGAAAGTATCCAACTGAATAAAATCCTAGTTCTTCCCTTCAAAGCCACTCCTCCAAAACACATGAAGGTGCACTGCCCGACGACAGCGACTGCCCCACAGCCCTCGCTACTGGCCAGCTGAGCAATGTGTTAGCTGCTAGTTCAACATGTTCAACATGCTCTCTTAGCTTTTTAGACCAATAAATACATAAACAAACAACTTTGTTAAATGTCAGGTGCCACAAGCATGAAGAGACGAGCCAAATGGCCATCACAAACGTACCGCAGTCCGAAAAAGGTAACCAAGTGCAGCACTCATGTTGTGTGCTTTATGCTTACATTAGCTGCCAAATGTTAGTCGCTACAGGAGTGTGTTGCTGCCACAGCCGCTCTTTTACTGGGTTCAGGGGCAGTGTGCTTTGTGCTACTCGGTTAGCGGCTGAACAATCGCCTGTCAACGTTGCCGCTGCTCCCTCATTTTTTGGCTTAGTGCTATTGAGTTATCAAGCTGCTGAGGAGCAGGCTCAAGGGGCTGTGTCCTTGGAGCGCAGCTCATCGTTGCCCTCGCTGATCATACCGACACTCACATGTCTCACTCACATCATGAACATTAACAACGAACATGGCTATTGTTAGTACTCACCACTGGTGCTGTCAATATAGTGTCATTTTGGCTGCACTTTCTCTACAAATCTTGTGCCACTAGCTCTCTAATAGCTTTAGCATTGCATCTGCCTAGCCCTGTGGAAGAATCCGGTAATGTGCGATGAGTGCCGGTAGGCAGGTACGTAAGCAGTGGTGCATAGGTTGACAGATTAGACGATTGGATGGGCTTATTAGAGGTCTGCAACAGCCATAGTTACTGCATTTTTTTCTTTTATTTGTCAGAGCATTTGATTTATTCATTGCTGTTGAGACGTTAAAAGATTTTCTACAAACATTACAATAAATTCTTCTAGAATAACTCACCAACCCCAGCTTTAACTACAGCCAGTCTTAGTGATGAGTGTCCACGTGAATGCCCACGCAATTATGGCCTAAATTTAGACTTTACACCTGCTCCTGACCTAACTTACAGGCTGGACTTAGAGCGCCAATTTACAACCAACTTAGCTTAAGACCAGATGTAAACCCTGTTGGTGGAACCAACGCATGGATTGCAAGTCAAATGTGTTGTTGCAGCTCATCAAGACCAATACGTCGTCACAGACTGTGTCACATTGAATTTGAGGACTTATCTTTGACAAGAGATTTCGAAGGGTTAAAATTCAATAAAAAACAAAAGCCAGACTCTAACCACATTTATCCTCTCCACCAGAGAAAGAGCTAACAAAATTGCAACATCTTTGTTGTGACATGAAGCAAACGGTTTATGTAAAATCTTCTCCTAATGTGAAGGAACATTAGCACTAACAACCGCGCAATATAGAGGCTACCAGTCGCCTCTACCATTTGTTCACAGTAATAACAGCAAATATACTGGACCATTAATGTGACAATGATGCATTGGTGTTTAAGAAAGTTTCCCTTTCTCTTGTAGTCGTTTGTGTCCAATTTAACTTATTTGTCAGAGCACCAAGCTGTTGCCGGAGGCGAAGATATGTACAGTCCCAAACGCAGTGCTGGAAAATAATTCCCTGCTCTGCTCTGGTCAATAACGTTGCATTACCCTGCAGCATTATTGAAAACCAGTCTGAAATCGCATTTGTCCACCTGCCGTACATGAAAGATATTTTCTCATAAAAGAGATGTTGTGAGTTTTTTCGTGTTTTAGGGCACCTCTGCGCAAAAATACACTTTAAAATCCAATCTGAAGCAGTTATTTTCCCATAAAAAACAAACAAAGCTATCGCTGTGGCCATGATGACTTAACTCACTATATTTATACAATCACATCCAATCTGATTTTCCTGTGTAGCCTCAAGTTTATGGTTTACTCAGATTTAGCCTCCAGTGACAACATCTTATACGAGCTCCATGGAGATGGTTTTCAAATTGCTGCACCTTGGTGAAGCAGCCATTGAGGCCTCTAATTGCTAATTCTGGCAGTTTAATTAAAGTTCAGAACTACAGCCGCCTCTTTAAACCATCCAAGCATAACTCTGGGCTAAGTCCCTTATGTAAAAAAAAATAGCTTTGGGCTGATTGGAGTTTTTTTTTTCCTTTTGAAAGAGTGCTCTCTTTATTTCTGCTCAAGTCCTTTGGCCTCACACTTCCTCGCAGTGTATTCAGCCACTGGGGTCCAATCGCGACTGGGTTTATTCTCTACACATTCCATTGAATGAAATCCAGTGTCAAAGGTTTATTTCTTTCCTGTGACAGGAATAACAAAATATTTCAATCAAAAGTCTACTTTGGAAATTGAGGTCACAAACCAAATAGGATCAATGAAACTGTCACTATTGTTTATCAGAACAGTCTCATATGTATCTGTTCAATTCAGCCCTGAAGGTGTGTTTAATGAACTTGTTGCTGGCAAGGTAGAGAGGTTCAATCAACTGTTAAGGTGAAACAGGTTCTGCTTGAATGTCTTTGTCTAATCTACTTTTATTTACCTCTAGCTCTCGTAAAGTGTGCATTACTGTTGCAGCCTTTGAGAACTGTTTTTGGCGCTTTTCCACATTCTAGAGTGAGTCTTTAAAGTCAGCCCTGCTTTGATTTCATTTCAGTGAAGAAAGAAAAGTAAAGCTGCAAACTAAAGCCCTCTGTGTAAGACACACTCGCTTGCGAGACAGGTGGATTCAATCTTCAATAGGCAGACCTGTGTTTGTTTTCCAGGTGTACTCATCTCTCCCTCTGTCCGTCTGTCTCTAATCTGATCGTATTCCTGATCCCGGGCCAGACAGAAACAACTGTTACCCACAGCCACTTAGAATAACAAGCAGCTTCGGCAGGCCTGCAGGGCCAAACTACGACTCCTGGAGCATGAAATACACTTGGCATGCGAGAGGATCGTGAGTGTGAGTGGAGAACATATTGGTCCCACACTGTAGGGCTGCGGCGCCGGATGCCAAGAAGAAGCCCCGGAGGATTTCATACCTGGGCAAGCACCAAATAAAAACCGCTCCAGAACACTTCACTTTAACTTCAGCTCACAAGTGGTGAAGCTGTCATGCTTTTTTTGGTTAATAAGAAATTCATGTCATTTTATCAAATAGAATAAATTGTGTGTTTTATGCTATTATTTTTATCTCTTAGCTAATATATCATTTAGATATAATGTATTCATATATATAGTCTGGTTTTATATGAAGTCTAATTTTAGAGTCTAAGGGCTTCAGAGTTTCTTTCCACAACTGCAGTTGAGACGGTATGCAAATGTCTTTTTCATCATCCCTAATTTATTCAGTTTTCGAGGTCCTATATGATCCTATGGGGCAACAGTAGCCTACGTTCAGTATGAAGACAAATTGCAGGAGCCATTATTCCCAGATGGATGACATTGATATTTCAATTCCCTTCGATGATTTTTTATATTTTTCTCAAGAGCAGCTTAAAGACAATCTAGTTTTTCGTACCATCCGGAACCATTTTTCTGCGTCCCAAAACATTTATAGACAAATCAATACACCTAAAGCCAATTTACAATGCTTAGAAATTGTATGTACCAGTGTTTGAGCTCCCAATAATTCCTCTATTTGCGTCCTCTTTTTTTTGTGTTTCAGGGCCTTGAGCATTCTGTAGTGACTCTTCAAATACTGAAAGTATTTGTACACTGTATTGAGCCAGGATTCTGTGTAGAATCCTTGAATGAAGAATTAAAAACCTTGAGACTAAACTACAGGGGTACAGCCCAGTGAAAAATATGCATGGATAAAGAGATGTCCATAACAAATAGATATATACATGGGATTGGTTTAAAAAGAGTAGTTAAAATACATTTGTCATTGTGTTGTAAAATATTGAGTTCATGGTTAAGAAATGGTAAAAAAACATTTAAGAATGTTAAAAAGTCATATTTACTTTATTTCTTTTGATTGTTACTAATATGATAGATTTTCTTTCTGGAAAAATGTTTTGAGTCAAAAGCCTTTGCTTGTCAATTAACCACCGTGCAGGGACGTGCAGAGAGAGCACAGAGGGCTAACAGGTGGACGGGTTTGTGTGGAGGTCGAAGGTGTACAGGAAGAGTTTGGATTTGGTTGTGATTGTGCTTCGTCTGGACTGTTTACGACCTGGAAACGAGAGACTACAACCAGATAGTCTCTGGGTATGGGGTGTGGTAACTGACATTTCTTTGCTAACTAAGCAGCCAAAGCAAAGGAAAGCTATTTAGTTTGTTGCAAAATTAGAGAGTTTAAGTTTATATTTTTGGTAACCCTTTCTTTTACAGTCCCCTAATTACCAGGTATTTACCTGGTAAATTCATGGTAACACAAAAGTGTTACTTGGTAATTACAAATGGTAATAAGAAAGTAAATACAATGAAACTATGGCCAAAATACTGGGCATTTACATGGTAACTATATGGTAAATTATAGTGTGTTATTGGGTAATTACTGCTGGTAATAAGCAGGTAGCTACAGTCCCCTAATTACTAGCTATTTACCCAGTAAATATATGGTAACAAAAATGTGTTACTAGGTATTGTATTTACTTTCTTATTACCAGAATGAAAAAGTAAATCCAAACTTCTGAAATGTTTGTTTGTCTGTTTGTTTTTATATTTGATGGACTGCATAACAAGCGATAACTGAACAATTTATGCAGGACGAGTGACTCAGAGCTTTGAAAAAAAGTATATATTTATCTCACTGTGTTTCTTTTTGAGGAACATCTTGTATTGTTTTTAATATCAAATTCTAATAACTTTTCCCCCCTCAAACATGTCAACACGCTATCCACAAACTAGACCAGACAGGTCTATATTACTGTACAATAAAAACTATTCTTTGGGTTTTCCCCGTCTTAGCTTACATGTTTAGGGCTTCGACATAGGCTGCGCTCAGAGAACAAGCTGAAGAGAGAAACGAACATTTAGCCGGTTGTGGACTTGCTGCAGCACGGTGCACCCACTGAGACAGACTGAGAGACAGCTTGCAAACCAGGTATGCTTTACATACCCAATGCTTTACATTGTAAAGCTGAGAAATGATTGCGCTAAGCTAGTTGTGACATTGGGCTTCTTCATCACAGCTTTCAGGTTTATCAGGTTGGACCTCGTTGTTTCTCTCTTATTACTTTCATGAAGACAGACTCCCCCTGGAACCAGCGTACACGAGCTCACACTAATGTAATGTAGGGGGATAGGAGATAAAGACAGATGACACATGACTGTCATCTGTTTAACTATGTAGGTGTTTGCATGTCTGTTTGTATCGCAGTTGTGTTTCTTGGTATACATTTGTGTGTGTTTGAGAGACTGATTGAAAGGCAGAATATGCATTAAAAGACACAGGCAGTTTAAAGATAGATTATCAAAAAGACTGCTGGGTCTCTGAACATGCAGTTTAGAAATATTCAACCTCTGGCAGAGCAGAGAAAAAAAAAACTGTGCAAAGTCTATGGACATGTGGAGAGAAAAGAAAAAAAAAACACAGAGTTTATATCTATTCACACCAGTCCCATTTCTTTTGGGGTAGTTATATCCAAAACAGCAGCAGAGGAGACAGTAGCATGAGAAGGTGGAGGCAGCCTGCCAGATGATCAGCACACCCTCTTAGAGACTCCTGGTTGATCTCTTCCCGGTTGGATGAGCCACGCGGGGAAACTGAGGCTGCCGGGTGGTTGTTGCGGTTGGAGCACATGTCGTAGAGGTTTCCTGAGAACTGCATCTTCTTGGATTCCTGGCGGAGAGATTCCCAGACAGCTGCTGCCTCATCTGGACAGCCGGCCATCGCCATGTTGGCGCAGTCATGGAACTCATCCCACGACCTGGGGAAAAGAAGAGGAGGAGGAGGAGACAGATGAAGATACATGAAGATGCCTTCAGCTGTGACTTGGGGCACATTACACCAAGGCTCAATTTTGTTTACAATTTTTACCCCTACCCCTCATTTTCAAGTGCACCCTTGACCTTCAGAGCAGAGTTACAAGGTTGAAATAGGACAACCCTTCATGGGTCCGTACATCATCAGTTGTCAGTGATAGCATTATACGTTTTATACAACCAGACATCTCTAACATTTCCAGTGTCGTCTTCAGCTGTGGTGATTTCTCATGTGTTACTGTGTCAGTCTTATTATCTATTATCACAAAGCCATTTGCCATTCATTTGCAATTCGTTCACAACCTCATGCTAGCGTTCAAGTCATTGAATGAATGAGAACGTTGCACCATTACATGGCCACTAGTGGTGTGTCATGGGCTAGCATTAGCAACGCGTGCTGCTATACTGCTGCCAATCTGCACTGGTATTAAGGGAGCAGTACCAAGTAGAGCAACTGCGCTGCTGGACTTCAGTTCAATTTTGGGCATCTGTAGGACTGTCCTGCACAAGTCAGCCATAGCAATTTAAAGTTAGCTAGCTGGCTAGTTAGCTCATCAGACAATAGCTTGTTATAAAGAAAAGGACCATATTTACATACGAAACAATAGATTTCTTATAATCCTCAAATACATTTGAGGGGCTGTGTAGTGCTTACTCTTCACCCTACTCCTCTATACCAACAACTTGAATTGGAGGCCAGGGCTATGTTGTTGGGGCAAAGGGTGTGTTGGGATCAAATTCAAATTCAGTCCATTTGTTTGCCCCCTTTACTACATTTTGCGGTTGCCAAGAGACCATCTACTGATCTCCACTGCTCTGAGAGCAAAGGTCGCCCTGTGGGTTAGACTGAAATGTGGAAAAACCTTCATTAGTTCAAGGGCTGGAAACGCTTTCACAGACTGGGTGTTTGTTGAACCACTGCGGCGTTACATCTATCAGAAGCAAAACTGACTTTTGAAACACCTTCTTAGGCCTGACAAGAGTGACGAAACTTGAATTGGAGACCAGGGCTATGTTGTTGGGGCAAAAGGTGTGTTGGGATTGGGCCCAAATGCCAAAACTTGTATCAGAATTAAAACCAAATGAGCAAAAAGGTGATAGTAGGTCCTAATGCCCTCGCCCCTCAGTACCTCTCCGACCTCCCTCATCCATACACCCCATCCCAGACCCTCCGGTCCTCAGACACTGGCCTGCTCTTTATTCCTCACACCAAATAAACTTTAGGTATTATTTCAGATATTTCTCACCAGCTAATTTAATTTCTTCTTTTGCTTAAATCTGCAGCGCCACTGGCGACTTTTAATTACTTCAAATAATAAAAATATAGTGACTTAAGTGGCTAGTGGTTTTCAGTTAAATATCTCATAAACCATTGGACCAGTTACCATCAACTTTGCACACATTCATAACCTCAAGAGAATAAACTGTAACAACTGTGCGTTCTTCTGAGTTTTCATCGAGCACCATCGTCAGTCCAACACTTTGCTTCATGACCAAATACTGATGACATTCCCATCAGCCCCAGCTGTACTTGGTGTCTGCTGACACATTATAATAGTTGCTTAACATCATGTTGAACATCAGCATTTGCTAGCATCATCTCTCAAGTTAATATTCAACTTGCTGCTGACGTGTCTTAACCTCACTGAATTAATATACAAAATATTTTAATTTGACACCCTAGTATGAAACACCCGCGCCATTAATCTCCCTCTGACACGTGATTATCCTCACTAGTGTATGCTCACATGACCGAACTATGAAAGATTTAAACAAAAAAAGCTGTGAAAATAACTGGCAAAGATGTAGTGACAGTGAAGCATTGGTTCACTGAGTAAATCAAATTCAGTCCATTTGTTTGCCCCCTTTACTACATTTTGCGGTTGCCAAGAGACCATCTGCTGATCTCCACTGCTCAGAGAGCAAAGGTCGCCCTGTGGGTTAGACTGAAATGTGGAAAAACCTTCATTAGTTCAAGGGCTGGAAACGCTTTCACGGACTGGGTGTTTGTTGAACCACTGCGGCGTTACATCTATCAGAAGCAAAACTGACTTTTGAAACACCTTCTTAGACCTGACAAGAGTGACGAAAGGAGAAAAAGATCAGAAAAGAGTAGAGCAGGGGAAGATGATGAAGAGGAGACAGAAGGAAGTAGTCTTACACAGAGCTCTGGAATACAAACATCTCTTTTTCAGTGAAACACAACATTAAACGTTAGTCTAATAACCTTCATCCACACACCACATCCAAAGCTCTGTCTGTCTGAGTGTAATTGGCTGCTAATTCTTCCCCTCATCATGAATGTGTTGGCTAACTTGTCTCTGAGGTAATGAATGACTGAGCGTTAACTAGACGGGAGCGAGGGAGGGAGGGCTGGTGGAGGAAGCGGAAACAGATGGCTCTGTTCAAAATTCGCCCGACATGAAACACTTAAACACTTAAACACAAAAGAACATAAAGGTCCATATGAATAATACTAACCCAAATAGCTTGTCACACTGTCACAGCAAAAGAGTTTTGCACTTATGTCATCCTGATACACAATTCATACTGCACATGGTTTTTGTCCTACACTTATGAATATTCTCGCTTACTGCGTCGTATCTACTCTGAACCTGAAATGAACAGTCCGCTATACTCTACATCTGTGGTCAGATAAACAGATCGATATCAATTTATTCTCTTCATTACAAACAAAGTTTGGTCCATGAATTGTTTAGCCTGATAGAACACTAGCTAACCCCTCCTTCAGCTGGCAGTTGTCCAATAAAGCTTTGCACCTGTAATTTCTTTTTACCTAAAATAACTTCTGCCGAGGACATGTTAACCCCAGTGCTTCAGCGGGACATGGATGCAGCCATCAAGTGCAATTTTGTGCAAGTCAGCCGGAAACATTAACAAGTCAACTGGCAACAGCGTTTTAAACTGATTCATGGAGCTAATGTCAGCTAAATTATCTAGTCAGCTGCAGCTGATAAAATCTAATGGCTGCAGTTGTGAATCCAGCTGGAAGAATGGCAGGATAGAACTGAGAAGGCTGATTTTATTTACTTCTGAAATCAGGGACCCAGTGTTTCCAATATTACTAAGAATTTCAAGAGATTAATCTGCCGCAGTAGATGGAAATGATATATTAAATCACAAACTAGACTAACATTCAGCAGAGCCCCTTTTAACCTGTTGTTGCCGTATATCTGAAAATGTATGCACAATCCCAAAACGCCTTTCCCAGTCTAACCCAAAGTGAATTCAAAACTGCTGTTGAACCACCATGCAGATGGCCCCTATTAACTGAAAACACAATGGGTCCACACCATTTAGACTGACTTGTTCCAAGTTCAAATAAGATCACAGTATTAGTAAACTGAAACTGAACACTAAACACATGTTTTTCTGAGGAAATATTCAGGCACGATATTGTGACCTCGAAACATCCCTTCTGGAGAGTAACAGGTGCAAAAACTCATTATAGTTCTTTCTTTCCTTATTTACACAAACTTTATGCATATGAAATATGCCACATCGATTAGCATCATTTCCAAGTTTAGGGCTTTAAAAACGGACACAAACTATATGTTACTGGATCTGAAATCTCATTGGCTACAGTCATCAGGAGACTATCATGTAAGTGGCTCAGGAGAGAGGAGAAAAAAAAGAGAGTGGGTCATATGTCCACACGATTACTAATTGCCTTTTGTATGTTCCAGGGTGGGTGTAGAAGCTCTACTCAAATGAGCTGTCAATCAAAAGGCTGCATCTCAGGACCTCTGAGGAAAATTTCTTTGCCATTTTGTCACCATTTACAGTTTTTCTTGATTGCTTTGACCTGCTTCAAGAAACTGGGATCCACTCGGTTTTCATCATCACTGTTGGTTAGACACCTCTTGCAAATGCGTTGACCCTTTCTCATTGGATTGACACATCTTCCCCACCCTTTTGCAGAACAGTTAACACGGATGTCATTCAAGCAGTCCAAACTCCATTGTTTGAGCCATGGTAACCAAACAGAAACCATCTGTTCCTAACTATTAGAAACTCCCTGCATCAGTATGAAATCACTGAAGCACCTGTTTGACACTCCTTCACACAAATCTTCAATTAGCAATCAGTCTGCAGGCCTTAAAAGGTGCAGCGTCTGTTGGAAGGGCCCAGGTTTCTGATGAAAGTCGGGCAACTGTTATTGATCACGTTATCAATCACGTCCTTTCACTTAGAGAGGAATTTCAAGGTTGGATAAGGCATGCAAGAAGATTTTTCCCTGGGTGCATTGCAAGAGAGGATATTGAATGTGATGTGGATGAGGCCATGTGGCCCCATCGTCAAGACAGAAGAGACTGAGAATCAATAGTGGCTAGTTCTTATACTCTACAGTGACAGATTTTTATACTTTACTGAAATAGATTTTATTTTTATTTTCTTAATTTCTTATGCTCTAATAGATTTTATTTTGGTTCACATGTATTTTGTGTAATATTTACAGTAGTTCAGTTTCCAGCCACAGTTTGGAAAAAAGAATAAATGGAATCAATCAAATTTGCATCAAAGCATTTCTGATTCTGGATCCAGTTCTTTGCAAGAAGGCAAATTTGACAACAAATGGCACTGGCAGAAAAACTACCTACAGTAAAAGGCTACAATGACAAGCAATGGTGCACCGATTCACACTGAGTGCTGTATTTTGTATTTTGTTGTCCACCGTGTAATGGTTGACTGGACGAGCTCATACACTTGTTTGCAAGTTGTGTTGTTTGAAGGCAAAATGTTCTTTTGTTGCATATTTTAAATGTTTTGGCACGGTTAGAGCCTTTGACCATGAGTGCCACTGTTTCGGCCTGTTTGTTAACTGTTTTGAAAATGTGGAGTTTGAGTCGACTGCTGCATCAAAGCAATCAAGAAAAACTGTAATCATGAAATACTGTGTTTTGGACTGAATATGTTACTAGTGATCTAGTGGACATTTGGAAATAAGAGAAGACAGTTTGTGGTGGAGTTTGATGCACTACTGAAACACCCACACACTTTATTGGTAAATTGGCAAAACAACATAAATGCTAGATTGTTAGCTTGTTTGCTTGTTTGTATCGTACTAATGTGGTTTTGTCTTGAAATAGTTTGTATGAGTAGAATCACAAGTATCTAAGCCTTCTAACGATGTAAGTCACGACTATAACCTTTAATAGGCACTGGCCTATTTGCCTAGCTGTGTTTGTATTGTCAGGCAAACTAATCGGACAACATTTCAAACTTGATATCATTTTATGTAAGATTTTCAGCCAGTGAAGCATAATGATAAAACTTGAATCAGATGAAAACTGTATCTACATTTATTTAGCATCTGTTTGGGTGAGATCTCACTGGTTTTATTGTTATCAGTGTATGTAATGAGTTGTGTTTGTGTTACCATGACATGCTGACTGGTTAATGTTCACAGATATAAAAAATAATAAGCCTATCTTGACAACAGGCTTTAAAAACTTTTTTTTTCTCTAAGCATACTTGTATTCACTGTAACTATGAAATAAAGTTGCAAGTCACAAAATGTCAGCAGAAAGGGGGAAAAATGGAAATGTTCCGTAATTCAAGCTAGTTAAATCAGCTAAATGATTAGTATTAGTCCAAATATAAAATTGTATTAAATGTAACTGCAATTATGACTTTACAGCCATTTTGTCAACGGTGTGTTGACACTTCTGTGCTTCTCTTCACCAAGTAAGACCCTAAGAGACATAGCCTGTGAGAAATTCTTGATAGCACTTCACTCAAATTTGCCACTGCAAGGCTAACAGGAATTATTTTCTGATTGGCTGCTCGAACTGAAGGTCTGACTCTAATTTCAAACTTCTCATCAGAGTTCAAGTTTGACTGCTCCTCAATTTCGCCAGATGTCAGGGCTGTTACTTTAACCACATACACGGCATGCCATTACAGAGCAAAAGGCAGCTTTGCGCAGAGGTTGCCCTGATGCAAGTGTTCATTTAAAGCGCACTGCACCCAAATCAAGTACATCTTCAATTCAGCATGTACGGTTCAAGAGAGAGACAAGGCTCTAATGCATTGTGGGCGAGTCTGGCAGCCTCTGAATGGAGCAGTTTAGCAGTTTTGATTTATTACTGCAGTTGATGAGGGATTGATTACCAGAATCTAATCCAGACAAATAAGATCAGTCATGATGGAATGGGACGCTCTCCTCCGTCCTGCATTGTGATGCCCCGAAGGCTTCTATCATTACCAAGTGCAGCTGTAATTCTCACCTGAACTGAACTCCTGAATCATAACTCGTACTAAAATCCCTTTAAAAAGAAAGAAATGACGACGTTTTCTCATTTTGAGGGCATTTGCTGCTGATTAGAAGTAGAAAAATGCAAGTAGCTACATAGACACACATATTTCCTGTCTGCATCTGACAGATTCCAGCACACATCTAGTCTCTTTGCTGTCACATACTGTGTACACAAATATCATTTCTTTAGACCCGTCTTCACCCACTTATTCAAGAAATGTTGTGACTGTCGACACAGCAAGTAAGGCACACGCATGAACACACCCACAGCGGTTTGACAAAATCTTCCACCATCACCGCTGCAGGCCTGGCCTCCTTGATGACTCTGCATGTGTGTGTGTGTGTGTGTGTGTGTGTGTGTGTTTGGCCTGTGTCCAGGGCTTAAACACTCCAGTGTTTCACCTCTGACAGAACGCTGCTGGAGGAGGACGTCTGCTTACCTGCTGCTGTGGGAGAAGCTGCTGATGGAGGGGAGGAGGTTGCTGTGGGGGTACCAGCATCTGGTTATTCTCTCTGTACGTGTGTGTGCGTGTGTGTGTGTGTGTGTGTGTGTGTGTGTGTGTGTGTGTGTGTGTGTGTGCGTGTGTGTGTGTGCGTGCAAGAGCGCATGACAAAGTCTGAAATTGAAAGAGATGGCCTCATGTGTGGTGGTGCAGAGTTTTTTCGGTTTGTATGGTCGGGACTGGTGTGTGTCTTCCTGCGGTGTGTATGTAGGTGTGTGGGTCTTCGCTCAAGTCACAGGTGGTGCAGAGACAGCAGAAAACGCATTGAGGACACTGACAGACAACCAGCTGCTTTCACAATAATAAAACCTCCTGAGAGTACGTCTGTTCTGCAGCTAACATGCTGCTGCTGACATCCGGAAACCTCCAAACCCCAGCTCTGGGCTCAGTATTTTTTTTCTTTTTTACTTGAAATATAGACACCAGTATGGTCAACTGAGTGTTCGTGGCTCTGTGTCATAGCATTTCCTGACATATGGGGCACATTTAGCTAAACAAAGTTGTTTCGGGAAATTGGGGAAGGCAACAGAGTGCAAGTGAGGAGAGCAGGGAAACAGCAGAGCATCATGGGACGTGGGTGAGGGAACACTAGGAACTAAAAGGTACTGCGTGTTCAACTCCGGTGACACAGTCTGCACCTTGTACATCGGAGAAGCACGAGCTAGAGCAGAGTTTTCCACTTTAGGGTCACGAGCAGATGCATAATGACAGGAAAGATTCATTTAGATATGGGTTAGAGAAGCTAACAGCAGCAATACGGGTATGAGTGTGATGGAATACACAGAGAAGCTGGAAAAAACAGAGTAGATGACATGGCCAGATCATAGGACTAAAGTATACTGCCTATAGTACACTGAGTGTGTATATAGTTACAGTTACAGTACAATTCATTGACATTAGATCAAGATAATTAGCTTCAGAACGCACTAAAGTCAAAGCAGAGAGCAGGATAGGCTGCTGCTAATTTACCTTCTTGTGGAGAGATAGATGAGAAGACTCCCATGTCTGTACTATAAACATGAAGCTGACACCAGCAGCTGCTTAGCATAAATTAGCATAAAGAATGGAAGCAGGCGAAAACAACCAGCCTGACTCTGTTCAAAGCATGTCCGCAATTGCCTCAATACTGTCACGCATCGGCACAGGTTCAAGCTCATACTTTTATGATTTTTTTCTGAGTCAGAGGCAGCATATCACCAAAGTAACTGCCGACCATAACCTGTTGACCATGACTGAAGCTTGTTAGCTCAGTTAGCCAAGCAGCTAGCCGGACTACCTGGGTGTAGTTTGTGTTTACCATGCTAGCACGGGAGCTTTGGCCTGTTAGGAGAAAGAGGTTTTCAGGCCTGTGGCTAGCTGGTTAGCATGCTAACTTAAGAAGCTCTCTGCAGCACAATGTACAGACATCTTTGCCATGATGTCAAAACTGTTATTTCTTCACATTCTGTTAATCATTTTAGGATTTTTTTTTTTTCACATTTCTTAAGCTAAAATTCATTCATATTGCACCTTACAGCTAGAATTACATCCGCACTACCGAGGACTGATTCACGTTAAATCAATCAAGGCCAAATTCCTACCTGACAGCACATCTTTTCAGTCACAGTGAGTCAGGCCAACACACACTGACTGGCAATATTTGTAATGCAAAATACCAAACCCACAGGGCAACACGTTTAACCTGAAGAAAACATGGAATATATCTAATTCTGTGTTTGCCTGAAAGCCAGGTACCCTGCAGCAGCTAGCTGTTAGCATGCCAGCGCTGCACTTCTTCATGGAGAGTCGAACACTCCTATGTGAACAATGAGGTATCTGTCAAGTAGGAGTGGGAGACGTGGCAAAAGGACCCAGTTGCATAGACGACAGGCCGAGGTTGCAGGGATAAGAAACAATTCAATAATTCAGGCAACAAGAAAAAAACCTAAGCGACAAGATCGTGACAAGGCAAGGCAAGACAAGACATAACAAGACAATACAATACAATGAACCGACAAAGACTGAACAAAAACCAGGACTTAAATACCAAGAGACAAACGAGGGAACAAGACACAGGTGAGACACAAGAGGACAAGTGCAGGCAAACAAACAAGAGGAAAACAGAACAGCGACAAAACTCAGCCACAGCCTCATCCAAAATGTCTTACCAACATGCCTTGTAGCACGCTACAACAGTATGTGAGATGCCAACCTCCATGCTGCCAAACAGTATCTCTTTGAGAAATTTGCTTCGCTAAAGCTAGCATTGGTGATCCTGGATAACTGTTAACACTGGCTTCTTTTATCCAGTCCACTAGCCTGGTTCCCTCAAATGTCTGACTGATGATTTCGCGCTCAACAAAATTCTCTTCCGCTAACTAATTAGCATGATATATCTTGTTTGTTTAGTCTGTGCAGAATTCTAAATGTAAAGCGGCAGTGTTACAGGGGGGTACATGCCGGATTATTTCTTTTACCTTCGAGCAGTGACTTCCTTATTTTCCTTTTCCTTGCTTTACTACAGTGGATTTGTAACATATGTGGACGACTTACATTAAAAATATAGGCAGCCTCCAGCCCCAGTAACATGATATAATATACATCACCATCAGAGTTCCCACTTCCCTCCCATCTACACTTTTCTTTGGTAACATTTCAATTTTAAAAAATAGTCTTGTGAGATTATTAACTAGCCCCAAACTATCTTGTAACATTCAGCAAGTTTCCCAATCATCTTTTTCAACTGAGCTGGAAATAACAGAAAATAGATTTAAAAGTGTTTTTGTCGAAGACTTCAGTAGTGTGGATCTCTTTTTTCACTTTCTGCAGAAACCTCAGAAAGCATCGTGACTATTTTGTCCAAGGTTGTTTTACGAAAGGTTAAAAAAAAAACCCTGTCGCAGCCCCTCAGCTCCAGTGAGTTGCAAGAAGCGAAGAAATGAAAAGAATTCAGTTATTTTTGATGAGTTTGACAAAGCTTTTATACTAAAATCATCACACTTCAGCTGCAGTGGCCTTCATCAGGGTTACCGGGTTGGCGTGCTTCAAGAAGGCTTCCTTCACCTTGTTGAAGCTGAAAAACGCTTTTCTATTTCCCACTCACACAAAGCCTGATCTATGCAGCGTCTCTGCAGTAAAGGCTTAAGCAGTAAATAACTATTTTTATACATGTTGAACAACCAATTTTATGTGGAATTTGTGAGCGGCAGAGGCGTCTGATCTATAACCCCACTTCCTTGTATGTGTGGCAGCTTTTTTGTAAAAATGAAACGAGGAAGAACTGAAACTCTTCCTTTCTGCCCCTTTCAACCATGTCTAAATCTACACCAGAAAGCGACACAGAACTTGGGAATATGATGGTGCCTTTGTTTGGCGGCGGTTGAAATCCTAACTGCTGCATCCTAAATGAGCTGTAGAGCTCAAAGTGACTTCAAACTGAGGCAGGAATAGGAATAGAGACGCAGCAATGAGATGCGATGAAAGCATGAATGGCCTTATCTAAATCTGTAGAGGATAAAAATATAAAGGCAAATGGAAACACTGCTGGGTGAAGGGACGGGGGGGTCTGCTGAGGGGAAGGGGTGCGGTGCTTTGTTTGTGGGCCCTCTTTGACAGTCTGTGAGTAAGTAAGTATTAAGATTATTGTTCATTAATACAGTAGAGAAATAAAAAAAAGAAACATCTACATGAGATTTTCAATAAAACTTCAAATATTCACAAAGTAACTTTGTTCTGTCATTTTCACACCTTGTGGCGTACATAACATTATCTTAGCATTAATTCATCATATGACAGACTGCTCAACGGTGAGTATATGGTATTTTCCTCATATGACTAACATAATAACTGTCAGTCTGTGCATCCACAGTCTCTCCGGATATCGGAGAGGAGATTTGTGTGCCAGTCGCAGGTGCTGAAAGGGTGCAAAGGCTGAAAAGAGTTGGTGGATTATTCATAAAACACCCACATCCCCGCACCGAGCACAGTTACTGGCCTCCGCTGTAGTAACCACCAAGAAACACAGTGCCAAAGGAATCAATCTTCAATTCCTATTCATTTTTAAATATAAATGAATGCATTGTTTTTCTTACAGACGAGGTTTTAAAGTTTAAATTGAAAATAAATAAAAGGAAAGTTTAGTAAGAATCTTTATTTTTTATCACATATCACACAGTGTACAACTGGTTCTCTGCATTTAACCCGTCATGGAGGAGCAGTGGTGTGCCAGCGTACAGTACAATGTCAGCCAGTGCCTTGGTGGAGAGCACTGACTGGAGAATTAACCTAATATACATGTTCTGATGGTGGGGAAACCCACACAAGCACATGAGAACATACAAACTCCACACAGAAAGACCCCCGCCCAGGCTGGGACTGGAACCCACAACCTTCAAGCTGTGAAGCAACAGTGCTAAGCACGACGCCTGCCTGCACCTGATGAGCTGGGTTCCTCAGTGAGTGAGAGGTTTCTGATAAAATCCTTCGTAGCGGCTGGTAGACTCCAGCTTTTGTTTGTGCGGCTGTAACCATGGAAACACAGGTTACATTTTTACCTTGCTCTTCTTTACACTTTAAAAAATACTTCAGCTTAACAGATTCTATGAGGAGTTTTCTCAGTGTTGTGCTTCAGCTACATCCTGTAATTAAGGTGAGACCTCTCTTCAGACTTTGTATAGTTAAACTTCTTAAAATGAATGGCCGTGTCCTTTCCAGGGGCTGTTTTAAATGTTTGTTGCTGCACAGTTTGTGTATGCTGAAATTACTGATTTATTTAAATCTATGAGATTCTTGGATAAGTCTTTAATCCCTCTAAATAAGCCCATCCGACTGAGTATCTACTGTATGACTCATAGTGTCACTAATTTGTCCCTGACATGTTTAATCAACATAATAGATCTGGGTTTTTACATTGTGAGTCCGCCTCATTCACACTCTTTTGTTTGTTATGAGAGGAGCTCAAAGACCCTGCTTAGTAAGGATAATGTGAGACGCATCAGTGACCTTTTCCCTGCCGCTGTGTAGCATCAGAGTTTCTTCAGATCTCGGTGAAGGCCTACAGACCCGACTGCATAATTACACAGAGTGGGTATGATCAGTGTGTGGCTTTCAACTTGCCTCAGTACTCACAATAACTCTTTACACATTAGAGAGGTCTGTACTGGGGGCACTGAACCCCACTGCCTACCTTAACTACATGATCATAACTGTCTGATGACGAAGCTCTCCTTATCAAACACTAAAGCCTTTATGTATTTATTATTAATTTAAAACACATTTAGTCTAATAAAAATCCACCTATAATATACCAACTAAGTGTATGCTTTTAATACAGTATGTGCAAACTCTGTCCAGGCTTCTAAAAGCTAAAAATGTATAGAGGGGAAAGGGAGAAAATAAGACTAAGCTGACCCTAGTATCTGCCTGACACATGTACGATCAGTGGAAGTGTCTATAATGTTAATGGATATTAGATGTTCATCTGCAATTTTGTGTATCAGACCCAGTAATTATTAGTCTTAAAGTGTTAAAATGTAAGTGAAAGTTTTTTTTCCGGGCAGAAAAGCGCTGGCTCTGCGCTAAGAGAAAAAACCTTACTAGGACAATAATATCTCGACAACGGTCATCAACACTGCCCCTTTGCAGTTCACTATCTTTACTGTCTTTGTTTTTTTGTTTGACATCAGGACATCAGAGCAGACTGGGTGCATGACATGATTCATAGGAGACAAAAACGTCACCAGCGCCTTTCTGAACAGATTTTTAACTCGAAGTACTGCACAGAAAATGTGGAGCACTCAGATACGGACCCCTGAGGTCCCAGTCTGAACTGCTAGCGGCACAGCTAACTGAGCTAACTCACTAACAGCAGCTACAGTTAGCAGCAGTAAGTGGTTCCTCTGGTGATATGCTGCCCCCTATATTTTTTGAGTACGGAGGCCGACATGTATCACCTTTAAGATGTTTGATTTTGAAGAGAACTTATTCTAATTTAATACGTGTTCTCCACCGGCTCTTTCATTCTTGTCTATCTGCGGGATGCCTCTTAGTTTTCTAACAGTCACTCTGTGTTGAGTGTGATGTTAGACTGATTGTTATTTGGGATACTTTAACTGGTGCTCTCCCACATTCCTCTATATTTACATGGAGAGCTGTTTTCTGAGTTACTCTTCTCTCTGCTGGACTGTCGGTGTACGTAACAATAACCTTTGCTTCTAACGGCAGTAGGTTTTATGTTTTTCTTTCCAGTTCCATTCCTTCATGGTGAATATCAGGTATCTGTGAGCGTAAGATATGCTGTGATGCATCATTGCACTGTGAGTCATTGGCGAGGTATGGGCTGCTTATTGATTTCCGTAAAGTGGGTGTGCGTTTATGCTTGTGGGTACCCAACGGAGGGGCATGGACCGCATCCTACTTTGTGCTTGTCCCACTCACAATAGCTATGAGTATGGGCGCAGCAGTAGGGGCTGCACGATTCTTGCTAAAAAGTGGATCACGATTTTTCTCCCTGAGTATTTCGATCACGATTCTCTCACACAATTTCTTATATTTTCAAGAAAAAGTTTTATTGCACTTAAGTAATAAAACCAGCTGTCTACAGGGCTTTCAACTGACGACAAAACATATATCAAAGTTCTGTACAGGGGACCTGAAGGATATGGCGATGCATTGTTTAATAGTGCTTTCAATCTCCCTCTATGATCCCATTCCAATTTCATTCCTTATACTTGCAATATTCAAATCATATTGGAATTGTTAAGTCTCAGATTTAAACATATTATTTATATTTACTATGTAGCTATACACTGTATACACAGGCTGTGTACAGTGGTTGTTATACGTTCTGTCCACTAGAGGGCATTTAAACTCAACTAGCAACTTTAAACTAGTAGCTTTGTTGCTAAGTAATTATTAAGCTAAACGCTAGTAAGCCTCGCGATGAGCAGGAAGGAGGCATCGCTTCTGATATTTTGATGTTAGAGGTTAACGTTAGCACACTGAACCTGAGTTTGTGATTCAGTTAACTTTATTGTTCATCAGATCTCGTTTTCACGTGTTTAGGCCAGAAAGTATCATAGCACGGACGGAAAGGTCTGGTTGTGGAAGCAGATCAGCCAACACGGAATCTTGCTGTTGTCCTTTTATTACCCTATTATTTGAAGATTGTTGTTAGCTTGGTCAACACTGTTAACTCAGTGTTAAGTTAGCTACCTAGCCATGCCAATCAGAGCCCACCTTCACCTTGTTTCATACTGAACAGGACATTTTTGTGGTTACAGTTGGTTCAGCAGTGAACATCAGCTGACTTAACTAGCTGAAGAAAATGCCCTTCTTTGGAGACATTTGACTGGTCTCAGCTCAACTCAAACACAAGGTGAGACAGCTGCACAAGCTTAGAGTCTTTACTGTAGTGTATCATATAAATATGCCAATATGAACACAAACTCATATTAGAAGTTGACGTATGTGATGGTATTATATGCTACTGAAAGAAGCAGTCTACATGGGACTCCCTAAAAACGTGGTATTAGGGGACATAGTAGTGCACGCTCCAGCCCATGCTCTGACCGCACATTGTTTTCCAATAATTTGTGTATTTAACTTAATCTATTTGCATTTCCGTGCTTTTTAGGACTGTTTGGGTTGCTTAATGAGAAGTTTCCTGCTGGAAAACCTTTAGGAAATGTAGGTCTTTTTTCTAATATAGTATAAAAGCACTCAAGAATGCATCACCTGAAATGACGTGCTGACCAAGTAGACAAAAAATTTTGCTTTTGTGTAGGTCACCACAGTTAAGTGTCCTGTGTAGAAGTAGTTATTTTTTTTAATGTTTTTTGCCATTAGACTTTGTGAATGTATTTTTTTAGGTTTTAGGTATTTAAAAGAATATTTCCAATTTTCAGGTGCAGTTTGGTTAAGTTTAGGCAATAAAACTACAAGGTTATGTTTCCAGAGAGATCATGGTCTGGATTTAAATCAATACATCAGCATTCAGTTTTGGTTTCGCATGGGACAGGAGCAGCAAAAATATTATCTCTGTCTGGAGTTACAGGTGGTGAGGCACACAACACTCTGAAACACCGTGCTTTCACGGAGTCCCCAGTCAATACAGGCCAAGTAACACTAGCATTAGCAGCTTATGCTACTTTCCTTTTGGTCACGGAATCCTTGTACTTTTTTATTTAAAGCGCCCACACACTGTTTTTAAAAATAACAAATTCAAAGGGATGATACTGACCCTGGGACTGAGACAAACTTCACACAGTCTGTACATGTGGGAGAGCCGTATTGATTGAAAGAAAAGAAAAAGAAATGAGCTCACAACCTGGCAACCCAAGCCTTCTTATATATATAGTATATATACTGTATCAGTCACTATAACTACTTAATTCAATTATTCAAAGCTGATAACAAGTGGGTTAACCATTACTGAATGCATTATTGATAACCCATAAACACTTCAGAAGTTGTCTCATTGTGTGCTTCCTATTTATTATCTGAACCTCCCCTATTCTTTTTAAAACTGCAGCAAAAGGTTACTGTTTAAGTCTATTGTGCCTAATTCCTCTGCATCTTTAGCCCCAAATATTCCCTTTTCACCTAACCTCTTCTCGATTCACAGCGAATGATTGCAGCCGCATAATGCCTATTGTGAATATGAGGAATAAAAGCAGTGCTGCACTCCTGGGAGCACTCTGACAATGGAGCAGCCTTGGCCTAGATGCAAATCATAGCCTCTTATTCAGACTACACTGTAGCGCGTGTGTGTGTGTGTGTGTGTGTGTGTGTGTGTGTGTGTGTGTGTGTGTGTGTGTTTGCGAATATTTGAATGTGCTTATGGATCTTCAGAGGCGAGCGCCATGCTACCTCCTCATTAAGTGGCTCTGATAGAAGTACTAAAACCATATTCCTGAGTGGAGAGAGGAAGCTTAAAAGGAAAACAGAGAGGAGGGATAGAAGGAGGTGGAAGAGGAGAGGAGAAAGGGAGGGGAAGAGAGAGCAAACAAAGAGAGGGAGGGAGGCGAGTAGAGAGGGATGAGAGAGAACAAAAATTAGAGAAAGAAGAAGTGAGGTGAGGACACAGAGAGTGTAGATTGGAAAGAGGTGGGTATGTGGACCGTGTGTGTGTGTGTGTGTGTGTGTGTGTGTGTGTGTGTGTAGGAGTGAGAGAGAGAGAGGGAGCTCTTATGTCCCTGCATTAGGCAACACTCACACTAAGGTGGCTGGGTTGCAGGATTAGTAGTTTAATTGGTACCTCAAGGAATAGAAGAGACTTAACAACAGTGGAGTGGTACCACGGGTGGGCTGCAGGGCCACGGTGACACAAACACACCCACACACACACACACACACTTCCAGAAGTTGTTATTCTCCTTGTGAGAAACCTTCTCTCGAACCGCTCTTGTACCCTTAATTTGATCAAAAACCCTGATCCTAAAATTCGGAGCATAAGGGTACAGAACATAAATACACATCAATGCACGCATCATTCTCACACAGATAAAACAATGCCGAGAAAAGAAGTGAATGAAAGTAAGTATACGTCATCAAAAGGTCGGATGCCCCTTCTGCTCCTCTGAAACCTTTCCGACACTGGAATTGGGGGTCTTTGTCTGACAATTCCTGCAACTTATCCGAAACCGACAATCTAGCATTCACATCCAGTTCACGTTTTGAAGGAAGGAGCCAGGGTTTGACCTTCTCTCTCAAGTTCTCTTTTTTCAGTCTCTGCACAACTTCTTTTGAATAGTGAACAACTGAATGCAACACTATGACTACAGGAGAGACTGTCTGAAAATGCATGCTGCCACCCCTGTGTTTAAACACTGTCCCCTCTCTGTAGGACAGACGGCTTCTCGTTCCACCTTCGACTGTGGCCATTTGGAACACCTTTAAACACTTCGGCCTTCCGACAAAGCCGGTCAACACATTGGATGTGAACTAGTTCTTTTCAAGGTGATGGTTCTTTAATCTAAATGCTTGTTTCTGCGTGTCAACGTGTTCACAATGACAATGCTAAAATGCTGTTGTTTAGCAGGTTAAATGCTAACATAGACCATATCCACAAGGGTATTGTCATGGATACCACTGTTTTTTTTTGCTAGACCTGACCTACTCTTTCTCTGATTGGTTACCTTTGTTGGTTGCATTCTTAATGCTTGACTCACGCTGATAACGATAGTGTAGTTCTGGTTCTGGCAGTTTATGAGCTGTAGTCTGCCTGGTAATCACACCAATCTCTTGATCTCTTCCTAGTCTTCTGCCGATCCTGTCGTGTCATTCACCCTCCAGAGCAGCTCTTTGCTGCCAGAGGGTCTCAGGGTTAGACATTGCAAACAGGCAGGGTGTCCGCAGGGTGGTCTGCTGCAGGGCTGCCCTCCCACTGATCCACTAAGTAGAAACCCAGAAACACTGCGGGTGCAGCAACCAAAATGGTCAGTGAGTTGAACAAGGAAACTACAGCTCACAGTCCACTGTTATCACCTCTGGGGCTGACTGCCTGTTTTACAGACCAACCACAATCAAAACACAGGCACAACTTATGAACACCAGGCAACCATTGAATATACAGTCAGGAAACAGCATGCTAGCTGCTAATTCTTATGTCATTAAACAGAAAATTCATAGTGGCCCATCACCTCTGGGGGGGAGGACAGCCAAGAATAGGTCTCACTGATCTCCCTCCTTCATGTTGTCCAGCGGACTACCAGGACCATAAAAATCTCTCCTTTGTTTTGACGGGAAGATGGCACCTATCAGTTGTACTCTGTCTTCCGTCAAAACACTTGATGAATGTATTTATAATGGAGTACTTACACCATGAAGCGGTTGTGGCCTTCATTATATGAAAACGATAGATGCAAGTCAATCAGAAGCTTGGAGTGGGGCAGGTCTTTCAAGAACACCAGTGGGATCCATAATAACGCCGCTCAGGGTGGGAAGCTCAAACACCAGAATAATGTTATGCTGCTGTGTTCAAGGTTGCAAGACCTATAAATGTAGGGAACCTGAAAACCTGTTTTAATTTCACAGCTTCCTGTTTGAGTATCAATCGGCAACAAAAAAGGATGATGGATCTGGAGTGAAAATCTGGAGTGACATCGGACCAAACAACATATGAGATAACCCTTCAGCTAACGTTAGTATTCAACCAAATCCAAGCTAACATTAGCATTTGTTTACGTACCGTTTCAATTCCAGCTTTAAATAAATGTATCCAAATGTGCACTGATATTTTAGAATTAACATAAGCTAGCATACCGTGTAACACTATTACATGGTAATGTTAGCTAAGAGTGGTTGAATGCTAACATTCGCTAATGGGTTATCAAATATGTTGTTTTACATTGAAATAGAGGTGTCCTCACGGATTTTCACTATTCATTGTCTTTTCAGTTGCTGATCAATCAGGAAGCCGTGAATTGATTTGCTATTTGTCAGATTCGTTTAGCTACTTAGCACAAAGTACATCTGAGTCTGCTTGGAATGTCGTACTTTTTTTCAGGTATAGCCTTCAACTAGCCTACTGGACAGACTGCAATTTTGACCTTATGGATGGTGCTGGATGAAAAGTCAGAGGATCACTGAAGCTATTACAATTCATCCTGAGGGAGACAAGAAAGTCTGTAGTAAATGTCATGGAAATCCATACTATAATTTATCCTCACAGGAGGATATATTCAAAATAACTCTATTAGGTTTTCCTCAAGGACTATAGTGTCATGCTTTGTAGGCCTGTTATGTTTTGAACAAAAGGAAAATCCTCCCTGGATTCCCTGGAGTCAGTTCCACTGAGTCACGCGCGGTGAGCTGAGCACCAACACTTCCCTCTGAACTACCTAATGTCTGTAAGCTGTTTTATATAGAGCAGGTACGCTGTCACTGCCTGATCAGGCTCTTTAGTTTCCAAAAGCCTCATTCATAATGTAGTGAGAAAAGAGTGCTGGTCACAATTCCTGTTATGTTGCATTAAATAGCTACTTAACTCATCAGCTCTGCAGTAGAGCAACTTTATTTGAGTGAAACACCTACGTTGACTTCTTTGGTTGACTTCTGCTGTTCCCCAGTACCTGTGTACAGCGTGCTGTGATGATTAAAGAGTTCGGTCTGATTTTGTTACTGCACAAATTTCTCCCGACAGAAACACCGCTCTCAGACCAGCGATCCTATTCTGAGACCCTTCACACATTATGGCTCCTTCGCCTGGTCGAGAGGATACGACTTCTGGGGAAGATGGATGGCAGAGGTATGTATAAATAGAGTGGTGCGATGATGACAGAGAGAGAGGCGGGAATGATGAATAGATACAGGATATAGGGAAATGGAGTGGTGGGAGAAAATCAAAGGTGGGGAGGAAAGAAGGGAAGTGAGAGATGTTCTGCATTTTTAATCAGCGTCACCAGGCCTCCAGCAGAAACAATGAGAGGCTAAAAAGAGAGCTGCAGAGTGAAGATATGCTGTAGAGGAGGAGGGGCCAGGTGTTTAAAGTTCAAATCAAACAGAATTCTATACAGAATCAGTATACCCTTGGTATTTGTTTTGACTCAAAGAAGGAGAAGAAGTCAAAGAACCCCCCAACACCCAAACACACCTTTAAGTCCAGTAAGATGCTGCTCTCATTCGATATTTTTTTTATCAGTCCACCACCCCAGCGTATGATGACAAGCTCTGTCCAGCTGATGCAACACCAGCGTTCACTGGGAGAGTAATCAATTGGACTCACTCTTGCAGTGTGAGTCACAGACGGTGTGTGACTCGCGCGCTAACAATACTGGTTTTCAAAGTTGTCTTGATGAGTCTGCCATTTTCACAGCGAAAGACTGGATGAAGTGAACGAGAAAACAATTGCCAGGAGTTTACCCTTGCAAGTGAGCACAGTCGCGTTTGGTTGTTGTTAGTGATGGGAGGGGACAGTATGGACGGTTCATTATCATTTGGGTTCAGTGAACGGAGAAATGTAGGAGAAGACAGAAATGTTTTTACAATAAAAGTTTGATGTGGGTCTGTCATTGATTAATTGATGTCTTTTACCATTTTAAGATGTAAAAGTTAATTATAGATACATTCATTCATTTCCTGTACATTGATCTTAATAAAACTAGTGACTGTGTGTGACTTCTTTAAATGAAATTGTATATGTTAATGTTTTTCCTATACAGTATGTTTTGATTAAAGCTTAGAATGGAGCGTTATCTGTCAATGGTGCCATACATGTTGTGCCATATAACTACCAGCCCTATCCTTTAAACTATATAGGATGTCTCTTATTGAATACTAAAGCATGTGATGTTCATTACAGTTCCGGGTTAAACATACAGAGAGTAAAGCAGGGTTTCTTAAATTATGGATGATAGATAACTAAATCAGAATGTATTGCTTTTAAGAAGTTGTGTGTACACTTTATTGTGTCCCCCATTACTCGTCGTAACATCTTCAACTGTTAATCAACGCTGTGTGGCCCAATTTTAGATTGAAAAGTTCCCTATCAATATTTGTAAGCTGTACAGGCTATGATTCTCAAATGTCACCGCTGTCACAGGACACACCCAGCCAGAGGTCTGGAACGGTTTTGTCCACTTTTGAAAAGTGCAATGATATGAACAACAGGTTTATCACTATCTATTTCATGTTTACTTATCTTTATCTTTACACTTAAAGGAAGGATTTTATACTGTAGAGTAAAAGCACTCAGCTTAAAGGTGCTGCAGTTAGCTTTTAGTTGTTGTTTTTTTACATCAGTGTCAAATGAACTGTGATGGCGGCGTAAATAACAAATGATGCGGTGAACAAGATAAACATATTGGAAGTGATTTCTCCTTCAGCTTCAAGAGACACCTGGCAGAGTTGTGGCAATCTAGCAGTCATGCTCCATAAATCACGGTAATCATTCTGTTTGTGTGAATGAACCCTCTCATATAATCATAGTCAGTAAAATCATTTTTTATTTTATCAGGGACTACATCACCATCCTGTGATGTGTGCTTGTCAAAGGCTCATTCTCACACACTCTAAATGGCAAATGAAAATTTAGTTTGCAACAATGGAGGAAGAAATATCAAGAGTCATGATGTCAGTTCGGTGCGACAGCATCTTCAATATCCACCGTGCAGAATTCCCTTTTCCATGTCAAATATATCATACAGACAGCTAACCTCACTGTATCAGCACTGTTCTCTTATTTATGTAGGTAATAACACTGAGGAGTCTATTTTAAACCATGTAGTAAATTTAACACTTTCAAAGCCCCCGTCCATTATTGTACACCTTATGTAAGGGATTACGCCTGATAAGGTGTTCTTTATCAGGATGATGTGGAGGCCAGAACCGTTCGATGTGCACCGGAGTCCAATAATTCCTGATTATGGACATCTAGAAGGGCATTATCCTGCTTATACCATGGTCACTTGCCAAAGAAAAAAAATCAATTACTTTATATTTTAAATATAAATAACCCTAAATTCAAATCTAAAGTTTTTCACAAGCGTTAACTCTGTTTATCTGGCAACAGCTGAGGGTTCAACTAATAGAGCTGGAACAATAATAACAATCTCAAAAAGTTCTTATGGAATAGTGACGTTGTTCACTACATCAGTAAACAGGACTAACCTATGACTCAACAACAGAAGATAAAATAGTCCGCTCACCTCATAGGACCGTTTGGCTTAGCTATCAGCTAGAACAGTGATTCTCAAAGTGTGGGCCAACCTAACCCTAACCCACTGGTGGGCCGTGAAGGTACTGCAGGTAGGCCTCGAGTGGTCATTTACTATAGGCTAAATAAATAAATGATAAGTAGAAGTATCAGAACTGATAGAACAAGGGAGTTGTGTTATTTTTAGGGAAATACTTCATCTGAATCTCGTGTTGATCAGAGTTGTGATTACAATTTTGGTTGTGCCGCAGAAAATATTTCCAATTTTACATTGGGCTGGGTCATTCTTGAGTTTGGAAATGGCTCAGCTAGAAAGCTAATGTTATGCTAGCAAGATTCAAAGTCAAAAACTTGAAAAAATGTAAATGTCATTTGACAGTATGTTTAACAAGACCAGCTAGCTATATTATTGTCCCCCAAATCTATTCAATAAATTTAGAAGTGAACAGACAGTTTCACTGGAACTATTTAATACTTCCTATGTGTTTGTATATCAGGAGTTAATTGACACCCTGCAGCCAATCACAATTGAGTATTCGCCCAGTCCATAACATTTGAGCAGGTCCTGAGCAGGTCCAGTGAGGGATTAGCAAGCCAAGACTTCGATCTGTGGTATTGTACAGATGTACATCCTGGATTGATATTGATATCAGATAGCAGGATGACTTTGTGGAATTGTAAAATGCTTGTCTTAAACTTTTCTTTCCAAAAGACTTGCATACTCGGTTCCAGCTCACAGTATGTGTACTGCTTTCCCGGCCTAGAGCGTTGTCTCTTGTTTTCTAAACCCTCTCTCCTAAACTGAATACTCACTAAAACCGACCCTAACTGCCCCATGAGGTTTAGAAATGCATATTTGAATACTGAAACTTGGCAGACTTTCTCTTAAACTGACTCAGTGCTTTGGGGTTTTATTTTTTTTTCAGAGAGTGTGTGTGTTTAATGTAGTACTGTACGTGTGTTCATGGACACTGACCTGCAGATGGAGTGTATCTCGTGTGTGTCTTCATCCTTGCGGGCGCTGTCCGTTAGACTGTCGCCCAGAGCCATCAGACACTGAGCGAAACCCTTATAGATGGAGTTACACCTCCTGGCTTCTGTAACAGGACACGGGCCCAGCACTGGGAAACACACACACACACACACACACACACACAGAAAAGATAAATTGAATGTGAACACGCTGTGTGACATGAAGTGAGAAAACATCAGAAATATCAGTGCATCATTAGACATTAAATATATTCTGTGTCTCTTTGTTAATAGCTGCAGCTGTTGGACCAGAGTGAGACAAGTGTAGAGATAGAGACTGTCATCTTTCTGTTTCAGTGACGGACTCGGAGGCTGAGTATTATCAATCACGCACACAGACCGACAGACAGCTGCGTTTCCATCTGTAATCCTTTCCCCTCTCACTCATTCATTGTTTAAAGGCTGCTGCTGATCGATTGCCCACATCAAAGATGAGACAAGTCAAGGCTCGTTGACCAGGAAATGGGAACACAACATGGGGGGAGAAACGCCCAGTCCAACACGCATTCATCCTCGGTGATCACGTTCTGTTCAGAGAAAGCAACACACACAGGCTGCTTTGATTCAGCCAAGACCCAATTAACCAAGTGAGCTAAAGGAACAATCTGTCTGCTGTGAATCTCCAAAAACACATAGCAGCTCTCAGACAGGGCACTTCCTGAACGCGGCAAACAGCACAAATATGACTGCTGCACACAAAGCTGACTGCGCCTCCTCAGTTCATGACTGATTAGCTAACCCCCGCTGTATTCTTTTCGACTGCAGACGTTAGCTCAGGGTGAAAACAGCTAACGAGCTAAGTAATTGTCATGAGGCAGATTCTATACACAGCGTGTCTCAGCCAGCTCTCAGCAAGTTTACAAAATCCGACATGTGCCCAGATGTCCGCTTTTAAATACTGGGTGAGCTTTTCTTTTTAATTAGCCTACATGCTGCTGATCTCTGCCTCCCTCTGACATATCGCCTAGCATAAGTAACATTAGGCCCAAACCCAATACACCCTTGCTCCTCGCCCTACCCCTACGTTTAGCACTCACGTCTGGGGGTAGGGTGTCATTGTGTCAGAGTGTTAAGGCATTATAACCCTCCAACCTAAGGGTTATGAGCTCTCCTTGTCTTTTCAAAGTATTTTTCTTTATAATGACCACAAAACAATCACAACCAGTTTGCTCACGTCTCGGTAGCTAACATGTAGCCTGCTAACGCTCTGTTCTTGGGGGCAAGGGTTCACTCAAAACCAGGGGTAGGGGTCAAACTTTGAATTGGGATTGGGCCTTAGACTAATGTGTGAAGCTCAGAGGCAGTTGAACAAGCTGCAAACACAAAATTCAAATATTATCAACTCAAAGAAAAAAGTTGCCTATTAAGCCTTCCATCATACACTGAGTAACAGTAGTATTCATTTAGAGTTCTGTTTATTGCCACTTTTATCTCTCCCTTTGGCTTTGTTTTGGTATTCTCCAATTTCTGAGGGAAATATCTCTAGCTGCTAAAAGCTTCCCCATTTTCACCAGCCAGTCGTTGACTTTGTCTGGCTGCTGTTTGAAGCTAATCAAGTTGTAAATTTTGGGTTTTTAAAGCATCTTTGCTGAAAACATCTGCCAGCTGTGGCCAAAAACAACACAGCTGAGCGCCATGATTGTGAAGGCCGGAACAAGAGAACAGTGACATAAAGAAGTGAAAATGCTGAGGGGAGCTGAAGGTAGCGGCAGAGTTTGGTAATAATTCTGCATGTCACTACAAACAACGCCTTTCTCATTACACAAAGCCGTCTCGTCCACTCCATATAAAAATGATTGCAGCTTTATTGTTAAATGTAAATGCAGTGCCTCTAAACTCCACATTTACTGCTGCAGAAACCCAAATCTGAAAGGTGACAACAACAAATGTTAGGTGTCAAGCAGCTCAGGCAGCATCCTGTCAGTTGTCAGCATGGACTGCAAACAAATGAGATGAGGTGTTTACTGTCAATCCTAACTACTTCTAAAGTTCAAGGTTGGAAATGACATGCCTGACAGTCTGAGCTTTGGCAGCCAAAAACATTTTTATTTCCACAAAACTGACTTTATGCATTTCAATAACACAAAAAATGTCCATCTAATTCTATTACATGAGCTCAACATAAAGAATGTAATTTAATGCAAAGTATTTTTGAAATGTTTCAAATTTAATTTTTTCTTAAATGTAAAAAATACATAAAAAATGTAAAAAAATAAATAAATAAATACAGTACAAACAGGAGCTCTGTTGTTAATGTAGAAAGTGTGGAGAAACCCCTATTATATATATATATATATATAGAGAGAGAGAGAGAGAACTGAAGCCATGCCCCTTCTGGTCTGCTCCATGGGACCTTATTTCTGAGAAACGTTTTAATGTCAGTGAATGGAGAGAGCCAAATAATATTAATTGTGCCATGAATCACACGTTGTGTTTGTCAATTTAAAAGATAATTTTCCAAGTCAAGACAGTCATAGTTTTTTGTAAATAAAGTAAAATATCATCCGGTTTTGTGTTAAACTACGGAAGCCCTAAAAGGCCATGCATTCATACATTTTTTTACCTCCGTTTTCCCATGATAACGAGTTAATTTCATTTGTTTTCTCGAGATCACGAGTTATTATCTCAAAATAACAACTGCCATTTTCCCGAGATAACGGGATAATTTTCTGGAGATCTCGAGATAACAAAACTTTGTTTTCCAGAGGTAACGATACAATTAATTCAAGATCTCGAGATAATGACTGTGATATGACACACACACACACACACACATACGGAAGCCCTAAACGGCCATGCATTCATACATTTTTTTCCCTCCGTTTTCTCGTGATAACGAGTTAATTTCATTTGTTTTCTCGAGATCTCGAGAAAATTATTCCATTATCTCGAAATAACAACTGCCGTTTTCCCGTGATAATGAGTTAATTTTCTCGAGATCCCGAGATAACAAAACTGTGTTTTCCCGAGATAACGATACAATTAATTCGAGATCTTGAGAAAACAAAACGATAGTGTAGTATATTCAGTGTGTAGCAGATCGATCATGGTGATCGATATGCTTCTGCTCCTCTGACATCGCTACACTGAAGGATGTTTCCTGCAATGATTTAATATACTACACTATCGTTTTGTTTTCTCAAGATCTCGAATTAATGATATCGTTATCTCGGGAAAACAAAGTTTTGTTATCTCGAGATCCCGAGAAAATTAACTCGGTATCACAGGAAAACAGAGGGAAAAAATGTATGAATGCATGGCCGTTTAGGGCTTCCGTATTAAACTGCAGAGTAAAGCAGCTCACAATGTTTAAATTACAGGCTTTGGTGACCGTTCAATGAGACGATGTCACTAACACGACTGTCAGGTGTGAATCATAATTATGTATTTTCACAGTCTTTCTTAAGTTGAAAAGTTATCTTTTAAATTGACAGACATCATATGTCTAGCTCATGGCACAATTCGAACAGGATCAGAAACATAATTGTCTCTCTCCATTCACCACCACATGAAGTCCTTCCGAAATAAGGTCCAATGAGGGAAACAGGAAGAGGCTTGACTTCGACTCTCTATTGGAGCTTCTTCCTCTGCTGGAGCTTCTGACTTATCAAAGTCATTATATGTGTCGTGTTCTCTCTCTCTCTCACACACACACACACACACACACACCCCTGAGTCTCATAAGTCATTTACTTTGTACATAGATATTTACAGCATCTCCTCAAAGCCCCAAAGCTGTTTGTTGAGTCTGACTTGAGGAGGAAAAAACCCTACAGGGAGAGTTATATTTGTTTGATGTCTTTTGAAATAATTATTAGCAATCATTCAATCATTTTGGTATTTTTCCACCATTTACAGAGTACTGAAATCACAGAGAACTTAGCCTTTTATGTACACACTGCAGAGAGCTGGACGTGGGCACTGTTGTTTGATTAGGCTGATCTTTTCTCATCTTTTTAAGCAGCGGCAAATGAATGTAAATCGGAGTCCCTGAGAAGACTTGGAGGAGAGGTAAAGTGCCATGAGAACAGAAGATAGAATTATTCCATCACAGGCTTTTAAATTTCCAATCTCGCTTCCTTCATTCATCTCAAAGCTTCTTCAATCCTTTCTCGTCATTTCCAACCTGTTTTCAGAGATTTAAATTAGGCCCAACACCCACATCTCAAGATTTATCAGTGATTCAAATAGAGTTTTGTAGGCAGGATTAAGAATTGGTATCTGAGCTAGAAAAGTAGCAACAGGAAAACCCTGTCTTATAAACGTTTCTATAATACTAATTTGATTTCCCATTATGTTTGATGTATCAGTATGAGACGTGGGGCTGGAAATGGGACTCATATCAGTGTGTGGCTAGGTTTGGGCAATTAAAGCAATTTGGTTGGATTATGTGATTTTGTGAAGTAAACACATCGTGTCTTTTGCTTCAATTCACTGTAGACTGTATCTACATTAAACCAGCATTGCCAGTCTTTCCTCTAAATTGATAATCTTTTAGATTACCACGAAATCAAATTTGTTTTTTTGAAGGTCAGCATTGTTTCTGCAAACGCCACTGTGATATATTTACATTTACAAATTACCTCTATATACATTAGCTTTAAGTGGTAGTGGTGGAGTCCACCATTCCAGCTGTGGGATCAGATTGATCATAAGGGATTTGCACGTATGTAATCCTACACTGATCTCATTAATATCAGCCTAAGTGTTAACTGCTCACTCTCTTGCAGCCGTGTGAGAGCTGTGTCGAGTTACTGCTAATGCAAATGGAATAGACTGCAGCCACTGTGATGCAGTGACAGGAAACACAATGTATTTGTGATTGTACTGGTTCATGAAAACAGTATCTTCAAGACAGACAGGTCGTTTTTGGCATTTTTAATCATTAGATCATTTTAACTTTGGTGAGGGATCTGGAGCAAGGAGCAGCTGGTAGCTGATCAGGGAGTGCTTGCTATACCCTATGGTTGGTAAGTTACTCCAGAGGTATATTTTGTTATATTTGGAGAAAATCTCTTAACATCCCGACAGTAAACAAAAAAACAAATGCTCTGACAGATAAAAGAAAAAAATCCAGTTACTGTAGCTGTATTAAACGTCTAATAAGCCCATCCAATTGTCCATTCGGCCCATATAAAAAGTTTGGACAGGCTACATGTCTGTATACCTATGCACCTACCTGCATGCACTCTGCACTCACTGCACATGACTGGAGTCTTCCCCAGGGCTAGGCTGATGTATTGCTTAATCTATTAACAAGATAGTTGCCAAAGAATGGAAGAGAAAGAGGGCCCAAAATTTCCTAATATTAACATGCTGTCTTAACAACGGTGAGTATGATGAATAGCCATGTTTTTTGTTTATGTTCATTATGATAAAGTTAGGTGGTTTCTTAAATGTGAATGAGACATGAGGTAAGACTTGTTGGATACAGTCAACAATGACAACATTGATCTGAGCTCACGGTACACAGCTCATGAGCCTTTCATTCAGCAGCTAACTCAGTAGCACAAAGCACACAGCCCCTGAGTCTGTCGTTCGGCAGGTAACTCAGTAGCACAAAGCACACAGCCCCCGAGTCTGTCGTTCATCAGCTAACTAAGTAGCACAAAGCACACAGCCATTGAGCCAAAGAACTAAGCCACAACAGCTGCAACAGACTCCTTTTCAGGAGCTAATGTTAACACAAAGCACACCTACAGCAGTAACAAAGTAACAAACACACTAGGTGGCCTTTTTGGACTTTTGGTACATATGTGACAAATACCTAGCTTGTGTTTATGATTGTGGCATTTGTTTATGTTGTTGATATATTTAATAAGGTAAAAGAAAGTGTGTGTAACATAGCTTACTAACCACTAACACATCTCTTAGTTTGCCAACGAGGGCTGCAGGGCAGTGTTGGTGTAGTCAGGCTGTTTGCATTCACGTGTTTTGGAGGAGGTGAGATTTTGCTCATTTCTACGATCTTACCAACCCCAGCTTTGAGTATTCAGATATTTACCAAAATGTCTGGGCCTAACCATAGCCATTACAACTTTAATAATGTTGTATTTGCCATGAGTGGACATTGGTATTGCAGTGGTGGATATCCAAGGAAAAACAAATGAAATTCACACAGTCAGTGAACATTTTACTGATATGTTCAGTATCAACATTTTGCAACTTGTAACATACATTAATTCACATGTTTTTTTCCATTATGTTGATATAAAATGTAATGTATCCAGCATTACACTTTTACCAATCTTTTATTGTAGCTGCAAATTAGCATCATATCCATAATTGGACAGGACAGATAACAAGGATATGGCTGCTAACTGACGCAGCTGTATTTCCTCAATCCACATCCAAAATTGTCCTCATAGCAATTTTCTCCTGCAGCTTCATTGATTGAAAATGATGTTGGCAGGACAGATACATTTACTTAGTAATTGATCATACTGAATAATGTAGTGAGGGGGAAAGGCAGATCCGTCATATAACCAGGCTTCCACATTTCCCTGGTCTTGATTTTTTCATCATGATTTTGATGTTTGTTGTAGTCTTTACATCCCAATGATAATGTGGGAGAGGAGAAGTTCCTTCAGGTGAAGAAGAGACAGGTGACCAATAGATGAATCATCAGACTATCTGACGTGTGTCAAGAAAATTTAAACTGTCATTTGACTGGCTGAAACAGAAATTAAAATATTCAATACATGATTGACAAACACCTTTCTGGAATATATTTGTTTTAAGGCTGATACATCATCCCTCTTGCGTCTTCTTACCTCAGTCCTAATTTTGCTCCTCTCTCTTGGGAGAGTGATGGAGAAGGTGGAGACAAAAAGAGGTGCAGTGAATTGTTGTGGCAGCTTCTTTCTTTTGCCATCTGTTGCTTCTTCCCGTCTTTCTTCTATTTGAATCAATCTATTTACTCATTCATCTCGAAGCTGCTGTCTCACAACGAGCAGTGCACACCAATGACTACCTGCCTATTGAGTTACAGTGTTTGAATAGTTATCGCTGCATATACATGAGCGAGTGTGACACAGAGTGGAACTCGCTCTCATGGGAAATAGAGCTGATGGAAACTGTGGTCTTCAATTTAAAACAGATCCACAAACAGTTATTCAGTGTGTGTACAGAGATGATAATTCATTGTTTATCATGTGATCTTGTCAATTATAAATGTTGGAAAAGTGGTGGAAGTACAAGGATTCTTTAGTTAAGTAGAAAAAAAGCCAGGTACAACAGTGTAGAAATACTTAATTACAATTAAATGTCCTGCAAGTATAAGTCTACTTAAAGGGGCAATATTTAAGAATTTTAGTTGAATTTCATTTTCAAAACATTATTTGAAATTATCAATAGAATGTGAAGAAATAAAGTAGATTTGAAGTGCACACATTTGGTGAACTGACTTTGTCAGATTTGCTGCATTATTTCTATTAACTTCAGTTATTTCATTTTCATGATATTAATTCAGTTTCCTTTGAGTTACCAGCTCCTCGCGACTGCTGCTGGAGTTGTCAGGCGAGTCAACAAAAGACCTGCATCAGACCTGCTTCAACAGAAGGGATGAGCGAGCACACCATCACCTGTATTTGTTTAACCAATTGAATTATCTGTTTTCGTTTCCATACTCGAGGGTGGTGGGGCTTAAACTGGAAGTTGTTAATTTAAGTCTGAAATTGATATAAGTTGATCTGAAGTTGCTATATTCATTATTTATAACAGCCTCAGAACTGAGCTTCAGATCAATGTTTTTGATCACAAGAGTAAGAGAACTTTGACCTTTTTCCAAAATTATTTTTCTAACTTTAATATCAGGTACTGCTAGGGGTGTACCAATACATGTGTTTATCCTGAAACTGCCTCAGTCAATCACACTATGGCAAGATACAGACTCCAATCCAGAAGAACAGCTGTTTTCCAACAGCCATTGAGCAAAAAAAAGACACAAGATGAAGTAGAACACACCGTGACTGACTATTCACTATGGCAAGCTCAAATGAAAAGACCTGGTTTCCTGCCTGCTTCTTTTAAATCAGCAATGTGGGAAAATTTCAGGTTCCCAGTGTACAAAGCAAGCACTGGAGAGGAAGTGATGAATCATACAAGGATGATGTGTTGGCATTATTCAGTTTACTGCCGTAGCAAAGGGACCAAAATGCAAACAAAACAAAAGGCAGACAATAAAATGCACGAATCTAAGGGCAAGGAACCACACTGAGTACAAACTGGGATCGCACAAGGAACACAGGCAGCAGGCAACAGACAGGGTGAGGGAAAACACTGACTTAAATACAGGAAGGAGGGAGGACTTATAAGGGATAGGTGAAACTAACAAAAGACATTCAAAAAAAGGCAGGAAAACACAAGATAAGAAGTGCAAACAGGAACATGACACATGAGGATAAAAACCTACAAAACAAAACAGGAAGTAACTAAATCTCAGGACAATGAGGATGGAGGAGTAAAGAAACCTGAAATATTCACATTTAAGAGGAGACTTTTTGCTTTTTCTTCTTGAAATTAAATACTCAAGCTGATAAATAAATTATCAAATAGTTAGTGATTAATTTAATAGTTGACAACTAATCAATGGATTGTTGCATCTCTCATCATTCATACAGTGAGGCCAGTCTCTTTCATTGCCAACATTATTATCCAAGTCTAACCACAAAATGATCTCTTCACTTATGTCTGACATACAGCTTTTCTCTTCCCCTTTCTTTTAGACTATCTCGTTTGAAACAAGCTCGTTCAGCAGTCAGTATTGATAGAATAACATGATAGCAGGACAGAGAAGCATGTTGTCAGTCTGGCGGTGTGGCGGCTGTGATGTTAACTGCCTCAGTAACATGGCTGCTCACAAATAAAGTCAGTCTGTCATCACTTCACAGGGTAGTTTGCTAAAATGTTTAAAAAATCAAATAAAAATCTATGAATGAAGTCATTGACACCTCTGTCAATTTAAAAATAAACCCAAACTGCAAATAAGTGTTTTAGTCGTCACAAAAGAGCAACGCAGTCCCATAGGCTGTCATGACTGGTAACACAAAAAGCTGAGACAATGGTAAGAGTTGGCTCATCCCGTAAGGGGCCTCATCGTGACTTGTTGACAGCCAGCTCTTCTGAAGAGTAAGATCATTTCGGAGCCGGTAGAGACGGATATTTCACTGAGCTGAGATGCCCCCCTTCAAGGGTGTGACAGCCACAGATGCATCATGTCATGATTAGTGTACAAGACGGCGGGGATAATGCTCCTGAAGAGTGTGACTGTCCCAGAAGTGGCTTGTCGTGTTGAGTAAAAGTCAGAGTGGAGCCGCGGCTGGAGCCTGGCAGGTGAACAGGAGATACTAATTGGGCCAGACACTGCATCACCACAACTCTCCCCCCTCTCCCCAGAGACCTGCTGATTAATATTTAATAAACCAGACCTTCTCCCACCTCCCTATTCACTCTGTATGGGTTTTTTTTCTCGAGGAAACCTATTGATTTCAGGCAGGGTTGTTCACGGTGCCTGAAGATTATTGGCTTCACTCATCTCCATCAAGTTTTAATGAAGACCTTAGGAGGAAAAAGAGCTGGAGAAGTAAAAAAGAGGACAGGTGCGAGAGAAAAAGAGGAGAGAGGAGAAAGTGAACAAGAAAGCTAGACTTGGTAGTGACGGACAAAGGAGTCATTGAGAAAATTTGGAGACTATTTAGGAAGTTATCATTGGAAATACAAGGAAAAACTCTTTTATTATTTTGTTAAAAGTGTGAGGTCACTGCTTAACACACAGGGAGCATAACAATCTCTTTTTAACATTGAAAAGTGTGTCTTTCACTTCCTCTAAAGGCAACAAAACAAAATGTTGCATCTCGTTTGTTCAGTACACAAACAGAATTGTAAAAATGTCAATATGTGGTTTGGGAGCTATTTTGTGTCCATCTGCTCTGCACCCTCTTCAGGTTGCCAGGTATAGGTGAGCACAAGTTTTAGGCTTTGGTTTCTGTACGGACACGTACCAAACTTGGCAACCTCATGCCATGCACAGACGCAGCTCCAGAAAGTTGTTTGCCAAGAAATAGTTTCCACACATAACTCCACTTGAAATCACAAATTGTTGAACCTGGTTCTCTTCAAAGAGATTTGAAACGAACCAGGCCCCCCCTCCCTCTATGTCCCGACTCCAGTTCTGTAATTAACGCTCAGACATGATGTTTATCTTCTCATCTCACTCTCAGAAATATTATGCTGTTTCTAGCTGGGAAATATTATAGCAAGACTATGATTATATAAATGTTGTATAATTCATCACATTTTATTGATGGAATGTAAATCAGGATGGTGTGACTTGGGTCGCACTTTTCTGTCTGACTCTCCAAGAGAGTAGTAACCATGTCCTACCCGAACTCGAAAGGCATGCTGTTTTTAACGTCCGAAGCTGTGTTCAGACCCAAAGATTTGCAATAAACCTGGACATCATCTCTAAATTTTTATCCACACGGGCTGGGTGTCCATGCTCTACTGTGATGCACTGATTCGGATTTCTACATTTCTCTTGAAAGTGACGGTCTTCAGAAATGTCCTACATGGTAATCTCCACCAGCGACTATTCAAACTGAAATTAGTTCTTGGATTCAACTGGGAAATCAAGGCAGGGAAGCACATCTGTTCAACTGGCAGGACTTTGTATTTTCTGGTTTGGCTGGTAAACTAAATATCTGTTTTCAAGGCCTGATTAAACCTTTTTCACCTCATGCTGAGGTCACGGGGGGGTCTGACAAGGCCGAGTGGTTCAACTCTAATGACTGTGTTTTAACACTGTGTGGCCTCACAGCAAGACGGATCCCCAGAGACAATTGAATGGACTTAACTGTGTGGGGTTCAAATGTTTCCCTGGTTTCTCTCACATAAGAACATGTATGTCAGGATCCGGATACGAACAACAGGTTTTCATGTATTTAGGGCCTTTTTGATAGTTCCATGATCTAAAGTCTAAAGTTCCCTGTTGACTTCAGTTTCCATTTAGTTGAATTTTGGAAAATACGACTGAAAGTCTACAGCATCTGCAATTCTACAACTAACATATAAAAATACCTTATACCATGGTCCCGGGGAATACTCGATTCTGATTGGCTGCAGGGTGTCCATTAATCCCATATATATGGACACCTACTAAGTAGCTCCAGTCAAATTGTCTGTTCACCGTTCCAAATTAATGCGCTAGCTGGCGTATCAGCCTGTCTCTGAAATGGGTAACCGTAGCAACAGGAACGCAGTCAAAGCCTCTGTTTACAATTTATTTCTAACACTGAGTGCAGTCCGTCAGTCCTTCAGTGCCTTATCACCACAGGATGGCGACTGTAACACACAAGCTGCAGAAAGTACACTTCCCCTCTAAACTTACTGATACTTTGTATCACATAAGCGAATAATCTCACATCCCGTTCGCTGTTCAGCTCTCTGCTTCAGGCTGCGGCCACAGTAACAGATTGGGGACAATGACATGACTGGTAAGCTAGCTACAGTCAAACATGTTGTCAAACATACTGTCAAATTATATTACTGTTTGTCAACCGTACGCAATGTTATTGACTTTGAATCTTGCTAGCATAGCGTTAGCTTTCTGGCTCATAGCTGAGCGGACTAGAAAATCTCTGTTGCCAAGTCGTATCTAAGGTCCGTCCTATTTACTGGAGGAGTGAACAACGTTTCAGTTGCATAAGAACCTTACGGGAGGGTAATGATTGTTCCAGGTATTAGTCAAACCCTCAGGCGTTACCGGGGAAACTAAGTTATGGTTTGTGAAAAACTTAATATTTTGATTGTAAAACGTATGAAAATATAAATTAATGGTCTTTTCAATTCATCCTGACGAGAGTTAACAACTGTACCAAAGTTCATGGCCATGCAGCCAATAGTTATTGAGACATTTCAGCAGGGTCATTAGGATACATCATCTGGGATTCATGAATAGATGAAGCAAATTTAGAGTTAGTGCATCTAGTAGATACTAACATTTTTCACAGGATAAGTGGATGACTGGTGGCAATAAAGAAAAACTAAAATTAAAAGTAGCAAAGTAAGTATGGTTCCTCCTCTGGGGACCGTAAGTGTTAGTACCAAACCTCATCACATTTCATCTAGAGGTTGTGGTTACAATTCAGGTAAACCAAAAAATGTCTATAAGGCACTAGAGGTAAAGTCAGAAGATTGCCAACAACAGCGGGATTCAGTCTCACGGACAGGATCGTGGCAATAGTTGTTGAGATATTTCAATCTGGACCAAAGTGATGGCTCGATTGACCAAGAGACATTGCCATCTTAGAGCCATGTTAGCTAGTGCGGCTGAAAAGCAACAACACAGAAATGTATGTACATTTGCTAGTACTCTTGAGGGGTGTGTAACCAGTCAGTGATGTTCAACACTGCAAACTCAACCCTGAATGTCCTTAGGCCACCTTAAAGCGTTTCCTTCAGTTCAGAGGCTGTTATGGGGTTAGTACCACTAGACTCATGCAGTTGAAATGCCGCTAAAGACTCCTAAAAAGACTCCTGGAACATGGCCAGCAGGCTGACATCCATTGATGTACATTCACTGTTCAGGATCTGACTCTGATTCCTCTTTAGTGGATGCAGGAATAAGTTTCATTCCCCTTAGCGGGCATAAGCAGGTAAAGAAAATAAATCATTGAAAAAGTCTAAGACATAGCCAACAGAATTTAAATGGTCTGGCTCCACAGAGAATTATTAAAGCTTTTGCAGGACTCCCCATTAGTCAGTGGCAAGAATCTGCCAAGGTTAGTGCAGATGTGCGCTCACTGGCATGAATTTGAATGGACAGCCCCAGCAGGGTTGAGCTGAAGGTGACTGGTTTAAAATTTGGGATTCGAAATGTCCCTGCCTTCAGAATCTGGACTTCATGACATGAAGACATGGGCCAACAAAGACAGGGATGTTAAGTACAAAAGGAGACTTAAATGAGGACATAAGAAGAAAAAAGAAGGAGAGAGAAAAAGAAACTACTAATGCTTATTAGAAGTATAACTCTGCGGGGCTGCATGGGACACATCAGTACTGAGGGGAGCCGGCAGATCAATGAAGGGACAGCTGATCAACTGCTTCTCAACCTGCCTTGATTAATATTTCAAATCTGAACTAAGACTGAGCCCAGGGAGAGCGAGAGAGCAGTGGGAGTAGAGAGGTGGAGTGAATGATTGATATGGACAGCGAAAAAAATATCCTGGCTTTGCAGACTTGATTGTGATCGGAGAGAGATAAAGGGGATAAAAGAGATGAAGAAATGTAGGAAAGCAGTTTTCTGAGGGAGTTGATGAATTGCACTGATAAATAATATTTGACCGGCTGAATTGTTTAGGACTATTGATGTCAGGAAATGTTGCTCTCACTGCAACAAATATTGTGTGATAAAATGTCAATGTGATAATGTTCAAAGATAAGACGGGTGCTATCTGACATTTCCTCGTTGTCAACAAATCCCAAGAAAAGACTAACAGTGTGTAAGTCCTGCTCAGGATGCTTTACCGCTTTTCTACCCTGTGTGCTCTTGTTCATTTATACCTATTAAGATGTAAATCTTCAAAAACACGTCACAGATATCTAGTTTCATTTTCCAAAAATGATGTCCTAAAACAGCTGGGATTCACTGAAATAGATGAGAGTGTAGCCATCGGAACAGGTTTTGCTTTTGTTTGCGCTGTGCGCCCCTCGCTTTGGGGGCAATTTGCTGAAACAAAATTTCGCCGCCGCTCAGGAGGAGATACTAAATCCAAGTTTTTAGGTACTTTTGGGGAAAACAAATGCAGCGCTTCATTTGCGACATGGCAACATTTCAACTGAAATATTTCCAATGGTGTGGGTTTTTTTCTCCCTTAAGCATTGGAGCACTGAAAGCAAGCTATTTTACTCCCAGAAAAAAAGAGCCGCTCAATGATTATGTTGCAACAGATCTGTCCCATCCTTGTCTGTTTATCATCACCTCTCTCCTCGCTGAGTAAAGAGCTCAGCAGCGGGCTGGTGTGATGAGACGGAACAGTGTGGCTTTTTTAACGACGGAAACTAAAATGTTCTGATTTGAGAGTTTTGTCTGACTATTATAAAGGTTTTCCCCGATATAATGTGACATTACATTCATCATTATTTACATTAATTACAGCCTGTGTTGTCTAATGAAGCAATCGCAGGGTCACGTTAGAAACAAGAAGCATTAAATGTTGTGTCTAATTACAGCATCATTTGGAAGTAAAGATAAAATAGCATTTAATTATAACATATTTTGGATCTGATATGGCATTGCATGTGACTTATATTTGATTTCTCATCAGACTTTGGTCTTAAAATGGTTTCTATAATGTATTAGGATTTCCTTATTGGTATGTTATAGCCTACATATAGTGTGTTTTAGATCTAACACAGCATTATAATTACAAAATAACTTAAGTGTACGTTTTTTTTGTGGTGTGATTATAACTGTTTGTTTAATGAGCAACAAAGTATGCCTTACTTTGTTTTGTTACTGTACCGTGAAATAAAGTGTGATTGGAATATGTACCACCATTGCTGCAAACTTGGGTTAAACATTGAGCTGGCAAGAAAGGTAGGTAATGTTAGATGATGTCAACTTAGGAGGAGACTCTCTGCATGCTCTAACCAAGTTAGGGCAGAGGAGAGTGAAATGAAATCACCAAAGAAAGTAGACTTTCTGTGATCAATCATCTGATCCACTTCATATATTGTTGCTGTGCGACGCCGTTGCAAGAATTTAGAAATGCGCTGCAAGTGCTCCTCTCCTGCATGGCGCTTTGCTTCTTTCTAGCAGTTTTTGGAAGTTTAAATGTTCTCAACTTTTAAGCACACAGCGCCGCGTTGCTCCGCTTTTTCCGTTAATTACATTTGACCGCGTGCATTTGATCCCACTCCAAAGGCGTACCTAGCTGTTTTGTCCAAGGCAATTTTGAAGCTTTACGCTGAGTAAAGTACCTTCCCAGATCTGCATCTCCGAACTATAATCTGTAGACCTCTGGTTTAGCTATCCTTGGCTGTAGCTTGCTACTGTTAGTCAATTGGCTCATGGCTCAGTTAGCTGTGGAGCCTAGAGTTTGACTGGGCGGGGAACTTTGATCACAGCTTTTTCGGCGTCACCAGGGGCAACAGGGCCAAGCTCAACTGGAATTTGCCCCCTGACATGAGAGTAAACATGGCTGGACACCAAGGTACAGAGGTGATTTACAGTGGTTCCGACCCAGACTAAGGCTGTGTTCGAAATCACATACTAACATACACTACATACTCAGTCAGTACATACTGCAGAATGCTACACACTGAAGCAGTATGTCTCCTCTGCATCACACGACTACAGTATCACAGTGTCATCTCCCTCATACATCCATGTGCCAGTGGCTGTTGAATCACAAATGTAAATCAACATTATGTCCGCCACTCAATGCAGCCTAATATTGCCCAGTATTTTCTTTTAAAAGCAAACTAAAAGATAAAATGTGAAGAGACATGGTAAAGGCTGTTGTTTTTGGTTCATGATTGATTTTTAAGTATAAATTATTGAGGTGAAATAACAGAGCAATGTTTGCAGCTACTGTCGGTATGCTTTGACAAGCTGAAGAGCAGGCTGCCGAGCCGAGGCAGCCGAGAGCGGGAAGAGCCAGGAGCAGGAGGAGGATTTGTGTGTTGTAAAGTTTACCTGAAGCAGTGCTAAAAATGGAAAATAAACAGAATAAATGTGATACAGTAAACAGAAATGTTCATCAGTCGGCTGCGTTGGCTGCAGTGATCTGTGTGACCGGAGGCCACATGGGTCTGTAAGCCGACCAGCAAGGCAGTTTTTCAGCTGGCAAGCCAGCCACCAAGGCATAACTTATGAAGCTACTTGCCAGTGTGGTATACGTCTGGGTATTTTTCTTATGTACACAAAATCTGCAGGCAATGCAGTCAAAGTGCACTACACACTCAACTTAATGCCATACTTACAGTACATTAGTAGGGGATTTTGAACACACCCTATAACCTAAGGATCCCAAGACACGGCAGGCAGGGACATGAAATATGAAATATGTTGTATAATGTTTTCTTCAAAGTGTTTAAAGTGGTCTAAGTGGGCAAAAGTATTTCTTTGTGTTTGTATTTTCAGAAGGAAACACTGAGAGATCAATGTGGCATGCATCCTCCAGAGACAAAACGATATCAAGCTCATTAAAGGAAGTAATATACAGCGACACCGTGCACGGTGATTTATGTCGTTGTTTTGAAAGATGTGACACATTTTTTGACCTTGGTGAGGTTTTCACATTTATTAAGATTGTTTGGGACACTCAAAGAGACTCCTTTAATGTCTTTGATTTGTTCTCTCAGAGGTGCCAGACAGCTCACCTTTTCCCTTCACATACATCACCAGCACTTTGAAATTCATCTCCACTTATTAAGAGGAGTTTATAAAAGTAAATATATCTTTATAATTAAAACATAAAAAAGGTACATGCCAGCTTCTGTGTTTAAGATTCACTCTGACGGATCAGTGTATAGAATGTCATATTCTTTGCTCAGAAATGTTATTTAAACATGTATCAGTAAGGTCGAACTTTTTTTGAGTTTCACTTTATGTGGTTTATTGACATTCATTGCATGAATCACATTTTTCAGCGGCGGAGGATATGAACTGTGGTGCACCAGTGTTTACTGTGTCCACTGGTTCCCTTACATGACTGGAGTGGGCTCCAGTCATGTAAGGGAACCAGTGGACACACAGCTGGGTGTCATCACAAGTGTGGGCACTTGTGATGACACCCAGCTTCACTAAAGGGTGTTGTTTCGTGTGGTCGGACATGTTTGATGTGCCTGTTACCACACCCAGCAGTGATATCGTGGTGAACTGCACGTCCTACCCCTGCATTCCAATACCCATACTACCACGCTATTTAGTATGACAGAAAAAAGACTTGGTATGTCACAATATGAATCATGTGAAATGCAGTATGCCAAAAATACCAGGATGTTCTACTATATCCGGTCACATTCTGCAGTATGAAAGCCAGCATGCTTTTCTGGCTAATCTGACGCACGATCCGCTGCACAGCGAAAGATACGTCACATACGTTGTGGTGTGTCACATGAGTACAAACAAAGCCGGTAGAGCGCTAATTGAAAGGTCGCTGGTTCGAATCCCCCGGCTCCCCCCAGCTGCATGTTGAAGTGTCTTTGAGCAAGATACTGAACCCCACAGTGCTCCTGATGAACAGTTGGCAGCCTCTGCCATCAGTGTATGAATATGTGTGTGAATGTGACAAGTGTTGTAAAGCGCCTTGAGTGGTCAAGCGCTATAGTCCATTTATCATATGACAGACAACTCAATTACAGATGAAAACACATTTATGTGTACTCCATAATTCAGTGCTATGGCTGCGATGGATGTAGAAGAAAGAGGGTCAAAGTTTAAGGCGCATTGTCACGATGAAGTCGTACAGTATGTCCCAATTGTATGCATACTGCATGTAAAATGTATGCACTTTGTAAGGGCAACTGCAGTACGTACTGAAAGTAAAAAAGAAAAAGTATGCAATTCAGAAAGCATCCTATACTAGCGCAGCAAAGAGACCAGATAAACCTCAGATCATCAGCAAAAAGGGGGATGTTGCTCTTTAGAGAGAGGAGATATGAACCTTAATGCAAACAAACCCAGACTGGATGAAATCATATCTTGGATTTGTTTTTCGTCAGTTTGATACAATGATTCTAAAAGCTACAAAATCTATTAGCCTCAGCTGTTGTTGCAGTGAAGGAGAAGAAGAAGAAGAAGAAGAAGAAGAAGAAGAAGAAGAAGATAGCCAGAGGCTCAAATTAATCTAAGAATTCTTCATTAGCCATATGAATCCATTATTGACCAAGAATCTGATGATCGGTTTCAGTTTCTTTAATATCTTTCTTTTTACTTTTCAGCAGTTACTTCTGGTTCACAGTTGACAGGTAGCAGCTGTGTATGTTGCATAGATGTATATAGAACTAGATAATGAACACAGAGAATGTGCCTGTTCAGTCCAATGTTGGTTGCTTGTATGCCTCATTCATCACAATATTTTTCAAGCCTCCCCGTCTACATCCTGGTTGTGCGGTCCTCTGAATATGGCCCCGCCCATGAGTTCCTCTTTACTTGGTGATGACGTCTCCGATTTTTTATTGCTTTTCTCTGCTCGTGGACAGTTTACAAATATAAAACCTCCATGGATTCAAATGTTAACGATAGAAAGAGTCATAATAGTTTGCAGTTTGATGTGTCCTGTCAACAGTTTTACAGATGTCTCTTATATAACGGTGCTCTGTGGGGAAAAAAATGGGAATTTTTCACTGCAATACTGCAAGTGGCCACTGGGGGACACTTGATTCAAGGCTGAGTGTTGCCCTTTTATCCTGGTCTCCATGCATGGTATGTTCCCATGGTCCTATATTCCCAGAATCCAAAATTCCTCCTGTATTCCTCAGTCCAATATTCTGTCAACACCTAACCCTGCCCTAACTCTTGGAACATAGGATTGCTCACCAGGGCCCACGCTCAGTAGGGACCCCTTCTTTGGCTCGACCTGACTGACTGACAGACTGACTGGCTGCTAGGCTGTAAAATGGAGAGAAAGTACAAATTGGGTTCATTAAAAAGCAAAAAGTGAGAAAGCCAGAAAAGTTTAATTGCATCCTGCGCTCCTCTTACATCTTACTTCCTGTCTTGCTCATCCTTTCAACACATCTGACATTAATGGCGCTTATGACTCTGATATTGGTTTCCAATTTCCTAGCATTACTTGGCACAACTATGGCGGTCTTTCATCGACTCTTTACAGGAGTTGTGATGATGGCACTCTGGAACCAGTAATCCTGGCCCGGAGCCAGTTCTTTGGCTGTCAAGATGCAGAGAGCTGGTTCCAGAGAAGGCACTGGCTCTGAACCGGGACCTTAACAATATTGGTCAAAAAGGGGTTAAAATTAGCTTATATCTCTTTTCAATCAAGGCAATCCAGGTGCTGGTTTGGAGGCAGTGCCTACTCTGGAACCAGTCCTTTGCATTCAGACAGTCATAGAACTGGATCTCAGTCAGGAAAACTAGTTCCGATTCTTTGCTGGTCTCAAACAAAGAACCACTTAAGTCAGTGGCCGGGGGCAAGGACCAACTAAAAACACTTATGACTACCATTTTTTTTTAAAACCATAGCTAGTGTTGCGTGTTCTGACTTATCAGTGGGAAGAACAGGACCAGTCTCCCAGTCGGTTCCGAGGACCAGTCAACTCCAGCCAATGTAGAAATGCAAAGCCAAGAGTCGACACAGTCTGCCATAGTTGGTCCAAAGCTGGGAAATTGGAAAAGCAATCCAGTTCTTAAAAGATTTGCAGGTTAAACCAACTCCACCAGCACTAACCACCAGCCCAGCCCTTGGTTCACTTTGGATGAAAGGGGGTAATAATGGAGCGCTGTAAAAGATGAAGTCAACGCATCAATGTTTTTCTCTGTCATTGCAGACTCAGTCATTGAAATAACAGGAATAGATTTTTTCTTTATCCCTGAGATATGCCACTGAAACAGGCGAGAGCATCCTGTGTTGTCCTCGGTGCTGAGACATTTGAATATGACAGGTAACTTGTGTCCTCTCTGTATGATTTATTACAACAAGCTCACTTGGTGACAATTTGTGTTCATGGATCGGAAAGATCAGCTATTTCACAGATGTGAATCTAAAATGAAGAGCACATAGGTGCATATGTGCCTGTTTTTTGTTCCCATTATGTTCCATATAAATCTATATGGATGACTCACTTTGAATCTTGTCTTTACCCGAAATTGCTCATTTGAAAGACTTAAAGTAAGCTAGTTGATGCCAAACAGTCTTTGTGAACCTCTGCCATTCTACCACCTCTATCAGTGGATGTGCGATAGTTCGGCTCAGGTTTTGTTTACATTTATGCAAGTAGAGAAATAACATCAAAGTTATTTTTTCCCCTCTGCTTCACTTTCAAAGTGTCGTGCTGCGTGGAGCCGCGGGAACACAGCGACGCCCTGCTGACAGCACAGTCTTCAGAGCAGGCGCAGGGCGGCCGCCATGTTCACACTCACACACCAACACACGAGGTGGACACAGCCACCAGAATGTCTCCAGAAGTTTGGTAAAACAACACAGATGGCTTCCAGACAAAACTATATGCAGTACACTTACACACAGTACTATACACACACACACACACACACACACACACACACACACAATGTACTGATCTATTCATGAGTCTGGTCGTGCAAAGGCTGGCAAGATCACTGCTGACTGGACTGAAATGCTGCTGATGCCTGCTGCTCACCTCACCTGACAAACACACACACACAAGCACACACACACACACACACACACACACACAGAGAGAGACACACAGAGCAGTGTCTTGGGGGAACACATTCGCATTGATTAGACCTGCAGCTATTTTTCTTCAGATGTCAATCCATGCCTGAATGATGCACATGGCTCCTCAGGACCTCCCCCACCTCCTCCATACACACACACACACACACACACACACACACGCACAAAGACAACATATAGCAGTCAGTGTGTTTCTATGATGCTATAGGAACTATGGAACACATTGCGTGAGAAACAGCGTCCCATTGAGACCTTGGAGACTGTTTACATCTCTTTTCTGTGTGTATGTGAGCGAGTGTGTGTGTGTGTGTATACACTCATGTGTGGGAGTTTTCTCACGTAATTCATTGAAAAACAAAACAGACGGCAAATAAGTGTATGAATATGCACGTATACAGTATATTATTCCTCCATACATAGGCTTATGTAAGTGTGTGTGTGTGTGTGTGTGTGTGTGTGTGTGTGTGTGTGTGTGTGTGTGTGTACTCTCCCTGCCGGTGTGTCATGGGACCAGAAGTGAACAACAACACCTTATAATTAGACTGGTCCAGGTCAGGTGACTCCCCAGTGTGACTGGGAAACCTGCTCCATGGTACCTTTCCATTAGCACCTTTGTGTGTGCACGCACTTTACCAGTGACTACTCTGTAGGGGGTGACAAGAGTCCAGTGTGGACTGGAAATTAAAGCAAAAAAGAAAACGAAATGAAAGGAATAAGGAAGGGGGGAAAAAAGAAAGGCATCCAATCAGCAGGTCCTTCATTAGTGAAAAGTAATTGGCCTGGAGGAGAGTGTAACCTGTGAAACGGGAGGAAAGTGCACAGAAAGCCTCTGTGGGCAAGTTCAATGCTTGTTAACATGAAAAGATAGCATGAAAGAGATAGAGAGAGGGAGGACCGGCTTCTTCATAAACTTAATTTAACAGGCGTTTGAAGCCTCATTCTGAAGCGCTGAGGTTCCTCCCACACAGGACTCCTTTTCCTCCTCCTCAGATGACAACTGTTTAAATTAAGGCTCATGTTTTATCCACATGGAAATGTTTTCGCCGAGTTAAAATTAATGTGTTAGTTGCATAAACTCTGCCAACCGCAGATGAGCCGTGTTGATGTCACCGAAGCACGACACCTGCTATAAAAGAAATGTTTAATTTCTCGAAGTCTCACTCTTGTTCCGTTCTGTTTTACATGACGGTTTTATCTGTAAATAATTTCTGAAAGGTTTTGTAACATGAATACGAAATAATACATAACAAAAAGTTATTATGACTCCTATTACTTTGATTCATTCATTTTTTAGTGCGTCGTAGTGGGTCTTGCCCCGAGAGCTTTACCGGTGGTGGAGAAGTATTCAGATCAGTGTAGATCACAATTAGCAGTTCTGCCTTCAAATTCTTACTTTAATTGGCAGTAGACTCATTTTTATGCTCTAACTTATCAGTCTGCATCAAACACCAGTTACAGTGTAATGGCTGTCTTCCACTAAGCTATTCGTTCTGCGAACATACAATTGCATTAGTTTGGGGTTTTTTTGGGTGGGAGGGAGTCATGCTATGTGGGGTCAAGCTGAAGTCTGAACAAATGAGTCTTGAGTCTTTTGCGGAAGATGGAGAGTGATTCTGTCCTGACATTGGTCGGGAGTTCGTTCCACCACTGAGGTGCCAAAACAGAGAAGAGTCGCGACTTTGCTCTGCGGGTTTTGCTTGCTCTCAGCGATGGCGGTACCAGCCGGCCAGCTGATGTAGTAAGGCGAAGTGCTCTCGCTGGGGCGTGTGGTCTGACCAGTGTTTGGAGGTAGACGGGTGCAGTTCCGTTGACGGCCTTGAAGGCCAGCACCATCGTCTTGAATCGGAGGCGGGCTGCAACAAGAAGCCTGTGGAGGTCACTGACCAGACGGACGTTCACTCAATGGAGAGCGCTGGCATTATGTCAAAGTCTGCTCCCCTTACCACTGGGACTTCAGACAGTTCACAACTGGCATTCTTTTCTATTAGATCAGTAAATAACATGACCTGCCTTCTTATTAATACAACAGGGGGTTTAACGCTGCCCTTTCACAGCTCTGAGATCAGGGTTTCCAGGTCAAACTGGAATTCGCAGTTTTGTTGTTTTCAGACAGTAGCCCGGCTGTAGCGGCAGCCATGTTGCTAATGCTGTGTTTGTGACAGCGGTGCCAACGGTAAGTTGTCACTTTTTGCATCAGTACCAGCATCAAAATATACTCAACGTAAAAGTACCCACTGTGTGGAATAGCATTATGATTTGATATATTATTGGACTATAACGATGTATTTGTGTATGTGTTTAATGTTGTTGGGCAGCTTAATCTATAACATGATATCATGATTTATTGATTACATTGTATTAATAATGACCTATTGTGACACCTAGATAAGGCTGGCATGATATCGGATTTTCAACACAACACAATTATTGTGGCCTGAAGAATTCACAGTAATGATATTATGGGAAAATTTTGCAAGTAGTAATAATGATAATGCTTTCAGTCAAATGCATCTATCTAACTTTGTTCGCTGTGTGTTGTGTGCCTCCTTTTTGGCAAATGAATCGCACTCAGAATAGAAGTGTAGGGAGGTGGAGAGAGTCCAACCAGAACTGTGCATATGCACACAAACACAAAACTGGAAATGGAAACAAAGCGAGAACTGAGAGAAATGAAAATAATTAAAGGGGCAGTGTGTTATTTACATGATGTCATCATAGGTGTATAATTAATACAACGTCATTTTTTTTTTTTTATAAATATAACAATTATCATAAATGTCGCTATATGGTGACACCCCTACTAATGAGTCTGTTGTGTGTGTCATCATGGCAAAATGTGGTCCTGGAGAAGATTTCTGTCGCGGGAACTAACACAGAAGCAGAATATTTTGCCAGGTGTTATATGCCTGTCTGTCTGTCTGTCTGTGGACAGATCTGTCTGTCTGTCTGTGGACAGATCTGTCTGAGCACTAGCATCAGTAAGGTACAGTCACAAACATCACAGGTTTGCAGTTGAGATAAAAATGAAGTCCAAGCTCCAAGATCAGTGTGGTGTAAGCAAGGGGGATGGAGCCAGGGAGGCAAGAAGCAGGATAGCAGCCGTGGCCCCCCTACTTCTCGACCCTGGCCCCTAATCATCTGAAGCTTACAGACCACCGGATCCCACTTCCAAACATTCCAGTCCACTATGACATATCTGGTTTTGTTTTCACCGTATCTGTCTGATGATAGTCACAATTGTACGAGATACAGCAAAGAAACTTTAGAGATGTCCAGTTGAGATCAAAATGAAGTCATTTCAGATGGCCGTGGTCTGACCCATGAGCACTGAGTACACATGTAATGTAGTAATGAGCACTGAGTGGTCATGCATCAACACATGTTGACGGGCATTGCGACTGATGATCCCATCAAAAGATTGCAGTGGACTACATAGTGTTCCTCTAAGATGCCGTGGAGGAGAGGTTTACAGTAGCATGAAATTAAAGTACTCAAGTAAAGTACCTCTAAACTGTACTTAACTATTTGTGTAGATGTACTAAATGTGTGCTTATCACAAGTACGTGTGTGTGAGTGACCAGAGGGTTGTCTGTGTGATCCCCAGAGCCAACAGGTTAACTCAAGCAGGGTTTTCCCTGCTTGAGTTAACCTGTTGGGTTACCTGTTGGGTAAAACCACAGTCCTTGTCTGTCCCTTATCAACACCTCTGAGTTGCCCTTGAGCAAGGCCTTTATGTTGGAAAGCTGTGTTCATTCACTTTTGTTTAAACTCTTCACTATATTTGGATGTAAACCTGGCCAATGTATCCTGTTTTTTCCCAACTTTCCAAAAGTGGGAGAGCACGTTAACACTTTCAACATCTTTAGTAGAGTCCATACCTTTACATCACCTGCAGGTGAAGGGAAAGCTACAGAGTAAAAAACATAAAGCACAGAGAATAAAATGTAAATTGGACACAAGCATTTCATGATGCAGCTTGACCATGGAAAGAAAAGGACAGAGTGAGATATATATAAATATATATATAAAAATATGTATATATGCTGTACATATATATACTGCCTTCATTTCACACACCTGTCATTCCAGTCCTCGCTCTCTGTCAGACTGGTTTATTAGTTGTGGTGTTCCTGCTGTGGACTTGTTGTCTGGATGTTGAAGAAAACATCTACTCATCACTGTGCTTCAGGGACTCAGGGTCTCATGCATTCTTCTTCCTCGTGTTACATTCTGCCCGGCCCATGTGAACCCAGCGACACACCCGCTGTGCCCTTCTCTTTGGCATCAGCTTGATCAGTATGCAAATGTCATGTATAGTCATGCATGCTATTACTACACTGTGTTTTGATGACTGTAACACCTTCTTTGCCTGCCTCAGCAAATCTGCCTCTCTTCCAACGCCAACTGGTCCTGAATCTGCAGGAAGGTTTTTAACAAGTCCAGTTTTAGCTTCTCTAGATTGGCTCTTCGTCATTTACACTGATTTGAAAATGTTTCTTCCTGACATAAAAAAAAGGGGGTCACATCGCTCTATACTCAGAGATGTTGCTCTCTTTGAGCACTGGTATGATTCTCGGGTCATCAGCACAGGGAGTTCTGTCTGCCGCAAGGTCAAAGCTGGCAAATAAAGGAGCTTTCGCTGTTGTTGCTCCCTGCTTCTCTGGCTTTCTCTTGACTTGGCACGTATTATTTGGGTGGTCGTTCTGCTTGTTTGTGCTTCCAGCTCTCTCTTTCCACTTTAATCTTTCATGTAAATCACTGTGCAACTTCTCTTTCCAAAAGCGAAGGCAACGTATGCTTGCTTGTCTGCTATAAATCTAAATTCATAGCTACACAATTTACACAAATGAAGGCACAAGTGGGTTTAGAAGCATGGAATACACAGATACACACACACACACACACACACACAAACACAAATCTATGAATCCAAACAAAAGTCAGTAATAGAAGCACGTGTTTCAGTGACAGGTGGTCGATTGTTTCATCACAGCGGCTCCGCACAAACACATGATGCCCGCACCTTCAAAAATCATCCCTTGTGCTGGAGACATATTGTCGGATTAGCAGTCATTACTGCGATAATTATCAATGTTCTGCATTTTTTTCAACTTTAGATCAATCCGTGCACATTTCATGCCATTGGGAAATACATGAACTAGCTGCTAGAAATCAGACAGCAGCTCCACAGTGCTTTGTTAGACTTATCCAGACAGGTCTGACGGGAAAACGCAAATGAGCGGAATAAAAAAAATGAAAAAGGACGGTCCAAGCCCACAGCACATGTACACATTCGTCTCATTCGCAGCTCAGTAAATCATGTTTTGGATAAAGCTGAACAAGGCAATCTGACTAAAAGATCTGCACTTTTAGCCTTTTCAGCAGCAAAGCTCTGGTGGCAGTGTCGGTTGGTGGTTCTGTTCAGACTGTAATATGTCCAAACTATCCAACAATGGAATGCAATGGAGCATTGTGCATTCATGGTTCTGAGATGATGAATGCACAAAGAGACTTTATCCCCTGACCTTTCATATCAAAAATAATGACATTCCTTGTGGCCTTTGTTGTCTTGCCACTCGGCAGCCATGTTACTGGCCTGCTATTTTGGGCCGATGTGACCAGGTCCTATCTAAATGAATGGAGAAAGATCCATGACCTTACTTTCAAAGGTCACTGGGACATAAAAACAGCATGTGTAGAATCACCAGTCAAATCTAATTAAAAAAACTGTTTTGTTGACTTTGCCCCAAAATTCGACTTAATGCTCTTTGTTCCCAAACGGTCATAGTTCTGCTACGTATGCACCTCCACTTCTTTTCCTTCTCCATCCAGAGTGCAGCGACGTGAGGCCATCAGCTCTCCCACCAGAGCACTTGAGCAAATGTGAGCGTTTTATGCGTAATGTTTGAACATCCTGTACATTAGCATGATACGGAAGCCCTAAACAGCCATGCATTCATGTATTTATTTTCCTCCGTTTTCTTGTGACAACAAGTTAATTTCATTTGTTTTCTCGAGATCTCGAGAAAATTATCTTGTTATCTCGAAATAACAACTGCTGTTTTCCCGTGATAACGAGTTAATTTCATTTGTTTTCTCGAGATCTCGAGAAAATTATCTTGTTATCTCGAAATAACAACTGCTGTTTTCCCGTGATAACGGGTTAATTTCATTTTTTAATGAAACTTTGTTTTCCCGAGATAACAAGTTAATTTTCTCAAGATCTCGAGATAATTAACTCGTTATCTCAAAATAACAACTGCTGTTTTCCCGTGATAACGAGTTAATTTCATTTTTTAATGAAACTTTGTTTTCCCGAGATAACAAGTTAATTTTCTCAAGATCTCGAGATAATTAACTCGTTATCTCAAAATAACAACTGCTGTTTTCCCGTGATAACGAGTTAATTTCATTTGTTTTCTCGAGATCTTATCTTGTTATCTCGAAATAACAACTGCCGTTTTCCCGTGATAACGAGTTAATTCATTGTTCTCAAGATCATCTTGTTAGAGTAATCAATCTTAGATAACTTTGTTTTCCCGAGAAAACGATATAATTAATTTGAGATCTTGAGAAAACAAAATGATAGTGTAGTATATTAAATCATTGCAGGAAACATCCTTCGGTGTAGCGATGTCAGAGGAGCAGGAGCAGATCGATCACCGCCTCACACATCTTTTCAATCAAGGCCTGACACAGGCTGAAATAGCATCATGCCTTGCTATTACAGATAATATACACATTACTGTGAGAAAAGACGGTCAGCAAGGCTTCACCTATATCAGCGGTGCAATCTAAGTGAGCCTGATGTTGTCGTTAACTACACAGCTGACCAGTTACGAGGTTCTCCGGGCGTCTCCATGGATACCGGATGATGACCGAGAGATGCAGATCAGCCCTATCAATTCTATTCAATATGCTTTATTGGCATGAATGTAACAGAAACAGTGTTGCCAAAACGTGAAGTAATAAAGACATTATAGTAAAATTAGTGTGTGTGTGTGTGTGTGTGTGTGTGTGTGTGTGTGTGTGTGTCATATCACAGTCATTAACTCGAAATTTTGAATTAATCATATTGTTATCTCGGGAAAAGAAAGTTTTGTTATCTCGAGATATCGATAAAATTATCTCGTTATCTCGGGAAAACGGCAGTTGTTATTTCGAGATAACGAGATAATTTTCTCGAGATCTCGAGAAAACAAATTAAATCAACTCGTTATCGCGGGAAAACGGAGGGGAAAAAATAAATGAATGCATGGCTGTTTAGGGCTTCCGTAGAATGATATCCTCCTCATACATGGCTATTAGACATCCATATGCAGCCGCACCAAATTGGTTTGAACGTAGATTAATCTCAACTGTCGTCGGTCCAACAGTGTGATTGGCTGATATCTTACCCGGTTTAGTTGTGAAAAAGCAGACGATTAGCCACTGGAGGCACAGTAAGAGGTGGGAAATGTGTCACACAACTGTCACTTATGGTGTCTCTGCCTTTTTTTATTCAAAATACTGTGGTTTGTGTCCTCTCTCTGTACTGTGACTGGTTGTACTTTGAGTATATTGCTAATGTTAGCACGCTAATACGCAAAAAATAAGGATGGTGAACACAGTGAACACTGTACCTGCTTAACATCAGAATGTTAACATGGTCATTGTGAGCATGTTACCATTCGGGTGTTAGCATTTAGCCCAAAGCACTGTCTGAACAGCCTCACAGAGCTGCTAGTATGGCTCAAAAAATAAAGAAGTTGTATTGTTCTAAACAGATTTACTTTAGGGATGCAGATGCAGGATCCAGATATCGCATGGCCGTTACCGATAAAACAGCATATAAAACAAATTTCTTAACCTGCAGTTTGTGCACACCTGAGGGTAAGAACAGCTAAGATGTACAGAATAAACATGGATGATTTGATATTCCATAGCTCTGATAAGATGCGTTTAGCTGAGATTAACAGACTGAAGCAGTTTGGCGTCATGAGTGCGACAACAGTGTTTCTCCTCTCTGTCTGTAGAGGTGCGTACCACCACCTACTGTGTTAGAGAGTGCAGATGCTGCGCTCAATTAAGCCAACAAAAGAACTTTGGTTTCGCATTATTGACTCTATTTATCAGCTATAATTTCATTATTGATGATGTAATGTTCCCATAATCAGTCACATACATATCCTGCATCCGCAGATTTTAGCGTCGATTTCCATTTTCATGAAGTACTCTGAGAAGAATCGCTCCAGGGGCTGCATATGATAGAAACAGTAACTGAAAGCTTTATCCTGCTTTTTTATTTTTTCACCAAAAGAAATGTAACAGCAGGAAGAAGTATTTTCTTGTCCACTGCTGTATTTCTACCAACCAGCCGTGAGCACGACTCTGTGGAAGTTACTGCGTTTGCAGACTGCTCCGGCCCTGATCTTAATATGTTTGGTGCACTGGATATCTGGCAGGAGCGAGATGTTTAATACCAACTAGGCGGACTTGCACAACTTTCCCTCTACAGCAGAGATGAAATAAAAAATAACTCTCAGAGTTTACGCAACGCTTTTAAGTCTGATACAGCTTGTGATCACTGATTAAATTGGTTTAAATAGCAGGGTGGTCGGAGGGTGTGTGTGTGTGTCCTCTGGTTTGATATAAATTGGTTAAATTGGCGCTTGTAGCGTTATTTTGCAACTCTCTCCCCCTCGCTCCATCGCAGGGCAGGTGCTCATAAGGGAGAAGCATTTGAAAGAAAAAGACGTCTTTTATCCCTCGTATCAATAAGCAGATGCCTTCGCTCCACCTCTGGATGATGTATCAAAGGACGGAACTAGAAAGTCTTGGAAGCAGCTTTGGCCCCTGCTGACTGGTGACTGTAGGTGAATGAATATTCACTGATAAACTACACACTGGAGGTCACAGCTGGAGACTATCCGTGTAGCAGCCAGAACGCACTGGCTGCATTCACCCTGCAGGGAAGTATGGCTGCTTCTCCTCGCTCTCCTCACGGGACAGTTAAATCCTTTACACATGCTAATGAGTCACACTGACAACCTATTCTAGTATCAGGCACACATGAAGTGCTGATTCAGATTCAGAGGAACGCTGCACACCATAATATGATGCTGTAATATCAACACAGTTAGAGCCATGTTCCACTTATGTATGAAGGATACGTCAACAGAAACGCCAAAGAATGTCGGGTTAAAGTTAGAGCAAGAAATTACAAATAAGGGATTTAGCATCGTCGGTCTGTAATTAATGTTGCTGTGGTTACATGGTTACACTCGATACGCTACGTCAGCAGAACATCCACTTCCACTTTGTATGCCGCGGTGGTTGTTCCTCCGTTCTCGACAGCAACAATTTTCTCAGGAAATCAATTGGGCTCAACAACAGTTCTGCACCCAGACCCGCTGCAGTCTAACCAGAGGGCTAACACATGGATTAGCTGCTTCGCTAAACTAGCATGTATTACAAGTTATCTCAAGGAAATTGAATCGAACGCAACTGGATTTGGTTTTTGTCTTGAAGACGTTTCGCCTCTCATCCAAGAGGGACTAGTCCCAGCCTAGTCAGCGAGCAGGAACTGATGAAGCCTCTTGGATGAGAGGCGAAACGTCTTCAAGACAAAAACCAAATCCAGTTGCATTCGATTCAATTTCCTTGAGATAACTATGACCTGGATGAATGAGAATATTCACAGACATGTGTTACAAGGTGCAGTATAACCACTGCTAAAAGATCTAAAGGGAGATACAAACTGGTTGATGTATATTGTGCTACAGTTTGCTCAAACCAACAGAAACCTTCAAACAGCTGTGACTGTGCTCCCATTGGGACCCATCAGCATGTAGCTAACAAGTGGCAGCCAGCAACATGTATGTTGCATTTCATCATATATTCAGGCACACAGTACACAAACTGACAGGTGGACTTCACTCAATTGATTGTCAGCTGCTGCTGCTGCCGCCTGTCGATATTTTTCGGAGCAGAGGACTGATGTCTTCATTCCTGTGGCCTCCCCACCTCCTCCTGGTCCCCTCGGCTCTTCTCCGCTGGCAGTGAATTGACACTCAGCCTTGCTGCTGTTTGGTGCTTGTTGTGTAAAATAGGTGTTATTCACGGCCGTCGCAGGAGACTGAAAACGGCAACTGCCTGCCGGCTAAACAAGAGAGCTCATCACTCTACTCCGGTACAATGAGTAAAACACATTTCGGTATTCATTTCATGCCGTTGTCAGGTCTAATCAATGGATGCATTTCTTCTGCTAGAATCAGCACTCCAAACGTTCACCTCGACTGCAGGAGCATAGACCTAGTTGATAATGTTAGTTTGCATTTATTAACTGCATACTGACATGCTGTAGTTGTAGCTTGGTACTAGTGTATCACTGCACATCTGTCTCCACCACGACAGACAGGAAAACACCAGAGACATCATGGAGCCCACTGAGGCGATTATACAAGGTTTGCTAATTGTCCTAATTGTTGCCTTGACCTAATCCTGAACAAAACAGAAGACAAAAAGCCACAAACAAGTTGGTAGACTCAGAAATTAAGATTGTGTGGTGAAGTTTTGCGTAGCTTTGATGCAAGACTTAATGTCTGAAAGACAATTTGTCCGTGACTTCGGTGCACTTGCACCTCGGAAGATGCTTGCATTACTCTTGTCGCCGTAGTCCGTGCCATCAGTATTACTCTGTGTTTGGGTGTACACAATTACATTACTTGCTCGCTAATTTAGTTGTACGATGGACTCCACAATTACAAAGTGGAATGAGCCACAGCCCAGAGTCGCAGGAGTTACATTTCACTTCTCACATCACAAGTGAAGGAGAGTTGACCAATAAGATGAAGGCAGAGGATTCATTGGAAAAGCGGGAAAAAAAAAAAAGCGAAAGCAGCTTTTTTACACAATGCTAATGTGGAACCTCGTAACATTAATGAGGGAAAAGGAGTTGGTTGCTTCGCTGATAAGTTGGCGGCATGCTGCCTGTCGCCTGCAGCTCTTCATCTAACACCTCCTTCTTGTCCCACATACTGAATAAAACTCCTCCATGACTTACTTCAAACTGATCCACGGTCAACAAATGCAGAAAATGACAGCTGCTGGACACATTTTTGATCAATCATAGTGTTAAGATAGTTTCTATGTGATGGTAGTTACGTGATTTACGTAGGTTAACTTACTAATGTAATATATCAAATACAGACAAATGACTCTTGACTCTTGGTCAGAATGGGACACGAAGCCCAGTGTCTGAAGGGAAAGTCCAGAGAAGGACCCACCTCGACCACCTCCACACGCTGCCTTTTCACTATCTTCTTCTACTGCACGAGAGAATCATTTCAGGAAGAGATGCTAGCGGAAACCTTGACCAGGCTACTGTATCTGATGTGTTGGGCTGTGAATACTCAGAATGACTCTGACTGAATTGGATCAGATGTACAACACATAAAAAATGTCAAGGTTCATAATCAACAATATTGTTTTCTTTTCTGAAAAAATTTAATTTAAATTTTGAAAGAAACAAAGAAAATACAGTGACAAAGCTATACTATACTTTCTCTGTTTTTGTGAAGTGTAATCCCCTTCATCTTCCTACCTCCTGTTTCTAGCTACCAGTTTATTCATACGTTATGTTAAAAAAAATCCCTGTACCAAGGCTGAGTCCACAAAGTCATTAATTTTCAATGCAGCAGCTTCACAAAGTGTCTCTTGATGACATCACAGTCAAGGGTTTCTGGTTCCTTTGACACAGAAAAGTTGAAGTTGCTGTATTTACGAAAGCAGTGCTCCCGGTCTCTGAGCCATTAACAGTGCACTGCGCCGCATCAGTACTGCAACATCTTCCACAGTCTCAGCTTTTCCTCTGCGCTTCTCTCACTTCACCAAGCAAATCTGCCGCACAGAGGCCAAACCCATCGTCTCTTTTCCAAAGTACTAGATGCCGTTAGCATGCCAGTTAACAGAGCGAGGTGGAATTACTGCAGCGGGCTGCTGTAGTGTTCGGTGACTGCATGTTGCTGATGGGTATACTGTGTCTCCACCAGGCGATACAGTATATGTCTCTGGCGTTCGGATCAATAAGTGAGTGTAAACCGCTGGAGCAAGAGGTAGAGACACAATTACAGCACTGCTCCATGTTGTCCTTTCTTTTGCTCCTGAAATTATCATTTTTATCTGTATTTAATTCATATACAAACTCTTATGTATTCATTCATTCACAACAGCAGCATCCTGTGTTGTATGTACTATCGCCAGAGGAAATCCCAATTTGGTTTGGGATTTACAGAGTAAAAGCTGCGTAATAAGGCTTTGTCTTGGATTTAAGTTGCTGGTGCATAGCCAATTACTCTGACAGACTGCCAAACCTATATTTCCCACTGACAAACAAACATCGAGGCTGTGATTAAGGTGGGTTGAAGCCCAAACAGGCCAGCGCCACAGCTAACAGAGCCGGACAGATTAGAGGGAGTCTGAAATGAACACCAGCCAATACTGCTGAATTTTGGCATAATGACCGTCTCAATCAGCTACTCTGGCAGATAAGCAGCTAACAAGGTGACTAGTGGAAAAGATTCATTTTCAAAATGCATTTAAATGATTGAAGGCGCTCATAAATCCGGCTGATTAAGTACACAGATCTAAAATCTTGTGGACAAGTGATGTAGTTAATCTGCCAGATACACTTTCACAACTAGCATACACACATAGCGTCGCGCACACGCTGCTCAATTAACTCTGACCTTCAGCTAGTCAATAAAAAGCAGATGACCATGCTCAGCTAATTACGTTTGGCATCTGATTTGCATTTTTTTAGGCTTCTGATCTGAAAATCTAAAATTAAAGACACACTAGCGTTGTTTTTGTCATCAGTAAAATCAAAATTGCATTGTTATGGTGCTTACTTCAGTTCCGCTAAGGCTGCTACAGCTGCTCATTGTCTGGGTTTAGCTTCAGTCCAGCAGCCACGATTTTCTTGGATGAAATTAAAACATTGGTATTTCGTTTGTTCGACGACTTGGCATATGACATCAGTTTTGTACTTAATCCTAATAAACACCAAAGAGAGACTTCTGAAAGTAACATTAGCTTGATAACGCTAAATGTCAGTTTGCTGGGCTGCGTGTTTACGTGGTTTGTCCCAGTTGTTTTCTTGTCACTTCTTACTATTTTCTTACTTTTCATGGTGGTTGTAGCTGAATTTTTGTTATTTCATCTTTCTTCTTTGGTAATGTTAGCGAAAATTACTGAAACATAAGATGCTGCTTATTAGGTGGCTAACTTAACGGGTGATGGAGGGTACAGATGAACCAATCAGGAGCTGACAACTCTGATTCTGGCATACCTGCATGTATGAAACTTGTTGTTAAAACTTGTGGTTAGTTGTTTTATGTTGAAAGTGTATCCTCGAGTCATGTTATGTCATGTTTACGTCCAACTTCCTCGAGTCATGTTATGTCATGTTTACGTCCAACTTCCTGTCTTTGTCTGTTTTCCCGCCCTTTTTCTTGTTCACCTGTGCTCCATTTGTTCATCATTCCTGTGTATTCCAGCAGGTGTTTTTCCCTCACTCTTGGTTGGTTTGTCCGTGTCTCCCGTGTCTTCTGAGTTCCTGCCTGCTCCCCGGTCATTGCGTGTCCTCTGCGTCCCGGCTTCGTTGCCCGTGTCGTCTGGTTTGAATTCAGTTTTGTAGTTCTCTTCAGTTATTTTTTTGTATGTTCCCATGCCTGCGTTTTGTTGCTTGCATTTTGGACTTTGGATATCATATTATTGTTAAACCTCGTTTTTGTTCTTTTACCTGCCTGCCTCTGTGTCTCGCGTTCGGGTGCCTCTTCGATATCTTGCGTTGGAGCCAGTGTTGGGTTTTGACGTCAACCCAAATTTAATTTCCAACTTAAAGTCTGCTCGACGGTCTACGGTGTTCAACTTCTTCCAGACATTAAACTGACGTCCGGTGCCGGCCGGGCGCCCTATCTGCTCCGGCCATCTGGCTGGCGGAGTTACACAGTTACACCTGCGCACTGACTCAACCCAACCTGACCGCAGGTACTGTAAACATTCGAGGTGGCTGCGTACTGCCTGCCAAGACGTAGGAGAGAGACAGAAACAGTGCCAATGCATCAGGGATCTTCTTTTTCGTTGTTGTTTTTTGTGAAAACAAGGGCAGGAACAGGAAAATATGATGATATTTCATAAAACACATATTTGGAAATGTAACTAAATACGCATTACGTTACTTGTTACAACAAAAAATGCCCTGAGTAGTCAAATGTGTTACTTTGTGATGCGATATCCCCAACATTGATGAACATTAGAGTAACAGTCTTGAAAATACAGCTCCGCCTGAAACAGATCTTAAATAGAATTCCACACAAAAAGATCTGGGAGTGAAACTTTAACCTTAGGTGGGTTTACCCTCCACCGCCTCTCTGGTGCTGCTCTGCATTATTTCATCACACCGAGCGGCACGTTACTGCCTAATACCGTTGGACAGGAACACATCCGATTTTCTGCATTTTGGGAAATATTCAGAGTTATGCCGATGAATATGTATAAGGCTCGGTTTGAACCGCAGCGGCACATGTGTAAAGTGAATTCCTCCAGAGACCGGCTCTGATGGGTACAACCTCGCTCTCACACAAGACGATCTGACGGCGGCAAACCTCTGAGCAGGAGCGACTGATGCACTTATCTGAAGAACAGAGAGCGAAAGAGAAAGAGAGAAAAGCTGGGAGGAATTTTAAGAGAGGACCCGGCAAAATGGGAGGAAAGTTAGAGGAGGCTCTGGGGAAAGTTGGGACGATGGAGTGAGAAAGAAAGGTTGGCGAGGAGGGGGGAGAGGGGGAGGAGGAGGGAGGGCGGTTGGTAGTGGCAGTGAAGAAGACACCTTGAGAAGGAGAAAGAAGAGGAGGAGTGACAGACAGTGGAGGGAAAAGTGCAGACACTCGAATCAGGCGCAAGTTTTCTGCCGTGGAACTTAGTTCAACTTAGCTGTGTTACAGCTGCGAGGGGAAGGAAGGAGGAAAAGTGCAGGGAGATGGAGAGGAAGCAGATGTAAAGGAGACGGAGAGAGCGAGGAGGGAGACGGAGATGGACGTAAAGATACAGAAAATGAGACAGAGACAAAGTCGTTCTGCTGCAGCGAATATCTGTCAGTCTCTCGTTCACAACAAAGAAGGCAGCGATGTGTGGCCATGATTGTTCTTGGTGATTTCCCTACTGGTCTCACACACACACACACACACACACCATTGTAAGTGTCGACAACACACACACACGTTGAGCACCACGGCAGTGATTAGATAGGCTTTTGAAGGAATGGCGCGCGTTGAGTAATGCCTGTTCACCTATCAGAAAAATGTGCGTGCGTGTGTGTGCATGTGTGTGTGTGTGTGTGTGCAAAGTGGTTGGGGATCCTCCAGGCGTTTAAAAGCTGAATGCATCCCTCAGCCTGCGCGCACACACACACACACACACACACACACACAAACACGCGCACCTCAGTGACTGTTGCACCTCAGGAGGTGGAGGATCTAATCATTTTGGCAGGAAGCTTTTAACATCAGTGCCAGTGTTTAATTCAGAGGAGTCGCTCCCATCAGCCCCTCTGTGCATCACGACGGGGCCTGACAATAGAACAAACGCGCCCGGCCACGGGAGAGGAGAGGGGAGAGGAGGGCCGCGAGAAGTTTTCTTCCGAAATTGCAAATATTCGTCAGCTGTTTCTCAGCGAAGGTACGCCTCATCATGGAATATAGATGAAGTTCGGAGCTTATAAGTAATGAATTACACACCACTGGTGTCTCAACCTTTGCATTTTTTAGGCCACTTGACTTGACAACCTTCAGTTGCTCGTCCCCCGCCCTCCGTCAGTTCAGACCCAGCTGCCAGGTAATTAAAATCAAATTAGTGTCAACTTTCTGTCCGACTGATTCCAGCTTTTTCCAGTTGTCTTGCCTGATGGCTGTGTCAGCGACGTGGGTGTCTAACTGCAACCTGCTGAGCAATAAACTCGATTCCTCGCGGCCGTGTAAAAAAGAAATCAGGAGAAGATTAAATGCTTACAAAAACATTCGCTAAAAGTGAAAACTAAAAATAGCGGCTGGCCTGTGACTGGCTCCACCTCGGAGAAGTCCGCTTGGCAGGAGCCGAACACTAAGTTAGTGCCTTTGAGCAGACGCACTTCAGTTTAAAGGATTTTTGTTTTCATTCCTTCATGCCAATCCCTGAGATAATTACCTTGTTTATATTCCACTCTCTGTGGCCGTTTATCATTCCACCCAAATCTTATGCAAATGCATCCACACACTCTAAAAATAATTATCACAGTTTCTGTCAAAATTATGCGCAGCTACAATGTGTGCTTTATTCATACAGTAAGTGCCTATGCAGCGTTATGAGGCGGCGTGTTCAAAAATACACAACATTATGTAACAGCCTATCAGAGAGCACTGAAATGGCACAAATAGAGCTCCAGACTACACAGCACGGAGAGGAAGCCTCATCATCTGTCGCCACACGGAACACATTTAGTTTATGTGGCAGCGACGCAAAGTGGCTCTTCACATTAAAGGAGAATCTGATGATGTTCTCCGCGCCGAGTCGCTTTCAAAACAAATATTGAAGCATAAATCTGTGACGCTTAGCAAATGTGACAGAGCATCTAATAGCGTCGCTGCTGGGGAGTTTATATCTTTATCGCCTCGCGGTGGAAATTGGATTTGTCATTGTTTAGTCTGAGACTGTTGAAATTGGGTGTTAGGCAGTGGCGCGGACTCACGTTAAACAACGTGGGAGGACGACGAGTGCTCCGGCCGGGTTTGAGCTTTTTCGAGCAAGCAAAACCAAATCGCGAAAGAAAACCATCAGCGATCAGTCAACAGGTCCACTGATTATCAGTTCAATCAATTTTTAATTTTTTTTATTGTTTCCTTCACAGGTATTACAAAAGGCCGTCATCTGAGTTTTCCAAACATGCATTCACAAATGAAAACAAATATCGACACCAACCTCAAACTAAAAACACAACGTCAACAGGTACAGATAAATAAAAACAAAAAGAAAAATAATAAGACAAGACACTGGCATACGTGTTTGAAGTACAAACAAAAGGGAAGTAAATAAATAAATAAAATAAATAAATAAAAATGAAAAAAATCATTTCAAAAAATCATTAAAATGATATCAGTACATATACTACACATGTGCACACATCTCATATTGTACCTGCATGCACTGACACACCCGCCCTGTAAACAGCCATACATGCACAACATATGTAGTGAACACTTGACCTGGAGGGAAACTATTTTCTCCCGTTCCCCTTAATCTCCTCCTCGTAACGCAAGTCGAACGTGCTGCACTGTAGGCTTGGTTTTAAATGATGTGTACATCAGATTTACCCTACGTTTCCCTGATCTGTGTTGGAAAAGACTCCCAAATTTCTGTATAGATGTCCTTTTCCCATTTATTTTGTATATTAGTCGTTCATAAGAGGCAGTTTCTGATAGGGCTGTGAACCGTTCAGAGGAACAACACCCACACCCAGGCTGTCAATAATCTTTTTTATGACCCTCTGCCAATAGGTGGCTAGGCTGGGACACTTGAGAAACATATGGACCATGTCCCCTCGTTCTCGTTCAGCTTGGCGTTGCCAGCAGATATCTGAATGACTCAGGCCTGCCCTAAACTTCCAATAGAGTCTGTTGAGTATTTCAAATTGAATAAGTTTAGACCTGGTATCTCTTATTGGGTTTAACATCTCCTTAACTGGTATATTCCATTTCTCATCTTCATACATTACCCCTAAATCCCTTTCCCACGCAGCTTTTAGTCCTTTATGTTTCCTTTCCAAAGGGACTGTAGTCCAAAGACCATTACATTATAGTAATTCCTGCAACGATGTCGGAAGACCCCATCATACGGTTGAATAATGAGGGAGTTTTTATTTGTCTTCTGGGGCAGCAAATGCAAAACACAGCCTTTCAGTAGCTGTTACACTTCAAACCGAGCCCATTTACACAATTAATGGCTGATTTAAGTAATAATGTTATGAGTGAAGGAAACAGGATAGCAGGGAAGGAACTGATGATACTGGGAACATAGGTAAAGTGCAGTAAAAAAGACAAAGACCGGATATGGAACGTAAAACATGTCACACAGGGAGAGAACACAGAACAGGAAATAACGGAAATAAAAACCCAAACCATGACATGATTATCAGATTTGCTAATCAGCATTAATCCATCAGAATGAGTTTAACCCAATAAAATAAAGTTATCCAAAAAATACAGAGGGGTGAAAAGTACACTATTTGCCTCCAAAATGTAGCGGAGTGGAAGTATAAAGTAGCAGAAAATGGAAAGTTAAATACAAACTTGTACCTAAGAATGTACTTAAGTGGAAGCTGAGAAAATGTACTTAGTTACATTCTATCACTGAGTAGTCTGTCATTCCCTGACTGCAGCGATGTGCTCGTACCTCTCTCACACTCCGGGAGTGAGTCGACACGTCCACTGAGCTCTGTCACACACAGGTTACCATCTGTAGAGGTTCAGCCAGTAACACAAGTACAAGTCAGTGCGTGTAAGACGACATAAGCTCAGACGATAATGATAGCGTACTAACACCAGGCTTCCATGTCACCACTTTGTACCAGAACACCTACAAGAGGGCTCCCTATTCCAGCGCCAGTGGGGTCAGGTGGAGTTTAAAAAGTCATTTTTCATGACCTTCTCAAATGAATGCAGCACTGAAGAAATGCAGACATTACTTATGTATTATCATTATTTATGCACACAGCTGCACTTTGTCTGCCTTCTATACATCCCTCTGTATGAAATATCTGTACCGTCCCTGCTATGCATTTTCATAAAAACCTCTGTAGCCCTCAACCAGGTGCCGTCTAGCTGTCACACCATCTACAGCTACCAGGTAGAACAGCGATGCACTGCGTTTCACCTCGCACTACAAACAAGCACTTAAAGCCTCACCTCACACAAACAAGCAGCGTCGTCGCGGCGCAAAACAGTACCGCACAGGTGCTGCGGAGGTGATTGAATTCTTCGACACACACCAGTCTTTGCATAGCAGGGAGAGTGGGAGGGAGGAGAGGCGCAAACCGGCGTGCTATGTGGGAAAAAGTCTAGTTCAGCTGTCTTAACGTTGTCTTCACGAACTCCGACAGTGTCAAAGAGGAAGAGATCACAGGCGGCCTCAGCTCTCTGGGTCTCATTTTGGGGGTGACATTCTGGTCGCTGTAGCTTGGAGTATCTGCAGCGAAACCCTTTAACAGCTATCCACTATCAATCTTCCTACTGTATATGCAGTCTGGGTAAGGAAGCTCAGGTGTCCTCCTCCATCTCTTCCCAGGGAAATTTCCCTTGGCATTCCTGTGCCTGAAGCTATGTGTAATCCCTCCACCATGTTCTGGTTTTGTCCCATGGGTCGTCTTCCAGCTGGGTGGGTCTGGAACGCCTCCAACAGCGTTGCCCCCAGGAGATGACTTAACATGTTTTCCTCTGAGCTCCCCTTCAGATGTTGAAGCTCCTCGCCCTTTCCTGATGCTAAGGGAACTCGTTTCAGTGGCTTTCATCCTCAGTCTCATTCTAACTCGACCCAAAGCTCACAGCTCATAAAGTTGTTTTTTAAAACGTTAACTACATTGACTGGAGAATCACAAGCTTCTCCTTCAGGCTCGGTTCCCATGACAGTCCAGTAAAATGTCTACATCACCAGCTGGCCCGTCAAACTCAGGTTCTATCCTACCCCTAACCCTCTGGTTCTCTGGCATCATATATGGAGGACCTGGCATGTTAACACAAAAAGTCTTTGTCAACATCAACATCATCATTGCTTCTCATTAGCAGAATGTGGGTAGCACATTCTGTTATGCCTCCAGGATGTTGGGCAAAGCGAAGTGCATTAAAGTAGGTTGTCTGGCATTGTGCAAACTAGATGACAATGGGGAGGTCCAGTGTTGTGTGCTTGATAGGATACTTTCAAAACAGAACAGACTTATATAAGGTTTAGGGACTTTCCTCAATTCAAGAAGCTATACGACATGATACAATTCAAGGTCCACCTTGTAAGACAGTTGGCTAAAAAATCAAATTTCTTATAAGTTGGACCTTTAAGCATCCAATAAGCCATGAAAAATGTTAGAAAACATTTAAAAATAAGTTCATGTTTTGTCAGACATTTATCTGAAATTATCTCACAAATTAAAATGAGAGTAGTTTACAATTTCCTTTCAATTCGTTCATTCATGTATTTAATGCCGCATTTATACAAAGTATTTTATAAGTGCATTGTGAAAGATCCTGACCGTGAATACAGAAAATTATCACTGGATTCTGCAGTTTCCTGCAGGTCTACAATAGTGTTTTAGTGTCTTTCAGCTCATTTTGGGGGGTTTTTTGTCTGACAACATTTCCTTCACGCTCACTGCTCTTATTGACATTTCATACCAGCGGCAGGCAGGTGTTTTCTGTGAAAAACCATTAAAAACTCATCGTGCACCAATGCCTGCCACAAAAGAGCAGAAAAACAAAGTTAGCAGCCGGCTGGTGAATATTGTGGAGCGTTTAGCACAATGAGCCAGGGTTGGGTGGCGACCAAAACAGAGCTGAAAGGAGAATGAACATTGGACGTCCATGTGTCAGGTGTCAAATAACAAGACTCATAATGAATCCTAATGTTGTGCTTTCTCTGCTCCATGTCTAAATACGACACTAGCATTTTAGTCATATCAGCTTTATAACATGATTTTATCTGGAGGTTTTCCTGGGGATAAAGGTGTTAACAGTGGAGCCTCACTCACTGGTGGCAGGGTGATGTGAGGTCACAAACCTATGGATCTGTGACCCAGTTAATCTGTTAAATACTCCATCCAAGAATGTTTTTGAAGGAAGCGACTTCCTTCCTTATTTAATTAGTGAAACACTTACTGACTATGTCCAGGCTTGCCCCCCCCCTCCTTGTACCTATGACCTTAGTGACCCTCAGAGTCATTACAGCCACCAAACACCTTTTTGACCTTTTCCCATGAGGCACGGAGTATTGATTTACAATAAGCTAACATGTTTGAGGAAACAGAGGCTGGTTCCTGATTTAACAGAATATAGATGTGTGTGTTGGGCATTAGTGGCGTTCCTAGTTTAACTACATGTCTCAATGGCATGGTGGCAGTTTTGCTGTTTTCTGAATGAAAAAGCGTTTCAGGAGCTTGGCTCTGTTATTTATCTAGCAGTGCATCCACACAGGCTATATGTTCCCAGGCACTCTGACATCATGTGCATATCATTAGGGTGACACCTTTAACATACAAAGCTGGAGAACATGCCACTTCATAATTAAGTAAAAAAACAATGAGTGTAAGTGTTCCTTACTCGTGATAAACAGAGGTGGAAAGAGTACTGAACATTTGTATTCAAGTAAGATTATTTATATTACTGGAATATTACTCAATTACAAGTAAAACTGCTGGTATTGAAATAATACTTAAGTAAAAGTACAGAGTATTCTTCTCAAACGCTACTCGTTAGCTACTCACTGGGTATAAGTTGCTTTTTAAACATTGCTGTTTAATGCATTATCAATAGCAGGCATTCAATCAAAGGGGTTTCTGTTCCTCCTGCTCTGTTCTGCTCAGCGGTCATGGTCACCCCTCCAAACCCCGGCCGGCTGCAGGTGCCAGCATGAAGTGAATGAAGGGGCTTTTTTTCATGATATAAAATGAACTAATTTACCCATGCTATGACAACATAACGGTAATCAGAGCACACAAACATAGAACAAGCCGAGTGCTAAATATGAATCTTGAATCTATGAGCATTGTCCATATTATAAATATTGATGCGAGGATGGACTATACACACTATATTCTCTGCAGTGATTGGTTGTTATCTTGAAACAACTAATCAAAGCAGCTCTAAATGCACATATATCGTAGACAACTGGACTGGTTTCAGTTTCTTCGAAGACGTTTCACCTCTCATCCAAGACACCTGGCTGGGCTGTCGTGCAAACAGCGGTGATACAGCGGACTGCTAGCTGTAAACCATCGCCCTCTTCGGCTCGCCCAGCCTGCTCGCAGCCGTCTCTGGGCCAGGCAGAGTGGTCAGGTCAGGACTACACCTGGCAGACTGTCCCTCAGCACACATAACTAACCACAGCAGAGTGAACAGCAGAATGTCCCTCCCCCTGCTGCTCACGCTTCCCCCAAAACACAACAGCGGTGTCCACGGTCCTGAAACAACAGCTAATCAGCTGTATCTCAGAAGAACATTTGATGTTTTTGATATTCATCTATCGATCCATACAGCTCAAACAGAGGGGGCAGAAATACAGCTGAGGCCTGCTGCACAGTTTTGGTTTTGGTTTGTCCGTGTGTCAGGGTTTTCATTGGCCTGTCTGTGATTGGACAGCCTTACTGGCTACAGAAATGCAATTGTAAGGTTTAGATATTAATTCAAAGTGTAGTCAGAACTCTATTTAGGATTTAGAATTGTGTAATGCATACTTAAGTAAGAGACTTGCTCAATAAAATACTCAAGTACAAGGACCTACAAAAAATGACTTGATTCCAGTAGTGAGCAGGTGTTTTTACTTCCACCCCTGGTTAATAGGAAAGAAAAAAGGTCAAATTGTCTACAAACAACATTTATCTAACTGACATGCTACTCAAGTGTAATGAGATGTTTTTGACGAACATACTTTCTGATTCTGACTTTTTTTCGGTGAGTTTTGAGTTTACTTAATGTAAAGACGGCAGAGGGTGAGGACGGAGAGGAACTGGTCCCGAGGTGATACATGACTTAAAGAGCAACGTCAGAGAGAAATGGTGTGTTCGGGGTCCTTACTGTACAACCCTGAGAATAAGCTGCTGTCAGCTTCAAAGAGGTCAAACGCCACACGGGCCATCCAGGCTGTTCTCTGGCCACGGTGGTCTGAGTCGAGACCTTTAAGGTTAGAGGAACATATGAAGGGTTCTGTAGAAAGACAGCTTATTGTTGAGTGTCGCTGTTATTGCGCTTTGGGTTAGCGACTTGACAACCTGTGAATGACACTCAACAATCAACTGTCTTTCTCCAAAATCGCTCAGACACACACACACACACACACACACACACACACACACACACACACACACACACACACGGCCTGGAAATGAAAACAAAGAACAGCAGATTGGAGGGAGTGGGACTTGATTCTCTGCTCAGGATGCAATCACGCCTCCAAACCCTGACTTTACGAATAAAAGATGTTTGCTGCTCATACTTTTATTTGATTATGTAACGTTATTTCTGGCTGACGAAGTCAGTTCACAGGGCCACATGTGGATTTGTGACAATTTCAGCCACTTTCTAAACTAATTGACAAATTGTACATATGTCCTACTGGCGTGCTCTTGGGCATAGCACTTAACCCTGTAACTTCCCTCCAGGGGCGCCGAGTTGTCCGCAGCGATGCCAGCAGCAGATGGGTAAATGGAGTGACTTAACGCTCTGCCATGGAAATGAATCTGACCGACGAGGATGTGAATCTGATAAAACACACCTCGCACACGTACACACAGAGCGGATGCTCACGGTCCTGCAGCGGAGGCCGCCGGCCGCCACTCAGTGCATTATTCAGCCTAAAAGCTTGTAAAGCAGAGCTCACAACGGAGCTGCGATGAAAGTTTGATGTTTAAAGAAACAGTTTAGCTTGCCTGTGTTATGTAAAGCAGCAACGCAGCGGACGAGAGACGGGCAGAAGACAGGAAGGGAGAGAAGAGAGAGACAGACGAGGGACACGAGGACAAACACAGTGAGTGACAGCAGCGAGAGACAAGAGCAGGAAGAGACGGAGAATCCTAGAAAACCAGGAAGCAGAATGAGAGAGAGTGAAATGCAAATGCGACTAGATGGAGTGTGTGTGTGTGTGTGTGTGTGTGTGTGTGTGTGTGTGAGAGAGAGAGAGATCTCAGATGAATTAATGAAGATCTCCCTGAGGCACAAGCTAACATCTCCAGATGAGACACAAGTTACAACCTCTCAGACCAAACACGAGTCAGCAGAACAGAGAGGAGCACAGAGCCGAGACAAACAGCCGCCTGCAGCAGCACAGAGCAGAGAGTCGGTCCTCAGCAGCACACACTCTGCGCCATGATGCTGAACATCATCTACAGCAGGAAAATCACAGCTTTTTAGGAAATAAGATGATGGGGAAACAGTACCCGAAGCTTTGGTGTAACTTTAATGGATTCAAACTATTTCACTTACTTTATTTTCCTGGAAGACTTCTTTTAAAATGTTGAAAAAACTAAACAAACAAAAAAAAACCTAACAGTGCTCCACATAGCTCATGAGGCGTCTTCTCTTCTCAACTGATTTGAAAAGATGTTATTTAGTCCCTGAACAGTGCACGGTCGAGCTTGTGCACCCTTCAGACAGGGTGCACACTAACACTTTTAGCTTTACAGTGAAGATTTCAGCTTATAAAAAGTACTTATTTCTGTGTCCTTTTATTATAAAATTGCAACTTCTTGCAATTTGCATATTGCACTCAGTCGTATCGTGATTTAGATAATATTTCGATTAAGTAAGACGTCACGTCTTCTCTGCTTTTAAACACAATTATTGACACCTCCACGTCGGAGTATGTCGATGTTGTGTTTACAGAATGCTCTGCTGCCCCCATGTGACTAAAAAAAAAGTCCAAACTCGCTGCTTTTAGCAAACTTGGATGTTGTGACATGTTTCCAGCTGCACTACGAGGCTTTGGTGAGGACATTTTAATCAGAAGAGAAAGAGCTTCATTGATTGATTGATATTAATTTATTTAAAAAAAGAAATTATCTTTGTTTTCATGATTGAATAAACTGAATAAACAAACTGACCTTAAAGGACAACACAATTTATGCTGTCTTACTTTGTTTACATGTGGCGGACCCTGCCACCTTTCTAGCTTCAAACAGTGCTCTGAGAACAGCTTGTTTACTCACTTATGGCAAACTTAAATATTCCTGAGTTTGTATTATTACCTCATTAATATTGTAGTCGGAGTTTAAACTCCACACTGCCCCTTTAACACTACGCTGATTGTTTTGTGAGACACAGATCTTAAGAGCATCTTTTCACAGTTGCATTTGAGTCCCCTTAATCATCCATATGATGTGATGATTGCTTCGGGTTTGTCTCTTAAAGTTAATCACTTAATTAGCAGCATCGACCTGACATTTTAACTCGTCCTAACAGGAGCAGATGTGTTGTGTCGGCCTTCGGCGGTGTCCCGATCAGATATTAGCTCGGTCAATTATTATGACAAATTCTGTAATCATCGCTGTTCTGATCGATCATGTTGTTGTTCTCTTTGATGCTTCCCTCCACTCTCCACGCTCCACTTCCTCCCCTCCTCTGCGTCTAAAGTCAGAGGAAATGAACCGTGCTGTCCCATTGATCCGGCAGATCACACATGCATGCATACGCACAGAAAAACGCAGCAACTCTCTCACTGTCTCTCTCACACACCCACACACACACCTCCCTCCTGCGAAGAAGACAAAGTGGGAGGTATATTGTGGTGGACGGAGCCACTGACCTCCTTGTTGAGTTAATGAGCTTTTATTGACTCCAGCACCTGAAGCTGCTGCTGTAACTTATCACCGTTAGCACCTCGCTCCCCAGACGTACAGCACACAGGGGAGCGCACACACACACACACACACACATGCAGGCAAACCCACACGCAGGCATCTGTTTGCATGAGTAAAGATCCGTGGAGATGCAGGAAAACACACACACACACACACACAGCTTCAGCTCTGAGTGTGTAAACCTGCAGCAGCTCCTGCGATTCAAAAAGCACAGAAGCACTCAGTCAGCATGAGCAGAGCTTTAAAGGGCCGCTGTGTTGTTCTGGAGGAGAAATTCAAACTGAGGTAATAATGCAAACTCAGAAATATGTTTGAAAAGCGGCAGGGTCCGCCACATATAAACAAAGTAAAACAGTATAAATTGTGTTGTCCTGTTTGTTTATTCAGTTTGTTTAGGCATAAGAAAAATGTTCTTGGTTCATTTTCTGTGCGTGTCCAAATTCAGAGACCCTTATCCACTATAAAGTGTCCACGGCAAGTACACGGCCTTCTGCTAACAGAGCCACAACGCAATGGATTATGTTTTAAAGATGGAAGAATTAAAGTGGCAATGTCTGTTGTACCACTCCACACCTCCCAGCTGGCACCGGACGTCAATAGACGTTGGTCTTTGGTTGGATTCAAGTCATGACGTCAGGTGACCAAAACCCAACGTCCACTGACATCTACTTTCAACATCTTTTGACAGAGGAATATTGACGTCAAATGACGTTAATATTTTGTTGTTTTTATGTTGTGGTGTCTGGCAACCAAAACCCAACGTGTGTCAGACGTCTTGTACTCACACAACTTTGACGTTGAATAATGACCTTTTTGATGACAAAATTCTAATGTCTGGACAACATCTATCAACAACGTTGATTTGACTTAAGATAGCCTTCATAACTGATATCCAACGTCGGACCAACGTTAAGTTCTATGACGTCTAATTGGCGTCTAGTGCCAGCTGGGCTGTCAGTGATCACACAAGACAATGACGACCATAAGCGTCTGAAATCTCAATTAACGTCTCACTTTAAAGCAACATTATGTAACATTTTTCCTTTAAGATAACAGCTGTGAAATCATTCTGATGGTACAGTGTCCTGTGACAGGCTGAATGGCGTCTCTGTCACTTGTTTCTGCACTGTGTGACTCCAGTGAGAGGGGGAGGATCACAGCGTTACACACATGTTCATTTCAACATACAACTTTTCAACACACAACATTAACATGACCTAATGAGTCTTATTTGTAGTCAGCACCTACGTTACGTCTGACTAACTGTTACAGACCTGGGAGCTGTATTCACGACAGTGGTGTTGCACTCAAAGACTCCTAAATCCACTACATTACTACTACATTTCAGAGGCAAATATTCATCCATTACAATCATTCGACAGATTTGGTTACAAGTTACTTTACAAATTCAGAAAACAGTCAGTCAATTTATGAATTAGTTGATGGACAGAAAATTGACTGGGAGCTATTCTGATAAAAGTAATCTGTCATGCAAAAACATTACATGAGTCACACACATGAAGATTTGCTGCTGTCTTTATTTTAATTATTTTAATATATCTTTAATGATGTTGAGGTTTGGACAAAACGAGCACTGTGCAGAGATCTCTTTGGCTCTGGGAAAATGTGAAGGCATTTCTCACTATTTTTAGAACTTTTACAAACTCAACAATGAATCGATTGATGGAAAATCCATAAAGTCCTATAAAAATAGTTCAAATTGGCCATAGCTGACAACACTTTTCGTTTCGTTGCCGTCACACTGAACCCAGAGGACAAAAGATCTTTTGCCATGCGATGTTGGCAAAACAGGAAGTAAGGAAGCAACTTTCTGGATCTGAATTCATCATCTTACTTCGAACTTCAAAAATTTGAGTTTTATATTACTATTACATTATTATATTACCTACTCTGGTGTGTCGAAGGTTATGAATGCAAAGTTTGGATGATGAAAAGATACAAAGATTTAAAAGATCCTGACTGGCATCAGCAGCATCAGCGCTTCTCACGTCTTATTGTCATTATTAGAGTCTGATCATATTTAAATACACATCTAAAACAAAGTCGGTATTTAACACTCTCCTCATGTCTTAATCCAACTTATTTGGTTTATCATGTAAATAAATAAAGACACATTTGAATTGCTGTAATCTGTCCTATCCAATCCAGGCTTTATTATAAATCCATCCTCTATGAAGGTTTTATAGGATATTGTATTTTTTGTGGAACTGGACTGAATTATACATAAAACATCCAACATATCATCCATCATCCAAGTGTCTAACTCAACACCATGACAAACTTTATCTTAAAATATTGATCAGAAACTCTCAAGCACAGTTTTAAAAATGAATATTTATAAGAGGTTTCACAGAGGTAAAGAGATTTTGGTTGCAGGTCACTGACTGCTTCAAGAAGGACCCGGCTGACGGAGCAGCATCCACACCGACAGAGCGAGAAAAAGCCAACACCAGCAAGAAACAGAACAACTATAAATTTGGTTTACAAGGCAACAAACACAGGAGTAACAACCGCGCACCACTGAAACCAGCCCCAAAGTTCATCCCTGCAGGGATTCTGCTGCCTCAGACCTGAGTCTCCATTCACTTTTATTCTTTTATTTGTATTTTCTTCTATTTATAAGGTGACATAGTACAAAAAAAGGTGACAAATAGACAAATTACACTGACAGCTGCCATCCTGTCACCTATTTTAATTTAGTTATTTCCTGTTTTATGTTGAAAGAGCCTCTCCTCATGTTTCATGTTAGTTTTACACTTCTTGAATTTGTATTTTCCCGGCCTGTGTCTGTGTCACCTGTGTCTCAAACATAATTAGTCCCTGTGATGTTGAGATGTGATTTCATATTTTTGCATTTCCTGCTTCTTGGAGTTGCTTCTGCCTGTTTTCCCATTTTTTTGTTTATCCCTTGCCAGTCTTTGTTTGGATTCAGCTTAACATTATTGAAGAATAATTCTCCCAAAAGTCATTTTCTACGTACTCCCATGCCGATGTGAAGCCTTCTGAAGTTTCGCAGTCGAGAGACTGATTTGAAAAGATGTTATTTACACTATGTTTTAAGCCCAAATCTTCACTGTAGGATGCTCGGCTGAAAGTGCGCACTTCGTCTGAAGCGGGTGCGCGAGCAGGAGAACGCTGCAACACTGTTTCGCTTTGAAGCTCCAGAAATGTTTTGTGGTCTACGAAACTTCACCTGACATTCCAGTCAGAAAGGGGGGTGAGCAGTTCATGACTGAATTTCCTGTTTTTGGGTGAACTCACGCTCGCCTTTTGTTTCTACTACCTCAGGTCCTTTTTGCAAAAACCTGACAGTGACAAAGTTACAAGACAGAGGTCACAAATAGGCAGACCAGGCCCGGGTCCGGATCTATAACTGATCCATTATTTAGAATGAATACTTTTTGACAGAGTGTTTCTATCTGAACTGAGGCACAAGGACGAGAGACAGCGGTGGGATGAAGAGGACAGGTTAGTGAAGAGGTATTTCACATGGCGTGCTCTGAAAAGAGAGAAGTAAACAGTGAGCTTTTTAATGTTCATGCTCCTCAGGGACAGTTCAAAACCAGTCTGTCTCATATGTCTGAGACCGTGGCAATTATCATATGAGCAGCATCGTGAAGTGCCACTATGGATAATAAAGAAATAAAGAAAACCAAAACAGTAGAGCTCACAGAACAAGGGAAAGAGTGGGGGACAAGAATGAAAGAAAGAAAAAGAGCTGTTCTGTTGTTGACATTGTTCAGGAGCTGGTTGAGGCTGTTAGGATGGGAAAGTCTCCTCTTTGAATCTCAACTGAATACCTCTGATTTAGACCGAACAATCACAGGATATACTCTGAATTTGTTAAGTGTGTGTGGGAGGACTACATTTAGATATTTGTGTTATATGTGTTTCTGTGCATGTGTGACAATGTGTTGTGTATTTCTGTATGCAAGGAGTGTGACCGGAGGAATGTGTGAGGAGGAGGAGGAGGAGGAGGAGGAGGAGGAGGAGGAGAGAGGAGAGAGGAGGAGAGAGGAGGAGGAGGAGGAGGAGAGAGGAGGAGAAGGAGAGAGGAGGAGAGAGGAGGAGGAGGAGGAGGAGAAGGAGAGAGGAGGAGGAGGAGGAGGAGGAGGAGGAGGAGGAGGAGGAAGAGGAGGAGGAGGAGGAGAGAGGAGAGAGGAGGAGGAGGAGAGAGGAGGAGGAGGAGGAGAGAGGAGAGAGGAGGAGAAGGAAGGAGGAGAAGGAAGGAGGAGGAGGAGAGAGGAGGAGAGAGGAGGAGGAGGAGGAGGAGAGAGGAGAGGAGGAGAGAGGAGGAGGAGGAGGAGAGAGAGAGAGGAGGAGAAGGAAGGAGGAGAAGGAAGGAGGAGGAGGAGAGAGGAGGAGGAGGAGAGAGGAGAGAGGAGGAGGAGGAGGAGAGAGGAGGAGGAGGAGGAGAGAGGAGAGAGGAGGAGGAGGAGGAGGAGGAGGAGAGAGGAGGAGAAGGAAGGAGGAGAAGGAAGGAGGAGGAGGAGGAGAGAGGAGGAGAGAGGAGAGAGGAGGAGGAGGAGGAGAGAGGAGGAGGAGGAGAGAGGAGAGAGGAGGAGAGAGGAGGAGGAGGAGGAGAGAGGAGGAGAAGGAAGGAGGAGAAGGAAGGAGGAGGAGGAGAGAGGAGGAGGAGGAGGAGGAGAGAGGAGAGAGGAGGAGGAGGAGGAGAGAGGAGAGAGGAGGAGAAGGAAGGAGGAGGAGGAGAGAGGAGGAGAGAGGAGGAGGAGGAGAGAGGAGAGAGGAGGAGGGAGAAAAAATAGGAACAAAAATAAATAAATTCATAAAAAATACACATAGTGTACAATGATACTATTACTAACACATCAGCTTTATTTATGATGTCATCATGAATCAACAGCTGGGAGTGTTTGAATGGAGGATTTAGGATGGATGGATGGATGGATGGATGGATGGATGGATGGATGGATGGATGGATGGATGGATGGATGGATGGATGGATGGATGGATGGATGGATATTTCTCTCATTGTAGTAAGTCGAAGTGAAATTCAAATCTGTCATCACTAAAAAGATGAAAGCTGTCCCGTTTGTGGCGGACTCCTCGAGTCTGACACTTCACTTCTGTTCCCTGAAGACCACACACACTCACACACACACACACTCACACACACACACACACTCACACACACACTCACACACACACACACTCACACACACACTCACACACACTCACACACACGCCGAGACACAAACATGAAGCTGCCCTCCTCTGGGAACAAATGCCTCCAGTGGATCCAGCTTGGAGATGTAATCCTCCGCCTCCTGTCCCGGGGGCTGAGCATGTTGTGTGTTGTTATGCATCCATAAAAGAACTTAAACGCATACATGTGCATTATTCATCGCACGGCAATCTGAGTGGATCCTTTTAAACCGCGAGACTCAGCGCTCAGTCAATAATTAGCTCTGTTTGTGCGTGTGTGATGGTGTTGTGTGATAACCTGGGGATGTGTTGGTTAGTGTGTTAATTTCCCTCCACATTTACATTTCAGAGCGCTCCGTCATTAGGACCGGACCTGTGGCTGTGCCACTTTATCAACACATTTGCATATCTGTGTGTTTACAGCCGTGTGTTTGTGAGTGTGTGTGTGCTGTACGAACATCTGGAGTGAGTCTTGTGCTGTCTGACTGTCCGCCGCTTCGGCTGCTCGGCAGACTTCTTTCCACTCTGCTGACCAGGCAGAGTGTTTCAAACAGCGCATATAACTCCACCGTAATGTGACTGTGTGTAGATTGTCTCTGTGATTATGGCATCTTTGAACTTATTGTGATGACACAGGTTCTTGTTTATAGGAAATTGAATATCAGACTATGTGTTGCTTTCAGCTCATTCTCTCTGTATCTTCCTGTCCTGCAGTTAGACAGTTATGCTCCTTAAGATTTTTATATGTACTCTCTGTTTTCCAATATGGAGCCATTGTAAGGGCCTGGCCACATAAAGCCAGTTGATTGCACTGATTAACACTCAGATGTTGGTGTGTGTCCCCGTCTCTCTCTCCTCAGCACCTCCGTCTCGTCCTCTCTTGTCTCTCAGGCCTCTCTGGTGTCCTGGGACCTCTCTCTCTCTCCCCTGGCTCTTGGTGAATTATTCCAGATGTTTCAGATGTGGATCTTTGCCTTCCGGCAGACTCAGCTTCTCCTCTCCTCTCTCTCCTTCTCCATTGTGTGCATGTCGTCCTTGTCTCCATCCGCCTTTGTACGTCTTTTTCCTTTCTCCTGTCTGTGTAAACAGTGTGCGTAAACAGTTTCCCTCTCTGAGTTTGTGTCGTCAGTCCTCTTCAAGGTTCTAATGGTGGTGACACCAAACCAGGGGACCAAGTTACTTGACATCATCTCAGATCCATATTCTGCATAGATGTTTACAGTCTCTTTATAATTTTGTCTCACTGATTGTCCACACTGTTCCTCCAATTCTCTTTCCCTGGTAAAGATATGATATGTAACATTTCTGAATTGTCTAAAACAGCTACACCTTTGTTCCATATTTCGTTGAGATGTGTACTTAATGTGTTATCCCAAATGTTCATGACAATGTTCAAACCAAACATTAATGATGTGTTTCATTTTGTCGCCTGACACTATTACTATTACTGGGACAGAGTCAGAGAGTGGGGAAGGAAGTGGGCTAATATGACTAAACGTAATGTGAACAGAACTTTAAAACATTACGTCCTCTGTGGTGGTGTTCACGTTACTCTCCAAGGGTGTGTGTGTCTTTGTGTTTGAATTCAGCTGAACTCTCACTGAACTCAGCACTCTCTTCTATTTCCCATCTCCTCTCTGTAACGCTACATCACATAGTAAAGTCAGTTTCCTCTCCAGCTCCAGTCAGCAGTCAACAGTATGAACCCTAAACAGCAGACAGAGGAGGTCACCTCCGAGGATCCCTGCTGCAGTCAGGGTGATGAACAGGAGTGAAGATAAATCCACTGTTTGATCCAAAAAAGTAAAAAGTCACCTCTGAGCTCTCCCATCTGAGATGGCTCTGGATCAGAGCGGTATCTGATGTTACTCAGGGTGTTTACTCCTCCAGAGGGTCTGGCTCTGCACCAACGTTCTCCTCTGCCCTGCTGCTCCACCCGGCCCTCGCCTCCTAACTACTGCTGCTTCGTTCACACAGAGAGAGCCTCAGCAGCAGGAAGTACATACTGTGCATTAAAAGGTTTTTTGGGGGGCAGTTCTTCCTTATCCCAGTCAAGCATTTAAGGATAGATGGTGTCATCAGCCGTACATATTGTAGAGCAGCTTAAAGGGATAGTTCAGGTTTTTTTGAAGTGGGGTCATATAAAGTACATCTCTATAGTCGGTCTGTTCCCTACCATAGTTGCCGATCAGCGCAGCCTCAGTTTGGAGAAGCAGAGAGCCGCTCCAGCCCAGACGCTCAGCTCTGTACTGCAGTGAACGGAGACCAGATGCAAAGCGAATTTTAACCACCTAAAACAAGGCCCACCTAAAAAAATCTATATCAGTTCAAGTGTACGCTGTATAGAGAAAATTCACACCGCTTTACATCGCTGTCAGACCGCCTGTTCTTTTGGCACTACATTTTCTCAACGTAGAACCTCCGTATCCCTACGCATTAGCGCAACTGGGCCTCGCACTGTATTGCGCCACTCACAGAGGTGATCCGTATCCCTACGCTGATGCGTAGGCACTACGGTTGAGAAAATGTAGTGCCAAAAGAACAGACGGTCTGACGGCGATGTAAAGCGGTGTGAATTTTCTCTATACAACGCACACTTGACTGATATAGATTTTTTAAGGTGGGCCTTGTTTTAGGTGGTTAGAATTCACTTTGCACCTGGTCTCCATTCACTGCAGTACAAAGCTGAGCGCCTGAGCTGGAGCGGCTCTCCGCTCCTCCAAACTGAGGCTGCGCTGATCGGCAATTACTGTAGGGAACAGACCGACTATAGATATGTACTTTATATGACCCCACTTTAAAAAACCCAAACTATCCTTTTAAGAAGAATGTGCAATATTGTGCTGTCTAGATAAAACTGACTGAACTGACTGATGTTTTTGCAGTCAGTACATTTATGTTCCTTTTAATGAACAGTTGTGCCCACTGGATAGCAAACAGGAGAACAAGTAGCTATTATTAGCTCGCAGCGTCACCTCCATGTGTTTCACCGGGACGCAAACTAATGTCATCTCCAACCCAATCACATGACAACAAAGACTACTACAACAAACACCCACTGTACAAATGAGTGAGAACAATGGAAAGATGGAATGATGACGGCAAAGATGCGACGAGGGGAGAAGAAGCTATCCAGCATCTGGAACCAGCTGGAGAACATTAAAATAGAGAACTACAAGAGAAAGTAGAGTGTACAAGAGATACGGCAGTGCTTCAGAAATAAGTTCAAAAGGTGCAAGTATACGATGAAAAACTCAATCAAGGACCAGACATCCCTTTTAAATACTTACTGACATGTATTTCTCTGAGTTTTTGTAAATAAAATACAAAGCAATAGAAGCGAGCGCCAAAGTCTAATAACTTTGAAGTTCAGGTTGTGCTAAGGTCACAAGTTGTTAGCTTCCTGTCAGCTACGCTTCTAAGCATCTGCGGAGGTTGACTCAGTTGTGAACAACTCAGGCAGACAGACAAAAGTGTCTCCCTCAACCTTCACATCTTTGATGACTTTAGTTTGATTTTCCCGTTGGCTTGCTTTTCTCTCTTTCTTTTTTTTTTTTTCTGTGTCTGGTTTACCTCAACTGTCTGGTTTCTGCAGGAGTCTGCAGTTGATTGGGTTCTTTCTTCTCCTCTAAGCCTCAGAGCCCTCAGCCCTGCAGCCACAAACCTGGACCGTGTCCACTTCACCTTCCCCGCCGTCCCTCAGACACGCAGGCGTCCATGCATGCAAGCACACACAGCCGAACACACTCCGGTACGCGGGGGCAGGTGCAGGGCTGCATGTGTGCTCTTCCACCGAGGCATGCACATCTTTTTTTAATGCTCATGTCACTTCACATCCTCACAGGGTTTGAACATTTATTCAAACAACTTCCTCCCTCATCTGAAGCAGGATGCAGACAAACAGAAACACTGGAGAACTACTTTAAATAAGCTGAAGTGCTCAGAAAGCTGCAGAGCGCCGCTGCTGAATGCAAATCAGTAACATCATCTCAACAGAACGCTGTTTTGGGAAATACGGTTATTTTCTTTCTTTCCGAGAGTGACGTGAGAAGATTAAGATCAGTCTCTTTTTGTTGAGTATGGAGCCAGAGCCAGGGGTGGTTAGCTTAGCTTAGCATGGCAGCTAGGCCTGGCATAACAGCCGTACATTGTATCTCACTTGTTTTGTTTGTACATGTTTTTGAATTGTCTCTGCTGCTCTTTGCTGAGCGAGGCTGCCAGGATCCTGACTGCAGGTTAATGCACGTGAGACTGATGTGGATCATCTCAGCCTCAAAGGGAGGGCAAGAAACCGATTTCCCAAAATGGTCAGCTAGTCTGATAATCTGTTTTATTTGTGAGTGCTCAGGAGAAATGACAAGTTTCAAGAAGGTGATATAAACAGGGGTGTAGTTCTATTTCTTTCTGTACTGGAACACACCTATGATGCACACACTCGGTGCTCGCAACACATGCGACGCACAATTATGTTATTGCTGGTTCGGGTGGAGGGTCAGCTGCAAACTTTTACCTTTTTAGCTGTTTTTTGTGGTTGTTTTTTTGGGCTATCTTGCACGACAGGCACTTAAAGGGATATTCCAGTGTAAATTTAATCCATGGTCTAACACACCTTGACACCGAGTAAGACTCCCCCTCGAGAGGTCAAGTTAGCTGACCGCTAGCTTAGCTAGTTTTAGCAACCTCAGAAAAGACCGCACGAAAACAATACACTGCCGCTTATGTCTCCATTTAGAAACCTCCATCAAAAAGCCACAATTAATGGTGAGAACAGCACCAAACTTCAGCAACAGTACATGTACAGTCCCAGCACACAGTACGAAGCATCAAACATCTGCTAGCTTTGCTGGATTTGTGTTAAAAACACAGCACAACTCACCGTGCTCCTCCAGCAGCCTGCCTGTGTGGGGAAGCCCTGACGAGTCGATTACCGAGTGCAGTAGATTTCCTCAGCTGAAGGATGAAAATGTATGATTATTACTCCATTACTTCCCTTATTTTCCCTGTCAGCTCTCGATAACAAGAACTGAGCGTTCCATGGAGTAGTAATCATACATTTTCACCCTTGAGCTGCGGAAATCTACTGCACTCGGTAATCGACTCGTCAGGGCTTCCAAACACAAATCCGGCTAAGCTAGCAGATGTTTGAGGCTTCGTACTGTGTGCTGGGACTGTACATGTACTGTTGCTGAAGTTTGCTGCTGTTCTCACCATTAATTGTGGCTTTTTGATGGCGGTTTCTAGTTGGAGACATAAGCTGCAGTGTATTGTTATCGTGCGGTCTTTTCTGAGGTTGCTAAAACTAGCTAAGCTAGCGGTCAGCTAACTTGACCTCTCGAGGGGGAGTCTTACTCGGTGTCACGGTGTGTTAGATAATGGATTAAACTTACACCGGAATATCCCTTTAAGTAATGGTTGGATCTTGAATTGCTTAAAATGTGAATGTTTTTCAACCGGTTTATGCAAACGTTTACAACATTTCATTTTCCACTAAACAGAGCGGCGTTCCGATACACTCAGGCAGCACCACATCTATGGATGCAAATTATAGAATCGCATCACCCACAACACAATTTTAAACCTTTAGACGGCCAAACATATTTTGAATATTTTATACAAGGTTCTGCACTAATGTCCATTGCCAAAGTATTTAAAAATAACATGTCTTGAATGTTGTAGGTTCAGCGTGTGAGGATCAAGGTTAACCACACTATGAAATGAATATTACTCATCCAAGGCTTCCAGAGCCTTGAAAATGCAGTGAATACATCAGTTCTCATGATACTGTCTCACTTATGCTTCTTCCAATGGGCCCGTCTCCCCAGTGCCCTCTCCAGGAACTCGTGTCTATATAGTTATCCTGTTTGTCCTGCATGAGACGAGAACAGTATCAATCTGAAGATGCTACATAATCTGTCCATTCATTACACTAACAGGCTTTATTACATTTCGGCCCATTTAGAGGAATCCCTGATTACATTTTGACAAACGAGGACAGCGTCGGTTGCTGCGTGCCCCCGTGTCTCTGTTTGTGCTGCTAATGTCCCCGCTGAAGTCTTCCCTCCCTCTGCTGAGAGGGAAACAGATTCGTCCTTCACCAAGCCTTCTGTGTGCTCTGTCTCTCCTCTCCCACTGCTTGTCTTCCGTTCTCTCCCCGGTGAGTTTTATTCAAAGTTTCCAGAGTTGGGGGGGAGCGTCTGCCGGATCTCTTGTGTTTGACTTCAGATCTTATTAAATTGAATTGTCCGGAGGCTGCGGTCAGTGATCCATGAGGGCTCGCCTCTTTCTGACAGGCCTGATAAATACAGGTCCTGATCTGCCTCTGCGTCTCCATCCCTCTCTCCTCCTCCTCCTCTCCATCGCACTCGCTCCGTCCTCTGTCTCCACTTGCCCTCTGCCTCTCCGCCTCACCTCCGTGACTCGTCTTTTACTTCTCTCTTGTTCCGTAAACTACATTGCATTTTTTTTCTTTTTTTTTTTTTACTTTTCTCTATTCCGCTCGCTTCTTTCACACTGAAAGCTAATGCTCTCTGCACCACTTCGCTATAGAATTGTGTATCCGTGTGTGTGTGTGTGTGTGTGTGTGCAGGCAGACTAAAAGACAAGAGCTCCGCTGACCTTGGACACACTGCGCCAACAGCCTTCCTATGTTCTCTCTGTGCACACACTGTGGGATGAAATGTGTGTGTCATGTGTGGGAGGAGGAGCTATGGAAGAATGAATGTACACACACACACACACACACACACACACATGCAGGTGACACTTGGAATCAGACGCACACAGACAGTACAGTATGAACACACAGCGAGCGCAGCAGATGAATGACATTAGAGTGATTACAGCAGAGGTCATACTGTAACTGTGTGGGCGCATGCATTACAGCGTCTTTACACCGTGTGTGTGTGTGTGTGTGTGTGTGAATATTCATGGTCAGTGTAGTTTTGGGATGAGGAGGAGGAGTCATGCTCTACAGGTGCTTCATTGCGTAGTGTTTCGTCAGAGGAACCACACACACACACACACACACACACACACACACACACACACACACACACACACACACACACACAAGCTTGTTTAAACGCTCTTAATCCCCAAAATTTCTCAGCTACACTTGCTTACACAAACACACACACACTGCCATCTTTTACTTAAATGCATACACACACAAACGCGCACCTAAACCTCTCGAGGAGATCAAGGAGAGGGCGACGATGTTAAAGTGAGGGACAAAAATGTGTGTGTGTGTGTGTGTGTGCGTGCGTGCATATGCTGTCGACTACACACTCAGTTGCCCTTGTTGCTTCAGACTCAGCTGTGCCTTCACAGGGTTTGCTTGTGCTTGTGAATTTTTAAGAGATGTAAGAGCGTGTGCGTGTGTGTGTGTGTGTGTGCGTGTGTGTGTGTGTGTGCGTGTGTGTGTGTGTTTGTGTCATGTATTACTTTCCTAACCGTTGGTTAACGGCTGGAAAACAGAGCCGAGCATTTCAGCGCGCACACTAGCACGGAGGCCGAGGGAGAGGTGGAGGTGGAGGTGAAGCCGGCTGGAGAACATGTGGGAGGCGTCTGAGCAGGAGGAGGCTGAGAGACGAGGGGAACATGAATTATGCAAACAAGACGGGGGGAAATTAGGAAAAAGCGTCAGGAATTCAGAAGGACTCCTCTGATTGTTTGAATCCAGTGGAAGCGACGCAGACTCCGCCACCACCAACAGAAACTGACAGAAAGAAATGTTGAGCGAATCACAGATGGGGTTTGATGTCATGACAATGTTCAGGATTATAACTCTGAGACAACTTTATGTAACTTTTTTGCCTCAGAAATATGAGCTGGAAAATCATGTTGAGGGCTCAGTGTCTTGTGACAGGCTGAATGGTGTCTCTGTCTCTGTCCCCACGCCCTGTCTCTGCTTCAGTGAGAGGGATCACAGCCACCACATTTCTACATAATGGTGCTTAAAACAGCTCAAATCTGCATTTTTATAATAACAAATTGGAAAGATGTTGCTTATAGAAATAAACTACTGGATTCTTATGATGTAAATCTGCAGCTCCCCTCACCTTGGTAAAGCTTGAGAGAGAGTTTAAGCTCATTGTTCACGGCCCCAAACTGTTTCGGCCACTTTATGTCACATGATTCATTGAACTGAATTGAATCAAATTAAATTAATCAAGTAAAGTGGACATAATTAATTGGTTGAAAACCGACAGCGTGGGACTTTTACATCTAAATGACCATCCATTACTGTTAAAGTTCAGAGAAAAAGTGACACAAATGTGAGACACAAAAAGGCAGGTGAGTAGAAACCGAAGGCGAGCTTTAATAATGAACATCCAGAGTCTTAACTAAAATAATACAAAATCCAACACGCAAGATACAAAAGGAATAAGAACATTTAAAAAGAAAAAGAACAAAGACAAGAAAAAAATATGATGAGACAACAACAGAGGGAGAGACCACGGCGTGTCACAGAATATTAGCTCCTGACGCAGTACGACGCCTAACAAGTTACGACGCCACTCGGAGAATCCACATCCTGCACGCGAGAGGAAGCCTGTGGACTTCTGCTCAGCGATCACACACAGCAGAGTCGCTGCGCTGAACTTCTGTTAGACAGCAGAAGTTTAAGACACTGCTGCAGCGACTGGCTCCTGATTCATTGTGTTCAGTGTGATGTCACACTGTCGCTGCTGCTCTGTGTTCACGACAGCCATGGTTCAGAATATTGAAAATATTGTTCTCTGCTGAAGGGGTGGGCTGCAGAAAGAGGCTGGGAACCACTGCATCAATTAGTTGTGACTGTTTCTGAGGCTTTAACAGCCTCTCGGTGGGCTTTAAACCAGGATCAGGACCCGACACCGTGCATACAGTACATCTGAGCTGACAGCGGTGCTCGCCGTCCCCAGCGAGCGGAGCGTCGATGCAACGAGCTACTGATCTGAACTCCGATGATTCAGCGCTCACGCTCAGCTTTAGGATTGATCAGAATCCGGACTGATGTAAAGAGGAGACGACGTGCGAGCTGCTACCTGCTTCATTTTTTAAAATCAGGGCAGACAGCGTACGTCTCCATGGTGATCCGACTTCAAAACTGTTTCAGAAGCTGTTATAGTTTGAGTTGTACGGGAGCCAGTAAGCATGACAATCATACTCTGCTGCCGGGTGAACGAGGTGAAGATATCATCCAAACTGTGTTCTGCAGCAAAATCTGACAAAGTAGTCTTACTAAGAAAATCAGGGAAACCAATTACCTCAAAATGACACTACAGTCGACTAATAATCTTAAGGTGTTCAAACTTTTTCACTCATACAATTTAAATTTAATGGTCTACTTTACTTGCTAATTCTAAGGTAACTGGTTTCCTGACTTTTTAAAGTCAACTTTTAAAGTGTACAGTGCAGATCTCCTCTTTTCTGAGACATAAAGGTTCAGATTTGGCTTCAGTCCAACAAAACTAGCAGCCACTCATCGCTGAAACATGCTGTGATGTCACAGATTTGGATGTAGGCTGTCAGAGCAATGCTGCAGTCTGGAGTTTGACAGTGGACGAGACAAAGTGCTGGTCCAACCGTCAAACGAATGATTTCTTCATTTTGAAACACAAGATTCGATATAGTAAAACTGTTTCTAGTGCCAATTTTCAGGACAGATCTCAACATAAGTGAACACGGTCCATCAATTCATCCATACTGTGAAGGAGGAGCACTTTTTTGACCTAATGGTTCAAGTGTCTCAACAGCCGCATCATCCCCACTCCATCTTTGGTGCAAATCATTGCTGAGATGTTTCCTCATGAGATCACATGTCAGTCAATCAGTGGACCATGAGAAGTGTTATTCTTACTCCATGAGAAACCCCCCAAACCCTTCAATAAAAACATAATGAGTCCTGGACATAAAGCAGCTCTGCTTTGATTTGAAACATGTGACGCAGGATCTGCGCAATCACATTCATCAATAGTTTGGAATCCCTGATGAAAAGGACGAAGGGCGGACGGAGAGGAGTGAAAAAAAAAAGTGAAGGAGGAGATGATGAAAGAAGCAGAAGCAGAGAGATGAGAGATGGAGTGAGTTTAAAATAAAAAGGAAGAGCAGCGATGGCGTGGAGATAAAAAATGACTGCAGAGACATGAGAAGTTAGAGGAACGAGGAAATGAGGTTCGCTAGAAGTGAGGAAGGAAAGACGAGGGGGGGGGGTGAAGGAAGCAGGAGGAGGAAAGGGAAGGAGGAAGAGGATGGAGGGAGTGTGCAGTGTGGTGGACACGGCTGCGAATGTGTGTTCAGGGAGAGACTGTGATCTCTGAGAGTCGGATGGGGAGAGGAAAGGAGGGAGGAGGAGGCACAGGCAGTTTTCCATGAGACTTTTAAACCTATTTTAATGAGGAATCCTCCACTTCATGTGTCTCTGCTGCAGTTTAAAAAAAAAAAACACCTCAGAAACACTGCAGTCGACCAACAGAGAGGGAGGTTAGAGAGAGAGAGAGAGAGAGAGAGAGAGAGAGAGAGTTTCCTGAGGAGAACAATTAAAAGCCAAATATAATCTCCCTCCAGCCTATGGACTGCTTTTAATGTGATTATTGGGGCGCTGATGACGCAGAGCGAACACCTGCACCCAGGGGAGACCTCCCTGTTGCCTATGGTCCTAACACTCACAGCTTTTTGAGCAGAGGCAGAGGAGACAGAAATGAGATGAAGCTCTAAGTATTCTAATGAAAAATGCAGCGTTTTCAACACTACAACTCTGAGGTGAAGTTAAAAGAACAGTTTACCATTTTAAGAAATGTTCTTATTCACTTTCTTTGCTGAGAATTCGATACCACTCTTTTGTCTGTACGGTAAACGTGTGGCTAAAGCCAGTAACAAGTTAGCTTAGTTTAGCATAAAGACTGGAAACGGAGAAACAGCTCGCCTGGCTCTGCCCAGACATAATCTGATGAACACATTATTTCTTGTTTGTTTGATGTGTACAAAAACCAAAGTGTAAAAGTGTCAGGCAACCAGTGCAGACTCGGGGAAGTGACTGGACTTGGCCAAGAAATGCTCCAGGACGGAAACAGCGCCGTTTTACTCAGTTTTGTTTTTTCGTGCTAATCAGCAATCGCTAGCATGCTAACACTCTAAACTAAGTCAGTTGTTGTTTTTATACATCATTTGTGTTTAGTTGCTGTGTTATTGTTATTAGCAAACATTATCATGCTAACACTCTAAAGTAAGTCAAATGTTGGTTTTTCCATTAGCATGCTAACACTCAAAACTAAGTTGAATGGCGCTTTTATACATCAGGTTTGTGTTTAGTGCTTATTAACAAATATTATCATGCTAACACCATAAGCTAAGTGAATTTTTATGTTTGTTTTTTATTTTTACATATTTCTTTGTGCTAATTGTTAGCATGCTAAGTTCTAAACTAAGTCAAATGTTGTTAGATCAGTTTTGTTTTTAGCACTAACTAGCAAATTGTTACCATGCTAACATATTACATTTTAAAAAGTCTAATGTCGTTATCATACAGTACATAAGTTTTGTGTTAAGTGCAAATTAACAAATTTAAGTAAAATGCTATCTTAGACAACAACCATGGTACATCTGCTATAAATCATTATGTGAGCATTGACCCTGTGAACATGTTAGCGTCAGCATTTAGCTACTCTTAGACTCTTGTTTGTTTGTCTTAGTTTTGTACATTGCGTTTCGTCGCCTGGTTGGACTTCATCATTTCCTTACATTTAGGCCGAATGTCCGGTTCATGCCTATAATTATTTTGTAGACCCCCTCTGAATGTTGTGTTTCATATATTGATCAGTGCCAATACTCTCAGCTCATTCAGTGTTTAATAATATGATAATAACATTACTGTGGGTGTCAACACCCCACCATAGTCCGTTTCACAGCAGACTTGTTGACACATTGTAGGCCTACCTGAAAAAGCACAGGATAATATAAAGATGGCTACAAGGACCCTGAAACATAAGCAGCGAAATGGAAATCAGCCATTGCAAGTTTTATTTCTGACACATTAGTTTTTGCTGCTGTGACATGTCAAAATATCTATACTTTTGGTTGTGGCTTAATCAGAAATAATTTCTTTGTTTTTCCAAGTAAGATCAACCCTCCTGATGCTGCTGAGGAGGAGCGCCAAACCCGAAACATGTTGAAATCCTGCACAGCTGCCACTCCGAGTCTTTATGTGGTTTGTGCTATTAAGTGCCAGTATCTGTGCACATATTGAGCAGATTACATTTCCTCACGATTCCTCCCATGAGACTGAGCAAAGATACACCGAAAAAACTGTCTACACTGATGCACCGTGTGACACATAAGGACAGGAGCTCTGTGCTGTAAAGATCCATCTGCATCAAAGGACGATATAAATACTAATCCAGTTAAAAAAGAAAAGACAAAAAATCCTATTTATAGGCTTTGCTGGTGTATCTGAAGTACTGAGCGATGATTTTCTTTTTAATACGATGTTTTTGATCTTCACATGAGATATTTTAAGATGTCGTAAGTGATGTTTGAGTCAAAGGTGACAGGAATCTGCTCTGGGACACACCAACCCACACAGCAACACACATCAGTGTACACTCATTCTCTCTCTCACACACACACACACACACTCAGCTTGATAGGAACAAAGTAATAGCTCCATGTAAAAATATGAATATCAGATTGATAGATAACGAGCCTGGCTCCCCCCGTGTGTCAGGAACATGAGCGTGCTGAGTGGATGAGGGGGATGACGGACAGCGGCGGCGGCAGCAGCAGAGTTTCCTGGTCAGGTTCAGATGCTGGGCTGAACGGAGTCTCCAGAGACTGAGCGGAGCAGAGGAGGGGGACAGATGTGATTCATTCATCATTTATCTCCATCGGTGGGACTTTTTCTTTTTTCCCTTTACCCCAGCGGTGTAACGCTCCCACGGGACCCCTCATCCGCCCCCTCATCTTCAGCTCTGACATCAGCAGCAGCATGGGATGATGATCAATGCCGATGAGGAGGATGGCGACTTTTAACATGGATTAGTTAGTTGAAAGTCAGTATTTTTGCTTATTTAAAGGACCATTCCACCAATTTTACACATCAAGCTCAGCTTAAATGAAGAGTGAGGGGTAAAAACTGTGTCCTGCAGCTCCAAAGTGAATTGGCCATAATGCATTATGGGAAATGTAGGACCCTTTTTGAAAAGCTTGATAAATTATAGGAGATCACGATCAGGATATCTCGCTTTTCACATTTCTCTTTTAAACCTGCCTTTCGCAAGTGCTCTGAACTTTATGGAAGTGCGATAAGAAACCGCCGGAGTGCCCCTTTAATTCAACATACTTCACTTTAACACGCTCACAAATCTCCTCTACGATCTGTTAGACAAAAGGTTCCCATCACCTGCCTGTTTAAAATGAATGAATCCACCTATCATGCAGATGAAGCTGACGGAGCTCCCTCTCTGCTCCGCTCCAGCTGTTCCCCAGCAGCTGTTTGCCGGGTGGAGCAGAGCCGGAGAGATGCCGCCACATCACGCTCAATGGAAATCACGACGGCACTTTGCGTAACGATCGTGGATCCAACTTTGGGAGCAGCTACTCTCCCCAGCCTGCTGCAGCCACAACCTTTACGCTGCTTTTACGAGCTCCGCCTGCTCGGATCGCTCCCGCATGTTCGGCGGGATGCTGCAGATCCATGAGGGGAGCTGCGCTGCGGGACCCTCGGAACTTGCGGCGCACAGAGACGCAGAGTCAAGTCAGGAAGGCTGGAAGGGACGCAGTTTATAACAGCAGAGAATCTACACACATAAAAAAGGAGTCATTTAACAGCCAGAGTCCAGATCTGCAGCATCCGGTTACGCACAACGACTCGCAGCCAAAACTACTCCAGAAGCCCTGAACCCTGAGCGCTGCGGTGGAAGTTGTGCATTGCTGATGAATAAGAGTTTCAACAGAATCACCTGAGTGTTTTTGGGTTACTTACCCAGCAGCAGAGCAACAGGCAAGAAGAGGAGGCACGCAGAGTTCATCAGAGATGCCATGCTGACCCGACAAGTCGTCCTCCGTCCCTCACAAGTTTCAGGGGTCTTTTTTCTTTTCTTTTCTTTTTATTATTACACCGGAATTCCCAAGTTTGCTGTTAGAAAAAGGAAAAGGCAGCGCACTCTGTCCCGCTCCTCGGTCCTGCTCAAAGTGTTTCCCTCCTGTCCTCGGTGCAGCTCTGGATCATCCACCGTGCGCTCATCCGCTCCGCTGAAGGGGAGGGCGCGTCCGTGCCGAGGAGGAGGAGGAGGAGGAGGAGGAGAGGAGGAGGAGGAGGAGGGGGAGGAGGAGGAGAGGGGGGGGGGAGGTGGAGTGGACGGACGGGTGGATGCTGGGGATGATTTGGGGAATTGAGATACTTCCCTTTAGTTTGATCACAGGCGATGTCCTGCATTCAGAATCCCACTTCAGTAAAAGTATCATCAGCTAAATGTAATTAAAGTGTCGCTCTGCAGAGGAAATGTCCTTGTGGTCAAAGTTTTATTATAGATAACACTTTATAATAACCAGCACTGATGAATGGTCCATTTGTATTCAATCAAACATTAGTTAATAGTTATTTCACTGTTAAAAAACAATGAAATGCTTCATAAAGCATCAACTAAGCAGTTAAAGTCGCAACTGATGTGTAGAATAGTTTGTAAATGGTTCATAAATACTGTGTAGTTCATCTCTGAACATTAACTGGATGGCCATTACAATGTGTATAATCCTTTACAGTTGTTTAATAAATGTTTTATAAAGCCTTTCGTTGTTTGATAGCAGTTGGATGAATATGAACTACAGTTTTATTCTAAAGCAGCAGCTGCCTCCAGGTGAGCCGTCCTGTGTGGTCCTGAGGTGAAGAATGAGACAGGAGAGGAGGAGAAACATAGTTCTGCTGCACAAATTCTACATTAAACATCTTTTTTTCCTATTGCTCCTGGTCTCTGAGAGCTACAGAACATCATTTCAACAGTGAAATGGCACAGTGTGGTACGTGTTAACCCCACTGAGCACTGAAGCTGAACAAACTATCTGAGAAGTTTAAAAGTGGGAAATGTCTCTATGGTGGAGCTGGTAACCACTCACAGACACGAGACACAGCCAGGCACAGAAAAAAAAAAGGGGGGGGGGGGGATTCTTTAATCCATATCAATGTGAAGCATTTTGCAAACTTATGTGAGACAAGCTGCTAAATGAGCGTTTGCCTCTGGATGGTAGTCACACAGGTATCAACTGGCATAAAATGTAAATCTGAGTTAGGTGCTTATACCTCAGAATTGTGCCTGAAGGGTAACTCCACCAGTTTTGCACATTAAAGTGTGTTATCAGGTCTTAGGGAGTGCTACTGCATATGTGAACAGGTAGTGTAAAGCCTTCTGTGGGTCCAGAGGAGGCTTCATGTAATCTGATTAATTGCCTCCAGTGATGTCACTCAGTGGCTGAGGTGAACTGAGGGTTTGGAAGAAACTGCACTCCTGACTCATTATGGACCATTTAAAAACAAAGAGCAAACTCAATACAGCAGAACCAGATATCACCTTTTTTATTCCACGCGTTCTTCTTCCTTCTTTAAACCTGGTGCCTACATTACCCACAATTCTCCTTAGCCACTGAGTGATACCAATACAGCAATTTATCAGCAGCTTCCTCTGGACGCACAAAAGGCTGTGTACTACTTTTTTCACATATGCAGGAGAATAGACTTGTAAAGACACTGTAATGTGTAAAGTTTGTGGAGTTGCCCTTTAAGAATAGTATTTAACTAAAGGCATTAGTTACTCTGAGGACTGATGTTCACAGTGATGGAGGAAGCAGCTCACTTCAACTTACGTCAGGACTGTTTTCTGGAAGAACACAACATCAAAATAAAGACACACAACAAATTGAGCAAGTCTTTTTATTCCAAAATGTTTAGGGTAAAAGAAACTGTAAAAGATACACAACATAACTGTCCGAGCAGAGGAACACAAAGAAAACATACACTGTAGCCTCGGTCACGTTTCTCACACACAGCTCCCGCCTCAGGGTGAAGCAGGAGTCGACCTGTCCTTCAACTCTGAGGACAATAAACCAGGGTCTGCAACTGAAAGCTGAAGGTGCTCAAAATAGTTCTCCTCTCTCTGGTACACGAGCGTTCAAACATCGGTCCAAATCAACTGTCTCGGCAGCCAAATATTTGCAAACGAAACGTACAGATCCTCCTCTGCTGTGCTGCCAGAGCTGTAACTTCAGAAGCAGCCACACACCAGCGTTCAGGACATAAATGCTTGTGGAGGTTAAATGGAACCGCTGTCCGATAACGCTTGGGATCAAATTAAATGAAATCATGGAGAATGCTATAAGGCACTTGCTAGACAGATCCAACTTCACAGATTCTAAACACAGAGGTCAAATGAACAGAACTTTTATTTTACAATCGCAAGAACAGGGTGGCCACCCCGATGAAACAATGATGTGTGTAATCGGGCTGTACACAACTTATCATACACGTTAAAGATGAACAGATGGTGCATATACAACCTAAAGGCGGGCTTTTCAATGTTTACTGTAAGAGCAGGAAGGAATGGAATTAATTCAAAACCTAAACAACAAGCAGGGTGGAGAACTGCAGTCCGACTAAGTGCTGCCTCCTACAGCCTATGAGAAGTACCTGCACATTAAGTTCACAGACATTATTTGGAATATCCTGATAAAACAACATCATCAGTAACAATTATGTTTCAGAAGTGATTTATTATGTATTATAACTAGTTTGATGAATCTTAAAGCAAGTATACAAGTCTTACAAATACTAAATGTTGATATAAAAAGGGGGCTGACAGACAGAAGGAAACATGGGGAGAGGTCTGATCATTTACAGGACAGAGCTGTACACATGGACGGCTGCCGAACTCGCTGTCGGGCTCCAAACATTTCTGATTTCACAGGGGAATTCTTTTCAGCCGGGAGGGCCTTCACAAATATTTGTTACATTTGAAAAATTTGATTTCTCATCCTTTAATCTTGTTTGTATTTTTCCGAATGGCTCATTAAAATGATTTGTGAAAACAAGGCCAGGTGGAAAAAGTCAAATGAGATACGCTTTTCATCCTGAATACTTCAAACACGGGACCAAATTCCGTTAACTTTACGTGTTGATCCTCTCAAAGCACTGACAAAGATTTGGCTTGGCGAGGTTGTCGTCTCCAACCTATTACGAAGTAACTGAAAGCAAATATGCAACCAACAGAAAATGGCTTCGGGTGTTACATACTTCTGGTTGCCGGGATAAGCGTGGTTGTTTTGAAAAAACTAAACTGAGGACAGCGTAATCCTGCAGCAACTGAATTCCAAGTTGGCTCGAGCGAGGATGCTGGTCTGTATTTAAAAAAAGAAACGTGTCCGAGCCTGCTGTTTTTCTCTTAAGGCCAAAATACAAGGCGACATTTTGAGGTGAAACATGTCTTCTTTAACTTTGTTCCTTCTGTTGTTTAGTATCCCAAAACCTAACGTGTCTGACTGATGGGTCAGAGGAACATGAGTAGAACAAAAGAAACGGCGATGCTTGGTCTGCTAAACCACTGAGCTGAACATTCTTTGAGTCTTATGCACATTTGGATGAAGTGACATGAAAGGGATGTCAGGTATGATGTGTCTGGGAGACGGGGACGACCAGAACTCTCTCTGGCTGTCGTTTCTAAGGGAGAAAAGGAGGAGAGACAACCATGATGCCTCTTGTTTGGGGGGAAAAGCAGCAGTAACAAAAGTCTGGAAGAATCTACGGTGGGCTTCTAAGTCGTCTGGACCATCATCATCTTCCACTGAAGGTCTGTCCAGGACAAAAACAAACAAGGTAACAAAAACAACTCTCTAACCTAACTTGACACTGGTGCAGGACGAGCAGGGGGAGGAATGGGAACGGTGGGAGAAAGAGTTGGATTAAGGGTCGTGTTGAGGGACAGGCGGGCTGGAGGGAACTTTCTTGAACCAAGTAAGAGGTTTCAAACTGAGTCATTTAGGAGCTCTCATCTTCCGCCTCCAACCAACAGCACATCCCGTCCTCAAGCTAGGAGAAACCGCTCAAACAGAGCTGGAGCTGTACTCGCTGCCCTCTCTAAAACATTCGATAACAAAAATGAACTCATGATCGGTATCTACGAGGGAACGGCTGTTCTGCACCACACTTTAAATGACGGACTAGTGGTTGACGAGGCCCTGCAGCATCATCATCAGGCGCCGCGCCCTCTTGCTGAGCGGGTTGTGGGGCTCCTGCTGCAGGAAGGTGTAGAGTTTCGGTCTGACCTGGGCCAGCACGGCGGCCATGTGGTCTCTTGTCAGGGGGTCACCGTGGTCCAGGTTCATCACTGCGTCCTCCAGGTAGCTGGACAGGGACGCAGAGGAAAGAGACGTCAGAGAATCATGACAGAAGCTGCCTGAAACTTCCAGCCAGGCACAGGTGATCAAATGTAAGCATGAGGTAAACATGATTAAATGCTGGCTGAGGATGTTCTGCCATGAGTGTAGGAGAAATGACAACATGGGTCTATGATGCGTTTTTGCTGTTCCCAATCCACAAGTAAGACCCTGCTCCTTGGTGACAATGCTGCGGTGAAATAAACATTCAAAATGCCACAATGCTGCAAAGGCCTCTAGTGCAACAAGTCTTTTGCGTGTACGGGCGGACAACATGAGCTTTGTTTTTCCAGCCATCTAACAGAAGTACAGAACAGCAGCTTTCCACCGCCTAACTTGTAGTTTTCATCTCTCACATCCACTTGAAGTTATGCATGCTAGCAGCCTAGCGCTCACACAGAGTTAACTACATTTTACAGAAATGTTTTAATGGTTGAAAGTAACCGTTCGCCAACTCACTGTTCAACTGTAAACATGCAGCACATTAATAAAATACAATCTGAAATGGGACTCTCAGAAAATTGCTTGGATACCCATTTCTAACCGAATATGCAGATTGTTAGCTAATGTTACTGGCTATCAATAATATATCAGCAGTGCAAGTTAGTTGCTAAGTTACTAGCCTACAGTACGTAAAAAAGTTCTTTAATTGTTCAAACTACTGTGTTGTTTTTGGTTAGGGTCTAATCAGGAGAGCATGCATGCAGATTTGGGTCACTTTTAAATTAACGAATGAGATTTTACACATTAGGCTCTCAATTATACATTGTAAAGATTTGAAACTGGGTGTGTTTTGCACTCCTCTGAGTGTGTCACATGATCTGTGACATCACCCACTGAACATCCTGAGCCTTCTGCTTTTTCAAGATGTTTGTACTTAATCCTTAGTACATTCAACAACTTTCACTTCTCATACACAATTCCTACCAAAAACTGTAGGAAAATTGTCTTCTTTCAGTCAATATGCCTATTTCAGCAACAGAACTATTTTAGAACTTTCTTTCTGCCTTTAAGCACCAAGAGAGCCCCTCGACTGCCATGTTATATTACCTATCGCAGTCTTTGGAGAAACAGAATGTGGCGACTTTTAAACATAATTTTCTACAGTTCTGCGTGGAGAAAACTGCATAAAATTAAAGTTGACCATTTACAATTGGATTCATTCAGCTATAAAAAAAAAAAACAGTGTAAGGATAATATGCATACACTTTGTCCCCTGCAGCTGCTCCGAGGGGCAAAACACAGAGAGGAAGGTCGGCTCTATAAATTTCTATCCATCTTTTGCTGTTTGAATGTCAAGCGATGTCCTTGATGATCTCCCTGGCTGCCAGCCCATTGTGTGAATGTGTACCTTCTGTTTTCATTCAAATATCACAGCAGAAATTGCGTTGTGCCACAGTCACCTGTTCCCTGTCCTCTCACTGAGACTACACTACATTTAACTCCTCGATTAATTGGTTCGGTCAGACATCTGGTGGTCAGACTCTCCAGCAGCGCTGCTCTCCAACCATCACTGTCTTTGCGGTTTAAATGACCATTCATCTCCACGTCTGGAGCATTACCTGATCCCAGTCGACATTAGAGCCGTTCCCACAACGCCAGCTGGCCGACAGCCAGAGTTCCCCACACACACACACACACACACACACACACACACACACACGCCACAGGTCTATCAAGTCCCCATAACACTGCCATCACACTCTTTTAAAAAGGGACATTAAAAGTCACAGGAGCAACACCGCAGATACTGACAAGCTAGTTAATGTCTTGCTGAGATAAACTATTAACTAAATTGTGTCAAGCCCTTTCACACACACATTACGTTTCTGTTAATGGTCCCTCTGTTCACATTATTCTCACATCCACTTGGACAACAATGTGTTCTTAAAACCAGATAACGATCCTGTTAACAATCCTCTCTGGTCCCAACAAGCCTACCGCTGCTTTTGTTTCTCTCTGGGAACCTTTCATGTATTCTTCTGAGATACCATCAATCAGCTGAAAAAAAAAAGAAGGATCCTTTAGCTCGTGCAAAGCCCCAAAAACATACTGTGCAGAAGCCTTATTCTAATATTAACTGACTTCTCTTTACTCATGAAAGCAGAGTTTTCCTACATGGCTCAAAAACAATTAGCCATCAAAGTAGGAAACAGTGAGAAACTGTTGAGTCGTTTTTTTCCCATTTATCTCATCTTGATTTTATCTTCTATCTGAACTCTACCATGACAGTGCTCTGTGCTTACAGTGCCTCAGCCTGAACCACACCCTACTGCCCTCATCTCTCCCTCCAGATGGCACAGCAGCACCAGAGGGCTGCACTCGCTGTAGTAGGCAGCTGCAATGTAAACGCAGAAGCAGACAGGTGATCCAGACACAGAGCAGTGTTATAAAGGGACTCTGATAGATGAAGAGGTTTTCTGGGGCAGAGATGGGCTACAGTGATTCATGGAAAAAGAAAAGGACAGGAAGTGAGTCCAGGGCTCTCTGAGGAGACATATTCACACATCTTGAGAATAACAAAGCACGACACTTTACTGTCAAAAGAGCAAAAAAACATATGGAAGTGCAATTGTGAATGTCAGAATAAAAAGATGCAGGAAAAACACAGAATCAAGAGAACAAGAGAGAGCATCTAAAAATTGCAGAGCTATTCACAGGATGATCGTCGCTCCCCGGACAGCCATGTAGCGGTGCTACAGACGGAGCAGGGTGGTAGGGTCAGCAGTTTAGCACCGTTTAGCACTCAGGAGATTGGGAATAATGGGCGCTCAACAGAGATGAAGAGAGATTGGGAGCAAAACTTTCAGCTAAGAGCTTTTATTACTGATTGACTGTAGCACCGGATCCAGCAGGTGCAGGAGAGAAGGCGTGTAATGTAATTCAAAGCATGTTCGCTGCATTTGTTTTGAAAGAAAATGAACTTAAAATGAAGACATTTTGGGAAGAAGGCACGTTTGTACAGTTCACAGGTTTTCCATTAAAAGCAATGACATTTTCCAAAACTGCAAATTATGCCTGCTGGATTGCAAGACAGGTCTTACATCAAACTACAGTGGTGTGAGATTATACACTGCGAGTATCATAAAAAACAAACAGGTTAGAACCGTAGATATTTCTATCATATTTCAGTGAAAAGATCACGTAGTTATTTTTTTGGCCATGTGCAAAAGAATACTGAGAGGTTATCGACAGCTATTGAAGATCATCAATAATTTAGTTATTGCGAGACTGATAAAACTTCTCAGAATGCACACACAGTGAGAAGAAAATGTATCTGTCATTATGTAGAGGGCAGAATGTGCACAAGACCGTGGAGCTAATATGTTGCGTCAAATAAGGGGGATAGGATTAAAAGGTATTTGGAAGAAAAAGATGGAATCTGAAGGTAGCCTTAAAACTAAAAAGGCAGCAGAACCAATAATTGCTGCTCACTGTACTCTTTGCTGTGGCTATCCTTGGCTGTGACTACCAGCTGCTGTTAGCAGGTAGATCTCAGGTAGACAAGTGGCCCCATTATCTTACTGGAGTCTGCCAGCACTGTGGTCAACGTGGGCCAGCTTGACTGACCTCAGCCACCTCCCAGTGAACATGGCTTGGACAACAGACTGGGACTGAACACAAAGTCTCTGGGCTCAACAGTTCGACAGTGATTTGCAGTGGCTCTGACCAGGACTACGAAATAAACAACGAGAAGACACAGCAGATGAGAAAGGGACGCATGAAGCAGCAATTATCTTCACATCTTACTCTGTGAACTGAAGATTTATTTTAACCAAACCAGCGGTGATCGTAAAAGACAAACCAAGACTGTTTTGTTGAGTTGTATTTTGTTTACGTCAAATTTGTTGTGTGTTTTAAGATGAGTTAATGGTGCGCTTCATTTCATTTTAGTTTGACAAATAATTGCAGCGTCATCTTAGAACTCAAAAGGTCTACCGTTGTATTTGTTCAATTAGTTAGGAAAATAGGTGTAAATATTTTTTCTTCTTGACATTTTAAGAGTTTATTCAAAGTTTACTTTTTAGACTGAGTAGCGAAGTCGCCGCTTGAGCATCTCCCAGCTGAAACTCTGAGGGCTATTAGACTATTGCCTCGGTACAAAGTGGTATTACCAGACAGGACGGGCTGGGGCTAGCTCGTTAGCATACTAACTTCAGTAGACATCGCTGCAAAACAGTACAATGATGCCTTGATATTATGTTCACACTGTTGTTCATTTAAAATCCTTTTAACAGTGTTGGTTCACATTTGAATGTTTTAAACTACATTTCCGGCCATATCTATTGCTCCTTTAAGCACAATATTGTCACAGATCTTTATTAATTATAACTGCATTTACAAAAATGAGAACACATTTGTTTTTGTTTTTTAAATGTGGTACTTGCCAGAGAAAGATTTATAGTAGTTGAGTTTCCATTGTTCACCATCACACGTGTAGTAAAGCCTTTTTCCTAACAATCATTTATTATGCTCCGATATTTCAGACATTGTTATTGTCATAAAAGTGTACATCTCAATTAGGAAAGCACTGTGTGTCAATTGTGTTTTCACTTTTGGAGTGTTCCATAATGATCAACATTGAATGCATAACTTGAAATTTACAAACTGAATGTTTACGCTCACCCCTGAAGGGATCCACATATTCTTCAATGAGGGAACAGAGATATTATGGATGCCAGTGTACAAGAGAATCAAACACTTTACCAGCAATCGTACTGAAATCACTTTGTTTTCCTTACCTGATTTTGAGCTCAGAGCGGGTGGTGAGGTTGGAGGACAGCTGCTGGATGAGTGACAGCAGCACTGGCTGGCTGAGAGGGCAGGGGTGCTGACCGAACACCTGCTGAGAGTCGATGGTCTCACACACGTACAGGACCAAGTTCAGATCTGTGGCTGACAGGGCCTGGAGGAAAGGAGGAGAGGAAGCTTTTCATTCATATTCAACATTTTTTATCAAAATCAAATCTAAATAGCTCTCCGTGCAAGAAATCTGGAAGAAAATAGTTCAGGCTGCAGTCGACTGCCTAAAGAAAGGAGTCGTCCAACAACTCTGAAGCAACAATGGGTTTAGCCACAAACTACCTGCAGCTTAGTGGCTGTGAATTACTTGTAAAACTAGCCTGAGAAATGTCTGTGAAGATGCCATGCTGTCATATTTATTGTTTAATCACAATGTTAATCAGAATACAAAAAATACAAGACGTTTCCATGCCACAGAAATCTGGTGAGAAGTAAGTCACAGATCTAATGAAGGTAGGAACTTAGGCTGGCTATTCTCATTTGTTAAGTGTCAATCCACAAGTCCATGAGTTAAGAACTGAACTCTGTGTGCATAAACATGGATGATAACAAATAGCCAGAGAGACTGAAGCGAGGGGATGGGAGAAAAAAGCAAAACGAGCTGTTTGAGGCAATTACAGCATGTTCAGGTGGGGATAAAACACAAGCACAAGACACAAGTGTGTGCAGTACGGCTAAAGCACTGGTGGGGCCTGTGGGAAGTGGTTGCAGTAAATTTGCTTTCTGGGCCTTGGAGCCCTGGTGGGCCCTTTGTGTGAGAATGTGTATGATTACAAGTTAGGTGAGGGTGTTTGCATTCATTAGCAGTGAGACAATAGAGCTCAGCTGCAGAGGCTGCAATATGTACAGAGCTACACCTGATTATATTTGTGTGTGTGTGTGTGTGTGTGTGTGTGTGTGTGTGTGTGTGTGTGTGTGTGTGTGTGTGTGTGTGTGTTACCTGCTGAAAAGCCTGGTTGAGCTGGCCCTGCTGGAGGAGCTGCAGGATGTTGGCCTGCTGTGTCTGGTAGTCGAGGTGTGCGGTGGGGACGGGCGTGCCGGCCGCTGACCTCATCGCCTGCATGATACTGGAGGTGACCACCGCCTGCTGCTCCTTCATCGCAAGGCTCACCTCCCCTTTGACAATTCGCTGCACATGGCTAAGAATAGACTCCTGCAAACTGGGGAGGAAATGGACAGAAAGAAGGTTGTATGTTTTTGGACAGATGGCTCAGTCACGACACAAAGAGCCTATGGACCACATCTGAGCCTGATATCAGAAGGAATTCTGTTATTAAATCACTTTCTGTGAGTGTAATGTTGTCTCTATGTTGGCACAAAGTTTGATTTGATGATTATAACATACAAGTGATTACTTTGATTGTCGTATTGGGGAAAAAAAAAAATTCTGACTCTGCACAGTCCAGCATTGTCATTTCCTTTTTCAAGATTTTAAAGTTTTAGTTGGCAAACTACTTTCTCTCCGCTCCGCCCCCGACAAATCTATAAACTCTAGAGGCCATGAAATTAATTGAAGAGGGAACAAGAGACTGGATCGAATTTATGTTCTTACATTAGCCCCAGGATTAAGCTTTGCTTGTTTCTGCTCTCCAATCCATTACGCACCTGCTCAATAGGCAGTGGATAAGGCTGGGGCTGCTGGCAGAGTCAGCTGCTGATATGCATATCTGATATTCAAAATATCCGCTTGGAATGTCAATCAATGTTATCGGATCAATCACTGCAAGTACTATCAGTTAACAGCGGGAGTCTTATAAAACTTGATGGTTGCAGCTCATAGCACTAAGTGGGGGGCAATGTCAGTGAACACACTGCATTGGCAAGATCATTTTTATTGAATTATGTAAATGTATTAAAATGATGGATAAGGAGAGAAGAGAGAAAATAGTCTTAATTGTTTAGAGGTGATTCAGTTCTTTCCTATCATAAGCTGCTAACAGTGTGATCAATGAGAGACAGTTCGGATACATACTTTCCCACCATCATCTGGATCTGGTGCTGGACCTCTGCCCGGACGTTAGCTGTGATGTTATTGGCCATCTGATCAGAGGCGCTTTGGAAGCCGTCGATCATCTGCTGGAGCTGGCCGATCATGGGGTCCCGTGCCTCCTGCTCCCTCTGCTTTCTGTTCTTCATATGGGCCTCAAGCTGCTGGATGTCTACGAAGATGAAAGTTGACAGAAAATTGGTTCTTCCCATCACACGAGCACACACATCACTCAAAACTACATGAAGCTAGATTTCCAACCAACTGTCCCTTTCTAAGCTCAGACAAGATGAGCTAACACCACCTTTCCAAGCACAAAAAGGAGATGTCAGCATGTGAGCATGTTAAACACCAAAAATATTCCCAGGACCTCAGTGAAAAGGGCAGTGTTGTTAGTGTTATGCTTGTCAGGATCCCCAGAACAACTCCAGTGGGATATCCATATGTAAAATGTAAATAGGCAGTTAGGTAAAAGATTAGCATTAACAACTCAATAAGCTGATCAGGGCTGTTTTTCTAAAATATACCCTTTTCATGAATGGCAACCAACAGAAATATTAACTTTAATCTATTGTAATAAATCAGTAATGCATAAAATTGTACATCAATCCAATTATGTTTTCTTAAATATATGCCTATCCATAAATATGACACATTGGGAGAACATTGGTGCACTTTCATGTATTAGACAAACTTAACACCATGCGCCCACACCAAAGAGGGAAGACCTGGTATTAACATCCGTGTTCAGCTTTAAGCCCATCAGTTCAGACTAGCACCAACATGCGTGTTGAGTGACCACTTGTGATCGGATCTCACTTTCCCGCTCTACATGCAATAAACATACATCACTGGGACAAACAAACTTTTTTTTTAAACAAAACATATCTTTATGTGCAATATTATTGGCCAAATAGACAAGAAGGCACAAATAGTTAAGACACGTTTAACACATTAAAGCTTCTCCTAACTCAACAGCTACCAAAACTGAGAATTTGTTTTGTGAGTCTGGGTACTTCCTCCACAGGGAATGAAGAAGTACCCTATACTGGGTCCCCTTTACGGTGCTTGTAAAATTTGAGATCTGAGATTTGAGATCCTTTTATAAATTTAGTGTAAATGGTAAAGTCAGTTGAAACAGTGTATTCAAACAGCTGCTAAATTTTCAGAGGTGTGACAGACGTTAGACATGGAAGCAGATAGGCTGGTTCAGTGGTGTCATGACAAACTGACACTTTTACAAGGAAAGAAAAAAGTAATATACTGTATTTAATGCGGAATTTATTAGAAGGCACGAATGATTTTGAATTAGCCGTTGTCGTTTTGTGTTTAGTTTGTTAAGTTTCTCCTCATTCAACAATTCTCAAAATTGGGGGTTCATAACCGACACTAAGGGGCGACACTGCTAAAGGCTTGAAAAGTAACAATGCAAATTTTAACACAGCATTTGTAAAATATCAGTCAATGTTTATACACAAAACACTAAACCCTGAATTTGATCACAGATTAACTTTAAATTGGAACAAGCTCAAATGCTCAGATGGTTACTATGGCCCTAATTTACTGCAGGCCAACTGTGTGTGTCTCCCCTTTGTACATATGACAGCCTTGGTAAATTTGAAAAAAAATCTAGCTGCCAGCTTCCAGAGCACAGTCTGAAAATAAATAGGCTGCTCATCAACACATCGGTGGCCTGGCTCAAACTGAAAAGGCATCATTACAAAAGCCGTCCCTGAGCTTTTTGAAAGAGGTGGTTATTTAATTAGACTTCCACATAAACAGACCTTGGTTTCAGAGCTACAGAGGGGGAACAACCATCATGAAGAGAAAGTCTCTATAAGACACCCGCCATTGTGAGCCATCAGAAAAGGTTAAACAGACAGTCCAAGACTCTCAAGTGTCTGTGCTTACAGTGAATGGATGGAAGTTAGGTCCATTTTCACATTATGCAGACACTAATTACTGTTCGACCTTGTGTTGCAGTAGCATCCTCTATATTTTGATATCTATATGCTGACAAAACCACAGAATTTGATATATAAAGATTAACTTACATTCTTGTGTGCCTTGCTTGAAGCTGTCGTTGATTTGTTGAAACATGGACTGGCAGCCTCTTTCAAAAACAGGCAGCACAGTGCTCTGGAAAGCGTCTTTATAGGCTGTTTGGATGGGCCCCTGCATCGCTTCAGCTGCTGCTCGCCCCATTGCGTCCGTTGTGTTCTGTAAACAGGAAGCAGGTGCCGTGAGAAATTAAGGAGAGAAGAGAGGTGCGATGTGCTGAAGATTTAGGACGAGACAGGATACAGGGCCAGCCGCTTACCTTCGATTTGACCACCTTGCTGACATTGTCCTTCAAGGTGACCTCCACAGCGGTCAGCTTTGCAGCAATTGTATTATTCAGCTGACCGGTCACTGGCTCGAGACTCTTGGAGATTGCTAGAGAGGGAGAAATAATTAATTAGCAAGACAGATTAGCAACAACTCCCCTATAATTAGGCACGAGATCAAGGCTGGAAGAAAAGGTAAAGGAACGTCTCAATCGCAAATTAGAGGGCAGCAGAGGGGAGGCAAGAAAACATCTCTCCAAAGACTTAATTTTAGTGTTGCAGTCCAACACACCTCAGCTGCCTTTATTATATCCAATTCATCATACGCCTCGGATGATCTCAAGCGTCAAGATAACGCTGTAATTTATTGATGTATAGTCTAGTGTGCACATGGTCCATTTTTTCAATGCTGCAAAACAAAATTCTGCAGTGTAGACACAAGAAAGAACAAATCTTGTGAACCAAGCACACATTTGCAAGTGGATGGTGAAGATAATGGGGAAAAGAAGCAATGGACAGGAAACACCACATAAGCAAACTGTTAAGATTTAATACAATAAAAAAATCTTCCTCGTCTGGAAATGATGCAATACCACCATCATCTGGTAACAAGTGTGGAGGACACTCCACAACAGTCCTCTTTGTATCAGCAGAGAAAAGCTCTGCTCTGAGATCTGAAGATTTCCTTCACAATAGCATGTGTGTTTTTGTGTGTGCTTCCTTACTTTGTGGGACTGTTTTCTTCATTTCATCTCGTAGCACTTTGTCCATTCTGTTGGTTAACACCGAGCTGAGGGTGTGGCTGAGCTGCTGGCTGAGCTGATCCTGAAGCTGCTGCTGATGATTCTGACTCTCTGCCAGAACTCGCTCTAGTCTGCGCTCTGAGGTCATGAAATGTCAAGGCTCACAACAATATGAAGGATCATCATAAAGGCCTGCGTGCCTACTCTTCTCATAACTTTGTAGGGGTTTTTCAGAAAAGGCTTTTGTTCCAAATGTCATTTACTATACAAAACCTTCTCATGGCCTTGGTTGAAGTGTTTCAGTTAACTCCAGGATTCATTTTTAAATAGTTGCATGACAGTTGTTCACTTTGCCAAGTAGGCTCAAGTTTTATGTTTTTTTACAGAAAGCTATCAATAACGTTCAGTAAGACTGGAGGATACGTTCTTGTTCCTGGTGGTTTGTCAGGACGTGCTCCACCTGAGCCATGATGGAGCTCTGCATGGCTTCAATCTGACCACGCAGTTCAGTTAACTCCCTCTGCTGGCTACGCAGGAGCATCAACAACTCATCCTGTACTTCTGCATTCATCTACAGGGCGATGGAGAGAATTGTTGTAAAAAGAGACAGAGTGGACGAAAGGAAAGTGCTGCTAAAACATGGGAATTATGCTGATAAGAATATTTTTGAGTACGTCAGTAAACAACGATTTGATAAGAAACAGCAACTTTATAAGCTGATGGCTAAGCAAGTTAGTTTTATATTTTCCTCTATCAATTAATGATTAAAGGTAGGTGCAATGTGATTTAATTTAAAAGTACAACATTACTTTTCTTCCATTCATATTTTCATTGTGGTAGTTAATGAATACAAAAGAAGCTAATCAATATGTGATCACCTTACCTGACCAGAGTCCAAGTGCCTGGACTGAGAGGACTCACTGAGGAGACAGAATGTGCAAACACCTTAACAATAAAACTCCAACAAATGACTCAAGTGTATTACTTACTAGTTGATGTGGGGAGCAGTGTATATAAAACGGCACTTAACAGTCTAACAGTAATTTCAGTTTGACTAATCACTTCTCTCAATTTTCATAGGCACAGTACACATTTTCATTCCCTCACACAACTCATTTCTGCTGCACTGAAAACACCGTCTCAAGATTCAACTCTTTTCAATTCTGCAAAATAGTTTTTATTCCACGCCCACTTCATGTTCTCTATCAATCATCGACATACCTGTCATCTTTCTTGGTCTTTCTCTTAAGTTTTGGCGAGCCTCGTGGCGAGGTCTTCCAGTCCTTAATGGGTAGTCTGTGAGAGGAGCGAGCGCCACAATTCCCTGAGGATGATGCCAGGCTGGCCACCTCATCATCAGGGTCACTGGGTCACACACAGAAACACAGAGTTAGATTCTCTGTACTCATCTTGGAAAAGGTCCATAAAATCGGAACATTGCATGTTAAAAACAGTGCTGAATTTGTGTTTTGCCATGTTTTGTGATATCTTCTTTTTATAAAGACACTAGACATGTCTCTGTTTATTTGCATAAAGAAAGAGATGATGTGTTCCCTTATGTTACCTCTGCTCTGCACCAGCATCCTGACTGTCGTTCTGTGTGAGGTGATAGGAGCGTCGATGGTAAGGGGAGCTCAAATGTCTGTCCTTCGACTCCTCTCTTGAACTACAACACAAGACGTGTGACACAAACTTCTTTTGATAAAAGTATTTCATACTGCTTTTACAGTTTCAACACAGATATGAACAGGTCATACTGTAAAGTAAAGGCTTTCATTTGCTTTAAATTGATTGACAAACAGTAATTCGATTACAGGTTTTACTTACATGTTACATACTTCCTAAGTAGTGGTGGTATTTTTAAATTCCTTCAAGTACATGTACATGTTTTGAGATAATTCTGTAAATGGGGATTCTTACCAGTCACTCAGACCATTGTCCCTGAGACTGTTCCTGGTTTCTCTGGTGATGTCAGGTGCGGCCGGCCAAGGTGTATGGCTAACGCTGCCATCTGAGGACCCTCCTCCAACCCCAGGGTTCTCTTGTGATAACGCATTCTCAAGTAGAGATGGTGTGTTGCTGAGTCTGGGCTCAGACTCTACTGCCCCGCCCACTGGCCCATCTGCACCTCCAAGTTCAAGGGGCAACAGGCTGAGACAGAAAACACATTTTTTTGGTGTTCATCTCCAAGAATTTCTTTTACGCTTTAAGTCACTGATGAACATTTTGCTTGTGAAAATTAAGCCAACATTAATTTTTATTAAAGTTCCGTCATCATTGCTTGTAACGTACCTGTTGTTGTTGGCTGTGCGTGGTGAGGTGAGTAGGTGGAGGGCAGATGCAGCAGACGCCATGCTGTCTGTTTGGAGAGCAGAAAGAGGTGAGGCCTCCAAGCTGGACACCAGTCCACGCTGAAGCTGCAGGGTCTGGGATGCAATCTCCGGCATGTCCTGGGACATGGCTGTGGAGGCTGAAGAGATGACGTCAGGGGATCGGGCTCTGGTCGGAGAGGCCAGAGGTGGCAGGAGGGGAGAATCCAGAACCTGAGGTGCATCAAGCGAGAGAGGACCACTGGGGGAGGCTAAAGCCTGGAGACGGAGAAGAAGAGCAATATAATGAAAAAAATGCATTATGTAGTTTAGAGTAAAAGAAGCTTGTAGTGAGTTGGAGAGTATGCCGGGTCCTACCTGGAGGTTCTCCAGTCCAGGCAGCAGCACTGCAGAAGCAGCTCTTGGGCTGCTGGTGGAAGTGGAGAGTGCTAGACTGCTGCTGCTGTTGTTCTCTGCTCTGCTGGGGCTCTGACTGACATCGTCCATAGCTCTGTACATGGTTGAACAGACATACTGTACTCAGGGACACATGTTCACACGTGTGACCAGAGGAGTCGGACATTATGTGCATATGTGAATTTATTGGTGATAAAAAGTTTGGATTTAAAATAAACAGAGGAAGCCGAAAGCTGATATTTATCAAAGATAAGTAATTAATTAAAAACATCACAAATTCAACAAACAACTAATTTAAAACAAACCAAGCCTCACATTAAAAAGAGGAAATACTGTACTCATTAAAGTCTGTCTATGGAAATGATATATCTGAGTTAACCAGCACTGAAGAAGTTTAACAATTCAAATAATTTTAATTTGCCACTGTTGTAAAGCTTTTCTGTAACAGCCCATACAATCCAATTTCCAAACTCCAACTGCACATAAGAAGCACAAAGATGATATGAATGTTTCATATTATAAAATTTCAATAGAGATTAGTCTGTACCACAGATCCTGCTCACTTCCGAATTTTCTTTTTGCAATCTTATCACTTCTACATTGCACAGAAAAACTCACCTGTTAGTGGAGTCAGAGTTGCTGCTAATCGCTGTCACAATGGTCAGACTGCTGGCACTGCTGCCAGGAGAAGCTGGTACCTGGAGAGCGACAAAAAAGTGATCTACCAACCAAAAAATGTAGTGCATCTGGAAAATCACTTCTATATGGTTAAAAACAAAACATAGTTGCCACATTTATATCTTGCATTATTGTCATTGCCGTACTGCCATACATTACTGGGACAGGTTGCCACACCATTTATTATAGAAAGAAAAATAAAGACTAAACTAAATCAGATTTTAAAATTCCAATGAGCGGATGTTACCATGTGCGACCAAAACATCAGGAAAGGTAAAAGCCATCTTATTCTAATTGTTTCATTTAAGGTTTTGCCCAAAATTAAACCATTTGCACGAACCAGACACTGTGTAAAACATTAAATTAAGTGCTCCTCAGAGCAATCGAGAAGGCTAGAATGATTGGGCTGAGGGTACCAGTCATGTGACAATAATTCAGCAACAATTCAACAGAACTGAAGGCAGGCAAGATTTCAAAGAGGGCAAAGATCTTTGTGCATCTCACCATATGATCATGTTTTTAATCTCCAAAACATGTGAATAAGGCATCTTAACAGCATTATACTGCATATAATGCCTTTTTGAGTTCCCCTTATCGCTAACCATGATTCTGTTGCTTCCATAGAGGTGCAGGACTTACATATTCCAGTGAAAATGAGGCCATAGTGAGGCCATAAATGTTACAGGAGAATTAACGCCTAGAAACTAGAAAGAAAAAAAGAGAGCCGTCTGACTCCCCAACGCTCACTTCACACATGGATGAAACTGAAAATCTTACTTTATCTTTAGCTGTCTGAGTTCAAACAGACTAAGGTAAAGCAGGTTTTCAGTTTGTATAGACTCAGTATTTACAGGGTCACGGCTTGTGTCTGCTGAATGCTGATACGTGGGACGAGGTGCTTTTCATGGGGTGAGATGATGCAAGTTGATGAACAAAAAATGTCTGAAGACTGGCGCTTGTTTGCTTAAGTGTTTTGACTATTTTGATGACTGTATGCTGCAAAGACACTCAGACACCAACCAGACAGCCCAGACCAATTGTATATCAAAGCTGGAGAGGAGCAGTTTACAAAGCTCCTGAGTGTTCTTACCGAAGTGCTTGGTGTCATGAAAGCATCTGGAGTCATCAGTTTGGGCATCACTCCGCTACTGGTACCAGAGTTTGACAGGAAGTCAGTGGGAGCAGGAAGTGATGGGATCTTCCTGAGGTCTGTTTGAGAGCCATTTCCTGATTCCTTGTCAGAGCTCTGGTCTGTGAGATGGTCTGAAAACCCTGCTGGATACACAGAATGTGAAGAGGGCTTAATTTGTGTGCCAACATTGCAACATTTAACAATGAAAGAAAGCTCAATCACTAAGAAAATCAAAACAAAGGACAGAGTAGAACTTTATCGTAAAATGAATGATCAAATAGTGGAACCCTATATTCTATAATGTACAAAAAAGTGTGTTCAAAAGTGATCAATCATGCTTTTGTTCAGTTTAAATAAAGGTGTTGCACTTTTGACATGACAACTACTGTGTATAGTTACACACCTAAATCCAATTTATATACATTTCAACTGAAATAAATCGCAAATACTTTTAACACCGTCTTAACAGTCTACAGATGTTTACAAATGTACACGACAGGAACAAAACCTCTGTAAAAATAAAGAGGCATCATTTCCATGGATTGGGATTTGTCTGTCCCCACTTTATGTTGAAGTCTTGCGACTGTGACTTACCAAAACCATCCTGAGAATCAGAGTGGGGCAGGAAGACTGCAGAGCTGGAACCCAAGTTAGGCTGAAACCAGATCTGAACATCCTGCAGACTCCTGAAAACACACACAGAATTAGGAGTAATGTTAGCCAGTTGCATGCTGCTTGCGCAAGACTCCACAGACATGCACACTCATCCCCTAACCTCTACAATTACATAACTGCAACTGTTACGCTGACCTGCATTGGAAACATCATGATTTACTTAATGGCTATCAATAAAAATGTGGTGTTTGTTATAATGGACCATCTGTATGTGAAACAGGCCCCGAGGATCATTTAAGCTTTATTCTATTTCACTTCAACTATAATCATCTCAAAACTGACATCAGCCAGCGGGAGGAAACTTACTTGGTGTGAACACAGTAGAGTTTTATTTGAATCCCAGACTTGGACTCTGTGGGTCCTTGAGTGCCCTCTGGAAGAAAACACACACAAATACAAGTTGTGCTGTAAGTTGTGTTGTAAGATCAATACTGCTACACATTTGATGCACTATTTAATTCAGCAGTGTTCCGAAAAAGGTCTCAAATGAACTCTTGAAAAAAATAAATTGCCTTGTTTTAAAGATTAGTGCGTGTGTGTTGGCCCTTGGAATATGATGGAAAGAAAATGTATGGTAACAGAAATGATCAACGGACAGCAGCAGTGAAAAGATTAAGATAAGATTAGATGTTCCTTTATTGACCCCCCCTTGGGAGAAATTTGCAGGTAACACAGCCATACAGAGGGAAATAAGTAGCAGCACAAGAGTAATTAAAAAAATAGAGACAATAATAAAGAGATATTAGAAGAATAAAATAACAATTTCAATAGAAAGTAAAATAAAAAATATTAGAATAAAACATTTTTGTTTCAATTGGGTGTGTGCGTGTGTGTGTGTGAGAGAGAGAGAGAGTGCACATGCGCACCTGTTGTCAGGCTCTCGCTCTCCTCCTCTGCAGGGAGGACTTCAGTGTGTCTCAGCCGGCTGTGGGTGACATCCCGGACCCCAAAGCTGAGCACAGGGTGGGTGAGCAGGAACTCTGATACCGCTGTGAAAGTGGCCTTGCCTTTCTCCAAGTCCTGCCTCAGCTCCATCACATACAGAACCTGGCAAATGATGAAATCAGCTAAATATTAAGTCAGGCGCAGGATTAAGTGGTAATGTGGGTGGCAAGAAAAATTGTTTGGTCCCAACACTTTAAAAACATGACATGCAGCACATGGCCACAGCCTCTGTACATGGGGCTCATACTATTCAAACTGAGCTACTGGAGCACCCAGGGGCATCAATATGAAATTGTGACTGCATCATAGCCATAAAAATCACTGTAGTATGTTTAAACTGCACAACACATTTGACAACTTAGTGCTGACCTTCCTCTGTACGTCTGTGAGGATGAGATACTCAGAAGAGAGGTCCAGACTGGCTTTCAGACTGGGCATAACTGAGGAGTTGAAGAGATCTGGAGAAAATCTAAAAAATGAAAAAAAACACCACCATTAGCATCTTTGAATCTGTAAATTTAAATTAATGGGATAAGCTTTCAGACAGAAATAATCCTCTAAAAAACTCTCTTGATAAAGAACTAAATTGATACTTATCTGAAGCACCTATTTGATGTTAGCACGTTCAAAGCCTATTGACACTGCATAAAATGATGAGTAAAGTAATAACCTGATGGTCTGTAAACAGGTCCAGGAAACAGTGCACCACATTTTCAACTCTTGGTTCTGATCCGCTCCAGTTATCAGGAACCGCCAGAAAGGAACCCTATAGAGAGCACAGTAAAAGTGACCAGATGTGACAAAGGAGAGGAGAAAATAATGTGAAGAAGACGAAGAACGGAGATTCAAACAGCAACAGCCTAAGACGGATATATACATGTCACAATTTTCCCTGAAAGCTGTGTGTGCAGCAGCGTGTACTCACTCTGGGTCCTGCCTCTTGTGGTTGTCACAAAAAAGAAGGCAGGAAAGGGGGCGTCCTCCGTGAGGCCGCAATTCATGAAGACATCTTGAAGACAGAGAATAATAAAGATCAGTAAGTGACAGAGTACGTCATGGACCTCAACTTCTAAATTCTTGAGAAAATTCTACTATTTTAAGTCAGAAGAATTTACATTCAAATTAAATGATAAGGTATTAAAGTAAATAAGAGATACAGGAATATTGATTTAAAAGAAAGTGTTCTTGCTTACCTTGGTTTATCCTGCCCCCCTTCTATGTATATCTGCCAAAACTTGATATATCCGTCATGGCTGGCTGTGGCTAACACGGTTCCATCTGGAGACAGGGCTCCTTCACTGACTCGCTGGAAACAACATACACAATTAGCACTGTAAGGATTATTTGGAACAAACCAAAAGACAAACAGCAAACCATTTTATGCTTTATTTTCTGTGGTTTTACTTCTTCAGACGAAAATATCTAGAATCATCAGTAATTAACATGGTTCCACTTGTCTGACAGTCAGAAAATCCTCATCGTAGTGCACTGATCACTTTACTGGTTAAGGACAGTTACATGACTGAACCCCTACCTGGGTATGTCCCCTGACTGTGATGAGGCCTTCTTTTAGGTCTGTTGCATCGATAGGCCAGCTGCTGTTGTTGGCTCTCAACACCTCCAGGTCCCACACCTCCGCCTAGACGGAGAGGGCGATAAATCAGGTATGCAAAGTTCACACTTTTCTCTTTCCCTTTTCTTATATGAAACTAATCTGATACCTAAACACAGAGTACAGATCTGACACCAGGGTTCTTTTTTTCTTTGTAAAGGTCAAATTGCATGTGTGTATGACCACACAGGTAGCCTTTATGATGGGATCATTCCCCTAAGTACAACCTGACATTCAGCATTAATACATATTACTTTGAACTACTGAGTAAGTAGAAATTTGTAAGTAAGTACATAAGTACATGGGCAAATTTGACTGCACTGTTAAGGAACAAATTGTTTCAAGTTACAAAAACAGTATCTAAGACAAACATTTCTGTGTTAAACTCTGTACCCTGTCTTCATGTAGGAGGGCTAAGGTCTGGCTGGTGTCGTCCTGGTTGTCCTCGTTGTCATCCTGGATGAACGGGCACCATATTAGGCGACGGTGGGAGTTTAGTGGTGTGTCCTCTGGCCGTCGGATATGAACCACCACCTGATCACTGCAGGGATGATGGGTTAAGGAGGACAACTGTAGAAAGGCCATTATTTGACTGATATGTTTCTGCGATTACTTCAGCCAAAGCAGGCCGTGATATCACAACGGTCTGTGTTAAATCCCAAAGCAGTTTGGGCTGCTTGGTGTGATAACTTGAATCAGAAGTACAAACAGAAATAAGATGAAATAAGCAGTGCAAAGATGAGCAGTAACCCTCTACAGACACACACATGGACCTCCCACACACTCCTTATCAGTTTCTCCCACATGTCAGGATACAGTATCTTGCTTCCAGTGCAGGTGAGCTGCCAGACCATCAGGTTGCCCGCTTCATCTACACAACCCAACAGGGAGGAGTCGAGGTGGGCAAAAGCCAGATCTGTGACGGCTCCAGTGAAGCCCTTCAGCAGGGAGCGCTCAGCGAAACCCACGCTCAGGACACGAATCATTGCATGGTTGTTGGCTCCTGAGAGAGGCGTTTTGTTTGAAAGGAAAGGATAAACCAACAGCACTCAGTTCATCTGAGCAACTACAGACTCACATTTCATCATGTTATATATATAAAAAAAACAGTTTATGCAGAGTAATAGAACAATACTCTCTCCACTGTATCTACATTTTTAGACACCGCCAGAGGTAGAATGTAATGTTGATAAACTGTATTTTGATTTTTTATTATTGCTAAATTAAACACTTGAAAACATGGTTACTGTTTGTCAACTGCTTTGGTTTACAATTTTCAATGTCCAAAATGAAAGCAGAGTATTATAAACACTACATACAACGTACCAATAGCCGTATTGTCTGTGGTAGTAGTTCAAGTGCTAATTAATGTTTTTGTCATTTGATGGTAGAAATAACAGGCATTGCAGGACTCTCACCTCTGATGGCGTAAGCCAGGAAGGAGTTGGAAACAGCTATGAGCCTGCCATAATAATACTTGTGTTCCCAGTCGTACTTGGCAACAGGTTGAATCTTCACCTGAATAACAAAACAGATTCAGCATTCAAAATGTATTCATATACCATGTTAACAAAGTTCATAAAGACTTTTATAGCCATGAGGCTGTCATCTCAAAAACCAAGTCATAAAAAATGTTAACTTCTGCGATAATATACTGCATATTCCTTTAAAAATGTAACCTTTTCCTTTTTAGGGATTCAGGGAGCTGAAATTTTATAAGCACAGTAACTCGTCACTACTCAACTCAACTCAAACTTTATTTATAAAGCACATTTAAAACAACCGGGGTTGACCAAAGTGCTGTACAGATATCACAGTTGCAGGAAATAAGGTAAAAACTAAAAAGCTAAAATACATAAACACAATGCAATAAAATAGAATGAAAATAAAATAGAATAAAATAGGTTAAAATTACCTAACAAAACTTAATTAACTACCAAAGCTCTTGATGATTAATACATTGACAGGACTTTGCTTTATTGTTGCTGATGATTTGGCCTCTCACCTTGTTGCTGCCACGAGCCTTGCTGTTGATGCTGGAATCTTGACTTGCCACAATCTCCACATTTATAGAGGTGATGGGGATACAGGTGGAGCCATCATCACCAGAAAGGCAGCTGTGAGTGCAGCACATTTATTGAAGGTTAAAATCTATCTATTTTCTTGAAATCAGTGCAAAATGTCCCTGCATTAAGAATTAATAAAGTAAACATCTCTATATGCTTCATGGGGCCAAAATCAGCCTAACTGCAAAGTTATGCGAGTGAATGTTTCCTTAGAAAGCACTCACATTATCTGAGACTCCTGTGCAGTGCTGAGGTCTGTAGAGATGGGTCTGGTAGAGTCTGACATGGTCCGATCAGTGCTTCCCAGAAGACCTGCTGCTCCCAACAAACCGTTAAGCTCTCCATTAAAAGATGGCATTCTCGGGCCATCACTGGATTGTGAATCTGAGGAAAGACAATGAATGCAGAAGTTATGCTGTGATACACTATACAATGATTTTAATTCAGAGCTAGCAGGGAAATAAGGAATGTTTGTTCTAAAGGTTTCTTAGTGTGTGTGTGTGTATGCATGTATGTTGTATGTATGTATGCATACATGCATGTATGTTGTATGTATGTATGTATACTATTTGATAGTAATATTCCAAGGAGAGGCTAATAAGATGTTTGCCGAACTCTTAAGTAACTTAACTCAGACAGGTTGTGGGTCTGTAACAGGGCTGTCCACAAGGATAAGGAGAAGTCAGCCAGGGTGAAAAAGTAGCCAGCTAGGCTACTGAAAGCCCAAATGTGGTGTCCCTTGGCATATTCTAATGCTCCTTTTCCATTAAATAAACTGATCTCAATTATTGCTTTTCTTAACAAGTTAAATGAAATGATTGTATCCAAGAAAAATTTGGCTTCCTGTGCACTTCAGCCCACACAGTTCTATAAATAGCCATCCTGATTTACAGGATCTGAAATCTGTATAATTGGTCAATGGTTAAAAAAAAGAAAAGAAAAAGAAAACTTTCTTGGACATATTAAACTGTAAAACTTTGACAACATTGCCTGTCTTAGCCCTAATCCACACAAACACAGTTATTTTTGGAAACAGGGCAAGACAAGGGTTTTGGCAACTTTTCAAAAAAAAAAAAATCTACGTCCTTACTGACACACCTGAAAAAGCATGTCCCAATGCCATTCACGCACAACGTGCATGCCTGTGCTGTTTTTAACAGGAAGCAGATTGTACAAATGTGAGTGATTGCCCAGTTACAGAAAATACTCTGAAGTAGGCAGCAAAATGTGACTGCTCTTCATAGAGTCTTCCTGTATAAGGCTATTTTTAATAACATGTTGTCAAGAGCTTTTTTTGGTTTGTCTTATCTATCACTGCAGTGTCATGGTCTGTTTGTGTCCTCCTTAGATCCATCCCCTTGGTATACAAATAATCCAAGCTTACATTTGCCAATGATGCTACATACACTGATAAGGCTCGATTAGGAAGTGAAATAGGGTGCCTATTAAACACGGTTTGTGTGTATATAAGTCAAAACACATCAAAAAATGCTTTGATTTAAGAAATACCTCTGCATGTGGACAGGGCCTTTGTGTGTGTTTGCACTGTATCTTTGTTTTAAAGACTGCAATGCAAATAAAAAAGTGAATTCCTTCATTTGATCATTCATTAATTCAATGCAGCCCTAGGTTTGTCATCAGTTATACTGTTAATATCTTTCAAACAATGAAAAACAGCTATTATTTACCCACGACACAACATCTCCACTTTTATAAAAAATGTAAAAAAGGAGCCGGCTTGTGCTAATGGAAAGCTGTGCTGTAATATTAAAGGATTTGCAATAAGGAAGGATATTTATCATATTCTCTCATATTCATATACCACTATATTTATCAAATTATTTTATTTGACAATATTATACATGTTAGTGTTGTTAAATGATTTAGATAGAATGTAGTTTAATAGCTATAATGGTTTGGACAGTCACATTTCTATTGAAAATTACTATTTCTGTATCTGATGTCTCTTTCCTTCCAAATGTCCAAATGACTGCTGTTAAAAAGATCTACAAAAACAGCCATCTGAGTAGTTTGCAACTGTCTGGTGAAGACGGTCATATGATTATCCAGAAGAAGATCCTCATCTGTAACACAACAACCTCCTCTAAAATCCATGATACATGAACATTACATTAAGGAGTAGGGCATGCATTTCATTATTCACCTGGAATATTAATCATATCCCAGGGGTTAAATTTGGGTTATTATTAGGGCACAGTGGTGATTTAATTGTATATGTAGCTTTATAAAAGTTGCCAGTACCTTCAATCGGACAATGACAAAAAGAAACCCAATAATGATCCAACTCCTATCTGTATTTGTTTTCCTATTTGTCAAATGGTTCTACTCCTCCTCAGTCTACAACCATACACATATTTAATGTATACTGACAAACAGGACCATGATACACACTGGTAACTTATGGACACCTGCGTTTTCTCTTTCCTCTTGCCTCCAACTTCCCTCAAGACGGCTGTGTCTTCGTTAATAACCTCTATCGTTTTTGACAGGTGCGAGATTCTAAAAAAAACGACTAGGTCGAACGTACCACAAACTAACATGGTGTGGATGCATCAAAACAGCCATTAAAACTGACCTTCTACGCAGTTCTGGAGGCTCGAGCTAATGCTTGATAGCAGCAAAATATTTAAAGCTAAATGTGCGATATAACGATAACGGTACACCTATGTCGCTTTGAAGTCGCTGCCACAAATGTGCAGGTGCTACAGAGACCGTTTGCACTTTATCGTCACTTGGCAGCAGAAGACCGAGATTCCCTACACCAGAAAATAGACTGAGACATAAGCTAACTATAGCTCGAAACGTAGCTAACACTTGGGATGATAAAACACTAGACCTTTTCGACGCAGTTAGCGCTCTAACATTACGACGGACCTCAACGCATTCGTTTCTCCGTGGAAATGAGAGACAAAACATAGCTATTTGTGTAAATTTGTTGATATTCAAGTTGTTTCAACCCAAAAGGGGTGCCGTTTAATAACAGGTAGTGAAACTGCTTTTGAGCTAACTTTACTTCAGCAGCAGCGCGCTAAACCAACTCGCGTTAGCTAGGTACCACTTTAGCTAGCTAGCTAGCATTCGATTAGCTTCTGCGGCCTTAACTAGCGCAGCAGCTTTTCATTCCCGGTTCAACTTACCGGTGCCGTTCCCGGGACGGTCGAGCTTGAGGATGTCCCGGAGATGCTGAGTCGCACCCTCGATATCTATGTTAGAATTGGACGCCATGTGTGAGGGAAAGGGGAAGCTGGGTTAATTTTGGGGGAGAAAATGATTTCTTGTTTGATGGGATGCTGTCAATGTTCCCTTCGTTCACCCAGAGCAACCGTCTAAACTTCCGTTGTGTCCGCGCCGTAGCCTCCGTGTCGTCTCTGCGTCAGGTCATTGGTTCCTAACTCAACTTCTACGGAGGCTCAATATGGGTTAGACACTACGAGGCATAATGTCGCCCTCCACTGTCAGAAATATTGTTAGACATTTTCTCCCTCTATCCGTTTTTTGTATACTTGTGCTTCTTGGTCATTTGACCAGCCGCTCTGTTTCCTCTATTTGCTCTATGTTGTATGACAAACCAGACCACGTCAGACCAAACTCTTGATGTGCAATCATACAACTGATTAGACATTTTATGGATGGAAAATGGCCAGCATTAAATCAATTACATCATGACAATTTACATAAATAAATCCCAAAATAGTTATACATGAAGCAAAAGAAAATTCAAAATTATACTCAACCAAATGTGACCATGAAATTATAGTTAATCACACATGTTGTCATGATAACCTCAAAACAGAAGCAAGGTGTTTTACACTTGAAAAGAGGTTCAGTTCCCATTTGTTATTGATTTTGATTGCATTAAGACCGCTCACTGAGGCCTCCTGGTGGTACAGTATTTTGATATCACATCCAGGATGCAGCCCCCACAGCCTAGAACTTTCTATCCCCAAGCACTGAAAATCTTGAACAAAAATTGAATTGCAAAAGCTGAAGTTACACAATTGATCGAATATCTATGTTTCCTTATGTTTTCCTTTACAAGTCATTTTGGTTGCTGCCTCTTAAGGTATAAATTAGTTTTGATATTCCTGTGCAAATTACATGATAGTGATAATTATAGAAAAGTTAGTGGTGGCCACTATTACAATTTGTATTCTCAAGGCAAGGATAGTATTATACTATCTATCTATATACTATTATACTTTTTTAGTATAAGTGGATACTAAAAAAAGTTACCATTTCACTTAATAACATAATTTCCATCCAGTTCAAGTCATTCATTTTGCAATCTTTCATGATCAACATATTAATATGAAACACTGAAATCTAATTTATTCAGAGGTCACACTCCAGACTCTATATATAGGTTATGAGTCATGAGCATCAGGTGACTGGCTCCTACAGACCTGCGTCAGTCTGCTGTCCTTCGATAATTGACTCTCTAAAATTGTACAAATGTAACTGATGCAATCAACATGGAGAAGTAGGTGTGCTATAGCATCAGCAAAGTAATGCGGCACCTTCTGAGGAGGTGATTGGGCCTGTATTAAATAAAATCACAACACATGAATTTCTCTGAGGATTGTGAAACATTGCTGCCCTATACAACAAGGCTTCAGACTCTGAGAAAATCTACAAAAATCCTGCACAGTAGAATTTACATTTACAAATTTACATTAGTAACATATTGATGATAGAACTGATGGAGCCTCTGTGATGAGTGGTGAAAAGTCTTCAAGAAACTGAAACAAGTCCAGTTGTCTACGATACAGCACACTGGTAACCTTTTAAAATATTTGGTTACTACGGCTGACTGGGAATTTTTGCAAACAGCAAAAATAATGTGCACCTGAAGACACACAAAGCTTGTATGAAACTATGAAGAGGCAAGCCATGGAGAATAAGATGGAGACAAGGCCACACCATTAAGAAAAAAATCCAGGTTTTATTGTCTATCGTGGCTGTAGTCCATGGTAACTGCCAAACGTGTGTGAGAGCAGGAAAGAAAGAGAGGGGGGGAGAGAGAGAGAGGGAGAGAGAGGAATTGAGAGAGAAATTGAAAGAGAGAGAGAGACAGACATAGAGAGAGAGAAAACATAGGATCAAAGCCAATCACATAGCAGGGTCAAACTTTATGTCCTTCATGACTCTTTGGTTTGCATGAGCAAAACCTAGCATGAGAGAGCAACTCATGGCAAAGTTAACAATTATTTAAAGGAAGATAAAACTTAGTTAGATACACTAAGGCAACACACAAGTGGCATCTAAAACAACTTACAATGAAAGACGTCGGAGCTGAAGAAGGCGACTCTGAACCTGAACATGGATCTACAGACCAGTCAACAGCAGTGCTAACAGAACTCAGTTGACAGTAATGGAATCAACATTAGAGTAGAATGGGTTAGAATTAAGTAAAGAATGGTGATAAGCAGAGTTATGAGTTAATGGCATTGGTCAGCTGTTCGTCTTTCTGGTGGTTTGAGTGTAGATATTGTAATAGGAGGATCCCAGCGTCATGCAGAGTGGCAGACAGGGGCATCTGATTGGTCGGCCGGCTCGCAGCAAAGAAACACGTTGCAGTTCTACTGGCTGGGGTGGTCTTAAAAAACCCACCTGGATGAGGTTCAGTGATTGACATCTAGAATCCGGTGTTTGCTTGTTTGTCAAATGAGACAGCAGGAGGGAGGGATGAGCGTTCTCTCTTCTCTCCGTCTTCGACTCCTCCCTGCCCTCCCTCCATGCTTCATCACAAAGTGCTCTTCACTATGGCCGCCCCTGCCCACCAGAGTGGGGATGGGGGTTAGCCAAAGTTGTGAATGGCCAGCCTGAACATGTCATTGGTGCACACCCATGCATCGTTAATGTTCTTCAGGAGGAAACTCTGATGAAAACCCATGATGGGGTCATCATCTGCCTGTGAACACACACAAACAGAAATAGAAGGGGTTCAGGACGAAGTCAGCACTGTAGCCATTTCATTTATCAGTTGAACATGAAAGTGTGTATGCTGGTTGCGGGGACTGTCCAGCCATTGAAAACAGTTATGTAATCCCTAGTGTGCCTTGGTGGGAAGGAATGTCAATAACGGCACCCAGGAGTGTGAGTTGAAGGCTACAAACCTGAAGTTGTACCAAAGAGCTGGCAGCTCCAAACAGGTTACGAATAATTAGTTACAAGGCTTACAAGAAAATGTTAAGCCTTTTCACATTGCAGATTCTTAGCCCAGGGCTAAGTATAACCGAACAGAGATAACAGAGATAACCTAGCCCCTATTCACCCCAGAGGTCGTGTTGACTGATTGGTTTCCGCATTTGACTGAATGTTTTTTATAGTGACAGTTAAAATCTGGCATAGATGCCATTATGACAATCCCCCTTAGCAGCAATCTCCCATTATGCATTTGATTACGGTCAAGCGAGTACCCAGTTTAAGTCCATGTGGATCAGAGGGAAGGTTTGCGTTTGGGCTAAGTTACAGTAGGCTAATTGAGTTCAATTTAAATTCTTGTCAATGGTTTCTTCCAATTTAAATTTCAACTGTCTTACACTGGAAAAACTGCTTTGTTCACATTTTCCCGTTTTGGCACAATAACCATTTTCTAGTGTCCACCGCTGTTATGGAGATAAAAAAAAGAATTAAATAAATCATTAATCTGCTTTGTGTGTTGACATGAAAAGTGGCCGTACATTCAGTGTCTCTGTTCACCTTTTCTCTCCATGCCCTTATTAATGCATAATGTTCATGTTTCTTGTGAATTAGATTGTGGTCAAGATGATTTTGAAAATGTAATGTTAAATAAGCTATGACTCATTATCATTAAAAAAATAAATTCCAAATGATAGGTAATAATCAATGGCAGAATTTTACAATCCAGTCAAGACAACCTCTGACTCACACACGTTGTTAACCAAGGGTTAAACATTAATGTCAAATAGATGATTAGGTGATTTGATAGTACAGCAACAGAATTTATTTGAATCCCAGGAATATTCATGAATAATCATATCAACTTTAGAACTGAATGTGTGATGATTGTGCTGCCAGACAGATGACGCAGTCTAAAGTAAGGTGTGAATGCTACTTACTCTTAGCTGTCCTACAACCATACTCAAGATGCAGCAGTCTGGAGTTGGCTGGTGGTCCTGCGCTGTTATATTATGTGCTATTTTTGAGAAGGGGAGACTCTGGCACACACAAACAGGAAACATACACAACGGGCAGATTAATACAGGTATATCAGACACTGAAAGAAAGTAAAAACTCAAAACAGTCACCTAAGATTCTAAGTGTTTTATCGTAGGCAACTGGAGCAGTTGTGTACGATATAGCACTTAGAATTACCATGACCTGGATGACTGAGAACTTTCAACTTCACCTAAGATTCTTCTAAATTATCTCGGGCTATTTCCATTACACCTTAAGAAATAAGAATTATGTAAATAGTTTGTCAGATTCCCTACATTTCCAGATTTACAATGTTAACCATTCCTATTTTACATGCTAGCTCTGCACATAGCAATACGTTACCCGATAAACTCACCTTTAGTTTGTCAACAATTGCTGTTTTTCCCTGGTACTGCTGTCCTTCCCACGTAAGGCATGACGAGTCGATCTGTGTGGAGCAAGACAGAGAGAGAGAGGTTTGAGGAAAATAATGAATTGTAGAGAATGCCATTTGCAGACGTAAGGTTCATCAAAAAGCCACATCACATTATTCAAATGATGCTAGCTCCCATCAAGCAGATTGACAAAGTGAGAGGGTTTAAACTAAGCGTCTGTTGGTGTATGACGACCTACTGACACAGAAGTAAAGGCTAAATATAAGGGGAGAAACAGAACACATAGGTGTCGGTTCTGTACATAGTTTGGTATAAGGGTCACTGTTTGGTAAAACAGAGGAAAGCAACAAAATAATCCCACGGGCATTACATTATGTCCTTTTTCATTCATTTTTCAACAGACAGTACCGCAAGTTACAATTTGTTACACACCTAGTGTCCATCTCCACCTGACATAGTTGGTATAGTCTGTAGTACATAAAGCAGTAAACAGCAAACATATGCAGGGCTGATTCAAAAGAAAAACAAATATAAATGTGATGTAAATGCCTATTGCTTCGGTAATGTCTTTGGCCCTGTCGGCTTTCACATCGAGAGGCTGCTTTAAAACAGCGGGGATCAGTTGTTGCACTTTGTTTGGTTTTATTTCCCATTTGAGTACTTGACACATCTGGGTGAAGCAGCGCCTTCGATTATGTGTCATCATGTTTAATCGCTCGCCAACATTTACCCGCACAGCTGATTTGAGCGAAGCGGGCTGGTTCTCTGGCTCCAGCGACTCATTTCAACGTGCCATAGTGTGCAGTGAGTCAGTGTCTTCTTCTTTGTCTTGTTTTATTGTGTCTCCTTCTTCTTCTTCTACTTTTGTTGCTTTTTGAAAGTTTGAAAGTCAGATGTATTCTACGTATGAGCAAGAAAGTAAAAGCAAGTAAAAAGATTATTTCGTCTTATTCAATTCACAAGTCAAGCCGTTTATTATTATCATTTAGTGACCTTTTATTTTATGTATATTAGAACAAAATGTATATATGAAAAATGTAGTTTGTCTTGAATCAGTTGTCAAAGATAAATTAATTATTGATCAAGAAAACTGCTTAAAATGAAAGCACATAAAAACAGGCTCCACTCCTATTTAAGCCTGTTCAGTCTTCAGCTACATAAACACACAGCAAGTGCAACAGGTATAAGTGATTCTGTTTGTTTTGTATTGCATTCATTAAAACTACGACAATCGGCCCGGGCTGATTATCGGGGCCAATATTCAGCATTTTCCGATTATCGTTATCGGTGATTTTCGTGTCATATTGCAGCCAAAATAAACTAATTTAAAAATCTGCTACTTTGGCTCTGATGCATCATCCTCTCTCAGCGTCCTGCCTACAACATTGTCTGATTGGTAAAACAGCAATTAATAGCCTATAAACACTGAACAATCTGAATCTGCAAAGTAATGGAGAAATTAATGTTGTGGAGTGGAGTATAGATTAGCAAGGAAATACTCAAGTAAAGTACCCCAAAATTGTACAGAAGAAAAAGCACTTGAGTAAACTGTACTTTATTTCTTCACTGGTTGTTCAAAGTTTTATTAAATGAATATCCATCCCAAATACCAGATTTCAGTCTCCTTGATTTCTAATAATCGGTATCAGCCCTGAAAAAGCCCTGTCGGTCGACAGCTTCTGTAAAAGTTAATGATTGCATCCTGCACAGTTGTGACACTATCTGGCTGGCATAATCTGTCCACATGCAGACAGACAGACAAACATGGTGAAAACAATACCAACTGCCCTGGAGTGGACAGGAATGATTTGAACTGGGTTACAGTGGTATGCAACTTAAGATCAAATGTGAGACGGGGGCATACAGCGGGGGGCCAACAGACCCTTACCCAATTCCTACCTCCCTAGTTCCAGCAACCTCGCTCGGACAACACACATCTTTGAACAATGCCTTCATATTGATCTCAACTGCACACCTTCATTTTCGTGACTGTATCTTACACTGTTGTGACACTGTTGTGTTGACAATATTCTGTCCACAGGACAGAAACATATAAACACAAAGTGAAAACATTACCAGCCCCACCGGTGCTGCTGAGAAATGAATTAAGGTGCAGCCAAGTCCTGTGGCAAGTCATGTCGGAACTGAAGGAGATCCCAGTTCTGTCACACTCACATATATGGCTCCCAGGTTTTCTCTCTCCGAGTCAAACACAGCATAGTAGTGCTGCACAAAGCTGGATCCTATCTGCTCCCACAGAGGCTGGTCCACCATCCTGTCTCACCCTGCGACACACACTGGGAAGATGGAAAGATGGGTCAGAAAGACAGAATGAAAACACTGAGAAGTTTGTGAAGAACGCAAATAAAAACAAAATGAAACAAATAACAGCTACTTCCTTATTCATTTTAAGTGTGCACCTAGTTGTTTGGCTAAAAAGAAATGGTATGAATCATTTTCTGTGACCTTCAGTACCCAGATCTCAACCCAGCTGAACACTGGGAGATCTGCCAAGTGTTCCTATTTGCATACAGGTTCACTTTATATTAGAACCACCTGTCTAAAGCAGTTTTGAAAACCTTTGAACATTATAACCTTCATGACGATAATATAATATCAAACAGTATGTACTCACAAGCAGCAATATGGAGATGAAAGCAGTATCTAAATCCAGCGTGTATCCCGGTCATGTTTAGACTATGAAAACTGTCAAAGTGACCAAACTATACACTGTCCGAATCACAGTTTCCTATTGACTTGAAACCAACATGAACTTACTAGTTCACTTAATTTAAGAAAAGAAAAAAAGACACGTCCTTCATGCTGACCACAATCTAATAAACAAAAACAACAACAACAACAAGCGGCATGACTGGCGGTGCACTTAATCCCACCACACTCTGGGAAAAAACATTTAAAATGCTTCAACTAAAATGGCCCGGAGGAGTTAAGCTGGACACACCGCTCTCCGCTTGGGTGACACTGACAGCACAGGTCATGTGCTTCCACATAACGATACACTGTTGTTACTGGAACAATCTGAGAGCTCTGAATATTAGCAGACAAGTCGGGACAGCGTACAATGAACACCCACGGGACGTAAATAGTTAAGGACCAGCGTGAATAGAGATGCGGCTAGCGAGAGGGCAAAATCAGCTTTTTTCCTAAGCAATGTTAATAATAGAAACGCTCATATATGGCTAGTTAACAGAGGCTAACTAGCCGCTACTAGCCAGTGAGCCGCCTTGTTTGCTAACACTGACTTAGCCTGCCTTAGCAAGAGCAGTCCACAGACCTAGCATGCCTCCCCGCCAGCTAATGTTGGACGTCAGATACATTATGTTTCACGGAGTTAGCCAACTGGCTGCCTGGCTTTGGCCCTTTCACAGGTTGCTAAAAATACCTCGTCTCCTCCAAGTGTTGCTGGCTCCTCCGGGCCCGCGCAACTCAGCTCTGGAACCCCAGAGCAGCTAACTACATAGGCGTGCCCAGCGTTTGCCCTAAACCCGGCAGGAGCAGCCAATTGAACTACTTATATTACCCTATACTTGTTCAAATGTCAGGCTAAACTAGCGCTTTTTGTTTTCGCACATGTTTTCATTCACTATTTCACGACAGGATTTCCTAAAAAGAAGTAATAACAACTTACCGCTATCCAACGCCGAGGCCGGCTGCACGATCGCACAGTGCAGTGTCTGCTTCTCTACGAGGGCACGCACTCTAACTGTACAGGCCCCGTTGGATTGTGGGAACTGTGGTCTTAATGTGCGACAGACAGTTGTTTTGGTTGTAGGGAGTTGCAAGTTGAGCTTAATTGAACATCGGTTTGATCACGGCCTATACAGTTTTGTTACATGTACATATTGTGATATGAATATATAAATATTAGAAAAAGACTGACCAATCAGGGCTGGACTTGGGCTCAGGGTTAAAGTGAGCTGTGGGCCTCCATTCAGCTGCTCAGAGTCCCCAAACTGAAGTTGGTAGTTGATAAATATTTAAGAACTATTTACTGTAAGAATTACATTAAATTAAATAATATGGGTAGAATAGCTTTCAGCATGGGTGTCATCTACATTGGGGGCGCTGTCCCCACCACCTTTTCTTTTGCTCTACCTGTTTACATGGTTGCCAAAGTGGACACAAGCGCAGTTCATGCCTGCAGCTGTGCAGCCTGTGCAGCAATGCAATTTAGTTCATCCCAGTCATTATTCAAATCATGCAGTTTAGCTACCAGCTGTTAGTGAAGCAATTAAAATGATCAGCCTAACATAAAAAATAAAATAAAATGAAAAACAGACACATTGTCAAATCTCTGCCCCTCTACGTCTCCTTGCATTTTCATTTGTCATTCAACAAGCTTTGGAGCAATTTCCCAAGTTTGGGATCTTTGTGAATTGTCTTTGTTTTCGTCAGGCATATTAATATATGTGTCATCTATCCTGGGGCAGTGGGGACAGACAGGTCCCCACTTTTTCAAATAACCAGTTTTGTCCCCATGGCTTTTTAAGAGCAGAATTTGTTAACAATGTTCAGAAACATAGCATGCACCAAGAAATGTTAACTAACAAATGAGAACTATTATGGGAAACTCATATAACCAACCAGCTTCAAAGACACGAAAAGAAGAAGAAGAAGAACTAATGCTTTGAAACTGGCTGCTGTTGATTCTAGTTTACATTTTTATCCAGGACCTAACATGTAAAGCATCCTATTGTATAAACCCTGTAATAAGGCTAAAAACAGCCCAAAACCTGTGCAGGAGTTAGTTATTGTTCATTGTACAATAGATGTGATCAGCATACTGTATTCTGTTATATCCACATGCGTAATCCATCCATACAGCACTTATCTACTCTGACCACATACATTATTAGTATAGTCCATTATTTTGCTTGAAACTGCATATGTTGAAAACCGATTTTAAAATTTTTCATCTCAGTTGTTATGTCTGCACCACTTTCCAACACAAAGCGACGCTCTTGGATTTCAACACTGGGCCTTTAAACAAGGCGGGTTCAGGTAAAGATGCAGGAGCCACCACAATGCATAACATTTCAGTTTATATTTTCTAAGTTTATTAGTGTTTAATATCAAACACATTTGCCATAAATCAAATCATTATCATAATTTTAAAACATTTGTTATCATTTCAACCATATTGCCTCATATAAAGCCCTGAACATTGATGTTGTTGGTTATTGGTTCTTATAGATTAGCATTTTAACCTTCAGAACCCCTACATGACTAACATTTTATAAAGCATCACAGTACATGACCTGCAGTCAACTTATTACAGTGTATTTGAGGGTGAAGTAGCAAAGAGAGGGCTCTACTGACTCCATAAGTACGTTTATATTCATTCTATTTATTTGAGATGTAATTAATAGTTACTTCCCAATACGAAGTTATCAGTTAAGCAATGTTTTACATAAAAAACATAGGATAAATCTAACTTAAATACAACACAATGCGAAGATTACAGTTGTTTCAAAACATTTGGTCTATGACCCCTTAGTAAAAACACATTTTAGTTGTCTCTGAGTCTTGAGCAGTTCCACCAAAAAGACTTTCAACCTTTAAACTTCTCAGATGGGTTCCTTTCAATAACTGCATATTGCAGAAAGATGTCAAATTGTCTAATTTTACACAATAGTGAACAATCTGAGAAAAGTCCAAAAAGTGAATACAAATGTATGCAGCACAACTTTGTTTTTCCTTCTTAAGTGACCTCACAATCCCTCAGGTGACCCTTTGGAGGAAGCCTGAACCCTCGGTTGACAAGATCTAAAATTAGCTACAACAGTAAAATGATGCTTACACACAGGGGTTAAATTGAGCCCTGGCTAACACACAGCAGCAACAACTCAACCCTATTACTGCCCAACAGCTCTACAAGTAGCCTCCCTCTGAGACACAAAACATATTAGTCTGTCACACATTAATCCATAAATGTGTAAAAACATGTCCAAAGTCCAGCCTGTTGGACAGATTTTATATGGCCCATGGCTTACTTCTTATAATGTATAATTTGTGGCCCATTAGCACTGTACACACTAGCACACAAGGTCAGGTTTAATTTCTCTTTTGGCCAAAGGGTAGGAGCACCTTTCTGCAGCTACCGGTCGCCTTCCAGGAGTGATCAACATTACAATATTTTGACTGAAACTGAAAAAAGGAAGTTTGTTGCTAATTAAATGTAAGGAGACATTATCAGACAAACCATGCCGATACATACGACAAGCTGACTGTGAGCGACTGCACAGAAAAAGTGAAGCAGCTTGAAGATGTCTTGACCTCCCAGCAGCGACTCCACTGGGGCTTATCGGTCAAATGAAAACAAAGACAAGCTATGAAGTGGCCATGTTAAACCTTTCACAGAGTATACGTTTATATAAGACTGTATCATAAAAATGGTGGATAGCATTTGCTTCCGGAAGCAGGAGATTGGACATGTTTTTCTGGTTTGTAATATGTTGGCCCGGAGAATAGATGAAATATCAATCGAGTGACAGGGGAGGGAATTTTGTTTTGATGAAAGCACAGATACATCTGACACTGCTGATGATGACATGTACATAACAGTAGAGTTGCTTGACCTCCACAATCCCAAAGGCTATACAAGAGCAGTGGACTGATTTGTCTCCATCTGTTCAGCTACTAAAGAAAGAAAAACTACCAGGGAGGAAAGTCAGCGGAATTGTTACCGATGACCATGCCCACCATGGCTGGTGAATGAAGAGAGTTGTCCACACTGAAATGTAACAAAGTCAGTGTTCTCTGTGTCCAGTGTCTGAAATGTGATCATGATGTGAAACAGGTGGTAAAGACTATTAACTCAATTCGCTCCAAAGCTCTGCACCACCCCCAATTTATAGGGTTACTGCTCCACATCGAGGTGGATTATGGAGATATTATCTATCCCAATGACATGCAGGGCTTATTTCTGCAGTGCTCTTCTTCTCAAGGGGGAAATTCAGCAAATTTCAGCTGAAAAGGGACGACCTATACCAGAACTGTTGGCACAACAAAGCATTTGGATGAATTAAACACCAGTCCACTAGGGTAAGACAGAAGACAGTATTGGTGTGCAACAGGTAGGTCAGCAGCAGCCTTCACATCTCTCTCTGCAGTGTTCAACAGGTGAATTTGCAGCTGTGGAGAAGGACATGTTGCTTTTCTTCTGCTCCTTCTCCAAGACCCCCGGTGATGTCTCACATCAGTTGCAGTTGGAGCTGCAGTGCGACGATGACTTGTGCAGCCCATATCAGCAGATTTCCGTAATGAGACCATTTGCGATAAAAAGGCGGAGCTTGTTTGGCTCTACATATTTGTGTGAACGTCCAGACTAACAGATTTCCACATCATACGCGTCTCAATCACTGCTCTCAAACCAGACCGGGCCCTTGTACTGCAATCAAGATCTCAGTATCGGCGGTCTCATTAGTGTCAGTAAGTTGCTTGTCTTTTGGTCAACTCAGATTCATACATAACAGTTTCTAAGTGAGTAAAATTAACCCATATATTTCTCAGCTTCCTGGTCCACTTCCTTACCTCTTCTTCCTTGTGTTACAGGACTCTCAAGGTGTGAACAAAAGGCTGAATTGTTTTGCAGCCTATAAAGTTCACACCCGAGTGGCTCACATTTGGCTTCACTGCCATTTGAATAAGACAATTGTTAACGCACTCAGAATAAATTGTTATACTGCGGTACACTTAATGAGATTTTACTGCGCTAGAAATGTATAACAGGAGGTTGCAGTCAGCCCTCAGGGTTTTTACATTTTTGCCTCCTTTACAAAACTCTAAATCTGCTCCAAAACATCAGTGAGCTCATTCTTTGTAACTTACATTTAATTGAATTCTTTCTCAAACCTACATTTGATTTAAACATGAGATAAAATGATAAACCTTTACGCATGAATGTGTACTACATGCTGATTTGTTACTAGACAATACCATACCTGTAATTCTGTGTTGAAATTAATTTGGATATATTTATATGTAAACAGGATTTCAATTGTAATTGCCTCACTTCACCTACACTCATGTTAATTTTAACAAAGAGACGTTTTATCTAAACTGTGTCCTCAAAGAGGACAGTAAGGGCATGCCAAGGCGCTCTGCCCTCACCTCGAGTTGCGTCCCTGCAAACTACCCAAACAGGTCCTTGATTCAACTTCCACACCTCACTCACAGATTTTTCTGTGTGTGTGTCATATGGTTCGTGCCACTGGGAGTCCTGGATGAGAGAGTCTAAATCTTGTGTAAATGTAACCGTCTCATCCGTTCAGTGAGCGTGCAGTCCATCAGATGATATTTACTGGGGAGAGTTTGAGCTGCTGCATCCTGTTCAATACAGAAGACATGGAGAAAAGAGGAGCCGACCATTTTCTTACCATCTTGTCTTTTATTTTTTAGCTCTTATCACTAACTTGGGCACTGAAATTTAAAATCGCTTTAGCTCATTCAGCTTTTATCCAAAGTGATTTATAGTAAGTGTATTCAACCGTGTGGATACGCAACAATTACAACCTTTAGATTTTATCAAATACAGTATGCTTAATTGCTTCAAGCACTACACTATGAACAATAAGAGATAAGAGAAAAGGGTTTTTATAATTTTCCTATTCATAAGCAAACATTTGGGTTTCATTATGTACGTTCTTTTCCTCTTTACATCCAGGGTTTCAGCAGTATATTCACTGACTGATTAGTTGTGAGATGTGATTGTGATTGTGAGATGAATTACAGGGCCTGCTTCTTCCCAGACTGTTATCGGTGTCTATAAGTGATTTTCTGGCAAATGGCTTTAAAACAATGTACCAGAGCATCAAAATAAATGGATAATATTATGGTACAAGCTCGCTTTAATTAATCAAGAAAGAGAAACTTGGCGAGGTTCTGGCAAACTGACGGAGCAACTTCAGCAGAAAAAGGTCAGACATGACGTCAACATGTTCAGTCAAACTGGCATTTACAGATTACTGTCCATGTCAGAAAGGAGCTCGGGGGTGGTCGCTTTATCATTAACAGCACGCTCATTAATCTCCTCCTCCAGACCATGTAATTCAAAGGCACTGAGGCCAGCTGCTGTCCTGACCTTGTCTTCTTGTCTTTGATACAGTTCAAACACTTAATTTCATGAAAAATTGTGTATTTTCTAAGTTGTAATGAATGAATAGACATACTAATAAAAAGCCACCTGATTGACCAGCATACATTTATAGTGTAGAAGGCACACATGGTAGTTTAGTAGTATAGTAGTATAGTATAGTAGTATAATTGTCATAAAACTCCCATTAGAATGCAGGTGTGGCATTGTTTCATGTGTAACTGTTAGTGTGACAGCAGACCATCATAATCTGATATTACTGTACATACATTTTCTAGCCATTTAGATGAGCAGCTTCTCAAAAACTTGTTTTGTGGGGGCAATCAAAAATCTCTGATTCAAGCAGTTCCTGACACTATTTTTGCATACATGTCATTGCTGGCATGTTAGCCTACCTTCTTAATTGTCAAACGATAAAATGAACACTACTACACGATCACTCGCTGGCTGGAAGGTGACCTGATGCAGCATTTTCTTCTGATTCGTCGAGAGCTGCAGGTAAGGCTGCGACACTGGATTCTGCAGGCTGTTGGAGCATTAAAGACAGAATTTAATATTTTAAAGTGCTTCACTAAGATGGCAAGTTATGGGTCACACACGGTGAATTACAAAAATGTCTTCTTAAAAAGACAGTAAACCTCTGCTGGTACTCACCGGGCCATGGAGTCTCTGAGAGGAGATGGCATCATTGCTGCTTTCTGGTTCATTTTCAGCCGAGGCCACAAGTTCATCTTTTTCCTGAACTGACGTCAGAGGGAACGCTGTCCTCAGGGCCGCCCTGTAAGTTCATACACAAAAGACTCTTATGACACAGAAAAACAGAGACAGCCAGTGAGAACAAAAACTTTTTTATCGGTTAAGTTTTTCTTATCTGAGCCGAGAGGCTAAGGACAGAGGGTGGTAAGGTTGTTATTTTAGAATATACATGAATAAAACTGGCTTGACTTGTAAACAATCGTCTGTGTGCTTTTCTTTATATCACCTAAACTCCCGGACACTGTGTGTGCTGCTTTCAGAGGCATCAGAGTCAAGTGGCACTTTTAGAGGGCTGGACTGAATCTGGCTTTGCCCCTCGGATGCACTCTCATCCATCTGTAAAACAACAAACACCTTTTTAAAGTAACAGCTCAACATTCGGGGACATATACTCATTAAACTTTTTTTTGCCAAGACTTATATGAGAAGATTGACGCTACTGATGTGTTTGTCAGTTCAATATGAAGCAGCAGCAAGGAGACGGTTAGATTAGCTTAGCATGAGTACTGGGAACTGAGGGAAACAGCTAGCTGGGCTCTGTCCAAAGTAAGAAGCACTTGTTCTTGCCGCCAATCATAAAAAATTTTTAAGACCCTCTATAAAACAACCACTTATCATTTTTACACCTTGGTTTGTGTGTTATTAAACAACAAGAAGACATAATGAGTCAATTGGTGAACTATGGGTGCTGGTGAGGGGATTTTGGATTACCTTTGGACAGAGCCACGCTAGTTGTTTCCCTGTCTCCTGTCTTTATGCTAAGATAAGCTCCAGCTTCATATTAAACAGGCAGACAAGACAATGGTATCAGTCTTCTCATATAATTCTTGGCAAGAAATAAACTATTTGCCTTATCCCAAATTATTTCTTGAAACGAGGTAGGTACAACGTTGAAAACATATCAGCTCTCTTTTTAAATGTGCAATATGTAAGACTTCACACTTCAGGGGAGATTCTTGCAACTGTAGAGGTCTTTGACATCGCGTCAAAACTGTTATTTCTTCCCATTCTGTTGTTAATTTTGTTTAATCTTTGAATATTTTAAAAAATCTTACATATTACACCTTTAAGGTAAAATGCTAACAAACATATTAGCTTAATAGCGGATAAAGTGACACACATTTACACAGCATTACATGTACCGTACAATTTTACAACATCACAACATACTGTGACCTCTCTTGATCCCATGGTTATTTTAATTCACCTGCACAGCGATGTGGTCATGTGCCTCATTCTGCATGCTGTCCCCTTTGTGGAGCTCCAGCAGGGTGTCATGCTCACTCTTCAGCTGATCAAAGTCACCCTGCAGAGTCTTCAACTGGACACCACAAACATATAAAAACAAGACTGTGAAGGTGAAGACAGATAAAGAGGTCATATTATGTTATTTTTCAGTTTCATACTTTTATTCGAGGGTCCTAGCAGAATAGAACACAGAAGAACATACTTTAATTAATTAAAAAAATTAACACATAATTTTTCTCATATGGTGCATTGCTGCACCATCACTTTTCACAATGTGTCTTGAACGTTCTTTTTCAGCTACAGAGTGAGACATCTCGCCTCTTTAAAGCGTGTTAGAGTAGGGTAGGTCATGCAGAGCAAGGTAGTGTGATCCAAAATAACGCTGCTACAGCAGTAGCAACTGTATGTCTGCTGACTGACTAAAGTGTATATATTTTATAATAAATATATATATTTATATAACGTCTGTTACATATTGTGGCACGTAAGTTAAGTAAAGGCACGACTCCAAACCAGGCATTTCAGGCAGTGAAGGAGCAGTATTTTCCGTGGGAGACAGTAACGCCCTTTGGCGTGGACATTAGGATTTTTCACTTTGCAGACCCTTTACATGCACAAAAATGCTACATAACACAATAAAGAAAAGGCAAAGACCCCAAAAGCATAATATGACCTCTTTAAGATTTGAATGCATTGAATGCATTCCAAAGCATTCCGTGTGTACATGCATGTGTGCAGTATACGTGTCTATATGAGCAACCTGCAGGATGGTCTGGTTGTGTGTTCGTTCCAGGGTGTCCCAATTACGTCGTGGCACCACATCCCAGTACTCTGCCTTCATCCTGCTGAGCTCCTCCTGGGCTTTAGTCAGGTCTGCCCGACACACCTTCAGAGCCAGCTTCAGCACCACTTGGTCCTTATCCTCTTCTTTCAAAGTGGAAACAAGTTTCAGACCAACATATGCTTTATTTAGTAAATGTATTTACTGAAGTATTTGGCTGAAACTTTATTTTATAAATTCTATAAATTCCTGTCTTTCTTTTATATATTTAGATGAAAAGCTTGATACAACTCTTATGTGTGGATGGTTAATATGAAGATATAACCAGGCCACCATTTCTTGGCAGGGTTAGTTACTTCAGGTCATAAAGTAATCCAGCACATGACCACAACCACAACTTGTCTTATTTCAACCTCAGTTGGATAAAACAAACTTGATAAACTCTGTTAATGACTGAGCTTTAAGACCCTAACACACTAGGCCAGCAGTCAGCCGTCAGGCATTGTTAGGGCTGCCAGTGAGTGTCCATGGCTGTAGTCAGTGTGGCATCTAGTGTGTGAGAGAAATCACTCTGATTGAATGCTCAGGTTAGTGGATCGGTGCAGAAAAGAGAAATGGAAAAAGAAAGGGAGAGGTCGCTTTAGTATCCATGATTTCACCCAGTGAGGTTTCTCCTTATTTTTTCTCCTGTCCCTCTTTACCAGTTCCATTTGCATAGTTTTATCAGACATATTCTCCACTGCGAGAGTGGCATAAAAGCTGTTTACTCATAAGAGTCTGTATATCGGCAGACATTTATTTCCTCCCACACAGGCGCAGAATGTACAAGCTTTTGGTCTGCCAGCTGCCGTTTTGTGTGTCCAAGTGCAGCTAAGCTAAGCTAAATGGCTTCCGGCTGTAGCTTCATATTTAATGGACAGATCTGAGAGTGGTATCCATTGTCTCACCTAACTGTCTGAAAGAAAGTGAATGTTTAACTTTTCCTTTAAAGAAAGGAAAATGTTTTATTACCCATTACTCAGCAGGCTTTGTTTGGGGCCTTAACCCGAAATTATGAGTCAGCGGGCAAAGTTTTGAAGGAATCCAAAACCGTAATTTTTGAACAGTTTCGGCCTGCAACTAATAAAATTTTTCATCTTTGGTTTATCTGTCTGCTATTTTCTTGATTAACTGATTAACCATTAACCACTCGGCCTATAACGTGTTACGAAACTGCCAATTACATCACATTTAAAAGCCTGAGGTCACATCGTCAACAGAGGAAAGAAAAATGACTCCAAATATTTAATTAATTATTAACGTTTTCAGTCGATCGACTGATCACTTGTCTGAATAATCTATTAATAGTTGCTGCTCTACCTGTACGTTGATCTGCAGAGCGCTCCTCCTTCCCAGGGCCTCTTGTTAAGTCACTGAGCTGCCAGATCAGCAACTTGCGGGCATCACGCTCCTCCCGGTACTGCAGATACTGGTCGGAGAGTTCAGACTGCAGACGGTCCACCTGGAGAGGAACAGAAGATAGTGGGGTTGCTCAAACAGGGATTGTGACAATCTACAGTTGTCCTTCCTATCTGAGCTGAATCACAAACGAAAAGAAATGTCCTGTGACTTTTTATACACATGAGCGAGATAAGGACAGCATATAAAATAAACATTCAACAGAAGGAATTCAACTGGAATTTAATCATATCAGCTTACAAAAACTCACATGAATGAATACATAAATAGTGGTTAGAACCCCACTTTACAAGTATGTCATGTACCACTGCCTGCTTGGCCTTTTCTCTCTCCCTCATGGCCTCGATGTCCTTCTGCAGTTGCTGCTTCTCCCTTTTCAAGGCTCCGATCTCAGCATGCTCCTCTGCACAGCGAGCTTGAATCTTCCTGTCACATTCCTCTGTCACCAGTCTCAGATGGGATCGCAGTGGCTCCAGTTCTCGGATTTGCTCCTGCTGATGTGCTGCACAGATATAAAATGCATTAAAATCATCTACAAGACACTATGGGCCTGAAACATTTCTTGGGTTAAATGCAAAGACACTGATGATAACTTTGATACATTTTTACAAAAGTCCTTTTATAAGCTTCTCACAATCAAAGATCTGCTTGTTTTTCTTATCAGTCAATTCAGTCCCTCTGTGTTTTTCAACTGTCTGATGAAATAATCTATTTTGAAGACACCAAACACTTCAGGATCTGAGAATCTGTCATGTCCGTTAAACATTTAAGTAGCTAAATGACTAATGGATACACTGAAAAAATGGCAAATAGATGAACCACCAATAAAAATTATTCTATGTGAAACACGATCAAAACATCAGCATCTTTTAATCAGCATGCATGTATTTGGTAACAATCTTTTAAAAAAACAACAGCTGTTTCTAAAGTATGTCCTGCATGTGCACTTCACTTCTCACTTAAGAAAACTGTTAGTTTGCAGCACCATAGCTCGATGTTTTTGGTGTTTGATGTATTGACACAGTTTCCAATCACTGAACTCACTGAACTTCCACTGAAATTCATTGGCAAAGTTAAAATTCAAAGAATGGCATTTTTCAATATTTTTGCCACTGTCTCACTGTCACTTTTTATTTCGATGCAGATAAAAAATGATGATGTATTATTAAAATAACAAATTAGAAGATTGTGTTACTTTGGCTGAGTCATGTTCTCTTTGATAGATTTCTGTTTTTTCTGTTTATTTTGACTACAAGGGCTGTGACAATTAGTTGATTAATTGACCAAAATTAGTTGCCAGTTTGATAATCAGTTAATTGTTTCAGTCATTTGTCAAGCAAATATATGTAAGGATTTGTTGTCTTTCTTTGTCATTTATAATAGTGAATGAAGAGTCTTTGGGGTTTTGGTCTGTTGATTGGAAAGAATTTTGAAGACATCACTTTGGGGTCTGAGGAATTATTTTATACAGTTGAAAATCATTTAATTGTATAAATAATCAGCAGGCAGGTTTACTCATGCAGCTACTGACCTAAAGTGGTTTCATACTCCCTTTTGATGGCAGAAAGAAGGGGTTGGTAGGTTTTGAACTCTCTGATGAAACAACCAAAGACATCGCGGTAGACCTGTGTCCAAAGCAGATTAAGATATGTGAGTACTCTCTCTGCCAAGACAGGGTGTGCATGGTATTTGTTCTGGTTTAACTGGGGGGGGGGGACAACACAAAAAGACAAAACATAGCACCTGCAGTTTCAGTTCCTGGTATTTTGGCTCATGAGAACTGATAGTGTGCAGCTTCTTGTTCACATAGCTCTCCATGTGCATCAGGAGTTGGGGCTTCCTCCCCAGACCTGCATAGATGTAACTGCTACCATTCCAGCACATCTATAGGGTCTCACGCTCACACACACAAACACACACACACACACACACAGAAAGAGAGAGAGAGAGAGAGAGAGAGAGAGAGAGAGAGAGAGAGAGAGAGAGAGCAATTGGCTATGTTTGTCAAATGTCAAATGTCAATGTCAAATTTACAGGAATCCCAATGTTTGTTTGTTTTTTTTCATGAGTGAATTTCTGCCAGGTTTGCTGCAGCTGCACCAGGTTTGCTTACCTTTCTTGCTGCAGGCTGGACAGAAACTGGATTTTGTACTTCTTGCCCTTCCTCTGTTGTCTGGGCAGGTTCATTTTGTAGAGTACGATCATATGTAAGTCTAAAACAAAAAAGAACAGTTACGTTGTTTAAAATTGTAATTTAGTTATGTATAGTGACTCAACGTCGTCTACTCAAGAGTTGTGACGTAATAACACAATAATTAACGGTATAACATTTTCGCTGGCTTATTTGAATCACTTGCCTTTGTTTCTGTGACGGTATTAAAGGTGGAAATTTAATGTCTTTGTGTGGCGACATCTCTGACGACTAACAGAAGGCCGAATGACGACAGAACAAACTCTTGCTCTAACGTTACATGAATTGATGAGGGTCCTCCGGTTAGCTCGTAGCTGGCTTTAGCATCACAGCTCACGGCGTTGTAGCAGGGTTTCCATGGTTACGAGGACGGAGTGAGCAGCAGGACCCACAGAGTAGACCGCGGCGCGCCTAACTAGTTTTCAAGTTGTGTAAGGAAAACTTTGTTCATAAATAGCGAACACACTTTTTAAAGATAGGAGACTGCAGCTTTGGAAAAGCAAGTGTGTAAGCCATCAACTCTGACTAGTGCCAATGACAGATATAAATCAATAAACAATTTAGCATGTATAATTCGTAAATATCACATAAAAATCGAAACTTCTTATATTACTTACATGTTAATATAAGGGGTGGAATAGAAGATGGTGAAAACAGCATGCTAAATTCACCTGAATAGAGACGGTGTCTTAAGGAGGAGGCATGTTTTGCTCAATTTACACTTTGTTTTCGTTGTGGAAATGGCAGTGATATTAATGCTGTTTATGAAATGTTCGTCCAGCTAGCAAATATTTTTATATTTCACTTTCTTTCATGCGTGTGCCACGTTTGGATAAAATATGAAATTAATATTGTAAAATTATATAATGTTCTAAAAAACTGCTACTAAATTATACCGCTTAAAAACTACATTTCCTAGCCACCTTTCTCAGTGGAAGCCCCGAACCAGAGTATCAGCAGTGGAGCTGTGTAGTCGTTTCCAGAGAAATTATCATAAAAGCGAGCGTGAGGCTGAACTACAGTACCCAAACGGCACCGCACGAGCCTACAGTACATTCTGCTGCTTATCCGGGGATGTCACACCACTGCTATTTTCTCCCCTCAGTCCCTCTCACTCTCAGCCTACAGCTCCAGCGGACTGACACGGGGCTTTGGATAGAAAGAAACGAACAATAAGATACAAAACAGAGGCCGAAAATGGCAGAGCTTGGAGCGGGAAGTCTGCCGTTAGGAGATCCTGCTTTTAATTACCAGGAGCACGAGCTGAACGAGCGTCTGAAACGGCTCTACCCGGCTGTGAACGAGGAAGAGACCCCTTTACCCCGATCCTGGAGCCCCAAGGATAAATACAGCTACATTGGGCTGTCACAGAACAACCTGCGGGTCCATTACAAAGGTTAGAGGGCTGGCTCATCCCTGATGGTCTGAACATGTAGTCACACAGCAAAGGGTCTCAGCTCTAATCTGTCACTGTGTTGTTGCGGAGGGGGGTCTCTCTGTCGCTCTCACTCGCACACACACACACACACACACACACACACACACACACAGTACGCGATTATGTTGATTGTGTGTGTGTGCACTCCTGGTAAATCTAGTCTGAGCTGCCTCTCCTGTCCTGTAACCTTGCTTTGTTTCACAGAGGAATTCCCAAATGGGTGACAGTGAACTCTGTAACCCTGACAGTTGGTCTTATTACCACCACACTGAAATTCACCTTCAACAACACGGCTGTCTCCTTTGTTTATTTACCGTTTATGACGTTATTTGTTCGCAGTAAACTGACGTGCATCTGACGTTCTCCATAGTTTGAACTGGAAGGTGGCATTGGCACGAATAACGACGCATAGACAGGGCTCTGCCTTGAAGCTAACTAATGGTATTTAACAAACAGGAGCTAGCTAACAGCAAGCTATCTCTTGAGCAAATACAGTGGCTAGCTTTGTGGCTAACTAGCTAATGTTAGCTAACCTAGCTGTTCCTTTGGACTTATATTTGTAATGAAAACGGCTGGATAAGCTGGCTACAAGATGGAGCCGAGCCAAACTTGTTGTTAGCCTTTTACAATGTAGTATTGAGGGTGTTCTGCAATTGTTTAGTTTTTGACCACAACAAGCACCAAAATAGAATAAAAATGGCATTGTTGTGTTTTCTCGCGTGAGTTCAGTGGCAGTGTTCTGGAAGTCTTTTTCAGAAATCGTAAATAATTTTTTCCAGCCTAGAAGCAACCGGTCGAACTCCATTCAGATCTGTATGTGCCCTGAGCACAACAGTCTCATGTCCAACCTCCAGCAGGCAGCCAGCTCGTTTTCAACAGCTGCTGTGAGGGAGGAGGCCTCTGCGCATTACATTAGGCCAAATGTACCGATGTTGTTATAAATCTGTATTATCGACAGACTGGCCTTATCACAATAACACCAACTTTGCTCGCCAGACGGTGCAGTCAATCACTTATTCGGATGGGTCAGTACGGGCTGCCAGGCCTGTCAGCTGGATCATTTTAACGCCATACTTCCAGCTCCTAAATCAAAACAAGGTGACATCTGCGTGAAGTCCTGTTCTCAGTCTTTTGCCTGCTCTGTTATTTTTCGTCAGGCGACACGTCAGGACAGCCCCCCCAGTAGCATGCGAGCTAGTCCTGCATCTCAGCCTGTGAAAATCTCCACAGAGGCATCGCAAGGCCACTTTGGGCCCTGTTGGCTGTTTACATCAGTGAAACACGCAGAGGATGAGAGGATGCAGGCAGGCTCTGTAACCCATTTTGAAAGGCTTATTTGGCACATACGTAGTTGTGGTCCTGCTGTTTGTGAATAGCAGGGAAGGCCTATTATTTGTTCAAATTAAGACTCTGAGGCAGATAGCCAGATATAACCCACAGATTATTTAATGCATAATTGATCAGGTCCCTGCTGTTGATATTAACAGTGGTAAAATTGAATATAAGCATATTCTGTTTATTCGTGGTGCAGATGCACCACATGCATTGTTTTTTTTCAGGATGCTGCTGTGCTCCCTGTTTTCTGTTAATGATGCGAAGAAGGTTTTTCACATCTTGACATCCATTTTAATCTGTGTTAATGAGATCTTTGCATTCTGTCTGGAATTACCCACTGTCAGGTGACAGTGTCAAAAAATGATGAATGGGCCCATGTATGTCATGAGATAAGTCATGTCATTTTATGATGGTGTTATGTAGGGCATTGAGTCTTTTGGTCTATGAAAAGTGCACAGATTAAGTGACACTGCACAATTGTTCAGGGATGACATATAAATAGGTCTATTCTGCAGTGTGCAGGATGATTTTCCTCCTCCTGGTTGTTTTAGCTCCTGCTCTGTTCCCTCACCCTTGTGGTTTGAATGCTATTTTGACCAGTGTGCCAATTTTCTCTGTTCAAGGCCACACTGTGTCTACCTTGTGCTGTTTAGCACAGACACAGATTAATGTACCCAGCCTCAACAGATGGATACATAAACACTGTAACACATACAAACATATATATTGACTTAGTGCCTATATGAATACACCAAACAAGTGATTTTTTTATTTATCATTTTGATTTTTTTTTTTTACAAACACTACATCACTCTGGTCTATGAATGATTTCTGTTTTGTCCTGGTGCAGAGAAGATTTCATGGATCTTTTTATAGGCCTTAAGGATCGATACATTGATTGACAAATACAGCTGATCGAGGTAGGGCTTCATTCATATAGGGAGTGACTCATTATGTAGCTATAGCTAATGTCCTGTAGCATACCCTGAAGTGTTGTCTGTGTATGTATAGGTTAATATAGCTGATAAAAATAGATTGGAAATGGATTGGAAAATAGATGGTTAGCATTCAGTGCATCTTCTGGTCAGCCTCCAGGATGACTAAGATGTTTACAGACTTTTATCAGAATGAAAAATGATAAACCCACTATCATATGAATCAGTTATTTTTAACGGTAATCATCCAGTTATCCATATCTATATTCTAAGTAAATAAAGATTTATGTATATTGCAGATATCAAATCAAAAGTTACAAAGTGCTTCAAAATATTTAAGCACAAAACCTGCTTCTTAAACAACTGTAGCTAACTCAGTCTCTGCATTACCACCTTAAATATCTCATGGATTTGTGAGTGACTGAATTATGAAGTTCAGTTACTGTACAGTAAATGTATGGCTGAATGACTGTCATGGGGCAGAAGTGGCATTAAAGGAATAGTTTGACGTTTTGGGAGAAAACAAGGAAACGGCTATAATTAGTTGAATTCAGACAATAACCGAGTTGTGAAAATTACACATGGTGGCAATGTTGCCTGACTGTTTCTTGGCCTGGCACATTATCTTTCTGGACTGCTGCTGATATCTCCACTATTTCCAAGGTATACCCTTCAGCCATGCCATCAAGGTAGGTGGCAGCAACCGCGGCAAAGGGAAATATAGTGGCTGACATCCTTGTTAACACATGCAGCTGTTTGCCACTGCTGTCTGAGCAGATGATGGTTGATCTTTGAATTGAACTTTTTCAACTTACCACCAACGCTTGCCATGTGACCATAGCAACCACAGAAAACACAGAGGAAAATGATGTGGGAGCTAATTTTACTGGTGTTTAAATTCCCTGAATTATACACCTCTTCACCAGCAGTGAATATTATTAAGAAAAACTGTCTTCGAGCAACTTCAGAGTTGATCTTTTGTTCTTTTAATCTATTCTGGGCTGATAAATAGCTAATGATATCAGCTAACCTTGTTAATCATGCAATGTTAACCAAGTTTAGGATAAAACTTACTCTATTATTCTATGTGATGAAATTAGATTAGCTAGATATTGGCAACATGGCTTTGGTCAGAATCCAATGTTAATCTGAACACAAACACAGACACACACACACACACACACCCTTGATGCCTGCTGTTGCTCGCAACCTTAAGGCCCTGACACACACATGCTGACATCAGCCCATTGGGCATTGTAGGGCTGTTCGTGGCTGTAGTCGGTGCTGTGTGTCTTCCACCGTTGGCACTGGACAGCCCTTGTTGGCGTCTTTTTTGCCGATTGAGCATGTACAATTGGCGGCGTCTCACCTGTGAGTGAATCACTCTGATTGGCTGTTCAGGTAAGCGGATCAGTGCAGAAAAGAGAAATGGAAAAAGAAAGTGAGAGCCCCTTGATTCTGTCACTGTAGTATCCAGTTCACCCATTTGCCGCTCTTCCTTATTTTGTTCTCCTCTGCCTGTTAACCAGTGCTATTTGCAATTTTTTTGTCAGACATATTCTCGATTAGAAGCAGCTGTAATAGCGAGAGTCGTGTCAAAAATTATGCTTAATTCTTACAACTGTTGTTATATCAGCAGAGAGGTGTTTCCTTTTACACGGGGGCAGTATACAAGCTTGTTGGCCGTCTGTCCTAGTCTTTGCAGTGTGTTTCAATGCAGCTTTTTGGAAAGGATACAGAGGGCACGAGGCGATGCAATAGTTGGCTCTTGATGCAGCTAGTTCTTTGATTTGAGTTTAGTGTGTCAGGGCCTTTTCGGCTGTTGCACAGTAAGGTATCCTGGCTGTTTTGGGCAAATGAACCTGCAGTCAAACATGAACTCAAATGATCTTGTGATCACAATAAAGTGAATAACTCATACGGTTTTTCTTTCTGTGCGAACACAGCTAGCTTGTTAGCTCTAGGTTGCTTGGTAGTGAACTGCTGCAGTAACCAGGCTTCATTCGGCTTGCTTCAGCTCCATCCATGCACCACCTCTCTGCTAATTTTTGATTAGCAGGGAGATACGTGGAGTCGGCATTGCCAAGATGGCGCCCAACCAGTTTGAGCTTTATTCTGACTCTTCAGAAACCTATGATTGAGGTCACCGTGGCTTTATTTTTACAATCAATGGAAACCACTTGCTGTCTAAAAGCAGGGTGAGCCCAGACAGGCTGTGAAGGAAACTAATTAATCAACTAGTTTTCTTGATCCTATCCTTATAGTCAGTATCTGAAGCTCTTGACCAGGTATTGATCTAACTGTTGGTAGAATCCTTTGTCATACCTCTTTTCTGCCTTCATCAACAATAAAAGCTCTGACAGATCCCACTGTATCCTATCTGCCCAGCACCAAATGGCTAACAGACAAAGTTAGCGACCGGCTGGTTAGCAGATGAGTATTCAACAGCTAAGGAGCCAGATATTTCCTTCAGGAGCCACACTGGAACATATCTAAAGAGAGACACAACTGAATAAAGAAATGTCTGCAGACACATTCGCCATAACAACTGTTTAATTCAACAATGAGCAAATGTTTAGTTTAAAACTTGTTGCACTGTCCCAAAGTGGCTAATAAATCAATTAATTGTACCTTGAAGCTTCTGTGCCTTTGGCAGATTTTCACTACAAATCTACTCGGGATAGTTCACCTTCTCCTGGATTGACCGCTGACCCTCATCCAAACAACTTCACACTCAGCTCCAGCACCCCCTCCCCCAAGTGATGAAGGTCACAGCCTGACAAAGCATCATCTGAAAAATATCTGACATGCAGTCCTCAGGTCACCGAAGAGGACTGGACATTCTCCAATTCTTGGCTGTGCCTTAAACTTCTGTCCTTGAAAATTATGAACAGATTAGATGACAAAGCACAATGGTGTATATCATTTATTGAGAAAGCTATGGAAAAAGTGCAAACTGCCAAGGATGACGACAGAGCTTTTGGTCCAGTTACACAAGGACCTAATTGCTCACAATAACAGGCCCAGGGCCCGTAATCCCACAGCTGCCCTTTGACTAGTTCAAGTCCATTGATCCATCACATTGCTACTTTAGCAAGTCAAAAAGAAAGGTACTGCAAAATAAAAGCAACTTCTTTGAGTTAGAAATCTTAGCCATGTGCTCATCAATATTATAGCTTACCAGTCTATCCAGGTTTCTTGTGGCTTGATTGCAATTTTGTTCAGTGAGGCTGCTGTAGTTATTTGTATATGCCTCTTCTTTAATATATTTGTCTGATTGATCATTTACACAAAATGGAATCTTAAAGGTGCAATGTGTAAGAATTGTGGTTGGAAACTTTCAACATTAACTATAAAAATCAACAATATGTGAAGAAATAACTGTTTTGATGTTATGATATCTATGTATTGTGTTGCAAAGCATGTTTAGCATGCTAACCAGCTAGCCTCGGACTGTCCCAGTCCATATATCCTGTTCTAGTAGTGTAAACCAAGCCCCCAGGAAGAGTGCCAGGCTTTAAAGCCAACTTTCGTGGTGGCCAAACCATATAATTACAACATCAATTACAAAGACTTTTCCCCATAAGCTAAAATTGTCAAAGAAGCTCCTCTAAAATGGTGCATAATTATTTTTTAATGTCATAACCCCCGTGGAATGACTCGAATCACTTTCCGAATTTGCGGCATCCTTTCAGATAAAATTTAGAAAGACTAGAATTGCTGCACCATTATATTTTTTTTTATCCTCATTCAAGTTAGTCAGCCGCTAAACCGGAAGTTAGCCAGCTTGGTCGGCGGAAGTCTCTAGTGTGCATGCGCTGTGGGCCCCACGACACGAAGATCCGGGAATTTTTTTGCTGAAGTCAAGCCATTTTGGCTTCATATGCCACTGAGTAGTCTTAATAGGAATGAATGGGGCTCTGTCCCCAAGGCTGCATCCAGATTTTAATGTTAGTCCTAGCTTCATGGCTAACTGAGCAAACCAGCTAACAGCAGTTACAGCTGACAAAAGTTAGTGGTTACTTGGATCTGCTGACCCCTTTTTGTTGCGAGCATTAGTTCAACAGGTGGCCAATTCTTACATATTGCACCTTTTTAAAAGAAGCATAGAATAGGTCTGGGACCAATGTAAGTGGACATTAAATTGTTTTAAACCATCTACTCTATTGTCAGGCTAATGTCATTTTGCTTCTGAATTTTCCCCTCCTCTGACAGTTACAGTTTCAAAAGGCATCACACATTGACACAGGTGTTCAGTTATCTTGGCTGATAAGACAGGCTGAAGTTGGACAGAGATTTTTAATCAGTATTCCTGGCTACAATTACACCATGAAGACAAAAGAACAACCCAAGCAACTTCTTGAAAAGGTTCTTGAAAAGTATAAGTCAGGGGATGGATACAAAAACATATCCAAGTCAGTGAACATCCCCCGGAGTTCAGTTTAATCCATCATTAAGAAATGGAAGGAATATGGCACATGTGTAAATCTGCCTAGAGCAAGCCTACCCACAAATTGAGTAACCGTGCAAGAAGGAGATTAGTGAGGGCGGCCACCAAGACACCTATGACTACTCTGAAGGAGTTAAAAGCTTCAGCTGAGATGGGAGAGACTCTGCATACAACTGTTGCCCAGGTTCTTCACCAGTCAAAGCTTTATGGGAGAGTGGCAAAGAGAAAGCCACTGTTGAAGAAAGCTCATTACATATCAACTAGAGCTCACCCAAAGGCATGTGGGAGACTCCAAGGCCAACTGGAAGAAGGTTCTTTGCCCCAAACACTGCATATAACCACAAACACACCATCCCTAACATGAAGCATGGTGGTGGCAGCATCATGCAGTGGGGATGCTTCTCAGCAGCAGGCCCTGGAAGGCTTGTAAAGATAGAGGGTAAAATGAATGCAGAAAAATATAGGGAAGACCTGGAAGACAACCAAGAGAACAACGACTTGGGAGAAGATTTAATTTCCAGCAAGACAATGACCCAAAGCATTCAGCATTCATTTTTTGTATATTGACCATGTTTCCATTTATAAAGGGGAAAAAATAGGGGGGTGAATACTTTTTAGGCACTGTATTTTAGTACAGGGTTTCCCAATCCCAGTCCTCGAGGACCACTGCCCTGCATGTTTTAGATGTGTCCCTCCTCCACCACACCTGATTCAAATGAGTGGCTCGTTATCAGGCCACTGCAAAGCTTGATGACGAGCTGATCATTTGAATCAGGTTTGGTGGAGGAGGGACACATCTAAAACATGCAGGGCAGTGGTCCTCGAGGACTGGGATTGGGAAACCCTGTTTTAGTATATTAGAATGGATGGTTCAATCCCCAGCTACGCCTGTCCTTTTACAGTATCCTTGAGCAAAACCCTGAACCTCAATGGCTCCAAGACATCACTGGCTTGTGCTTATGATTGTGTCACACTGCAGAGCACCTTGGGGAAAGGTGCTTTCAAAATTCAGGCCATTTCGAGCTTATAAACTAAGAATTTCAAAGGTGTAAATTATCCAGTGCAACAAAACTTATAGGAGTAAAGGAAATAGGAGTCAGTCAAGCACAGTGTGTACATGCCCACACAGTCATGAGGAGACAACACCTGTTTGAATGTTCCATGGGTGTGAAGATTTCAGGCTTATTCTATTTTGGGTCTAATTTTCATTTCATTTATTGCATGATGGGAGTGGAGTTTGGTGAGAGCTGTATAGACTCAGCCGGTCGAGCCAGCTAACAAAAACAGTGAGCTGAATGCAAAATTAGCCTCTTGTGCAAGTAACTGTCATACATTACAGACAGTCAAGTGATACAAATTTTAAACAGTAAAACCTACTTACTGGAGGTTTAAAGGGATATTCCGGTGTAAATTTAATCCATGGTCTAACACACCTTGACCGCGTAAGACTCCCCTTCGAGAGGTCAAGTTTGCTGACCGCTAGCTTAGCTAGTTTTAGCAACCTCAGAAAAGACCGCACGATAACAATACACTGCAGCTTATGTCTCCAACTATGAGTTGCTAGTGGTCTGCAAACTTGACCTCTCGAGGGGGAGTCTTACTCGGTGTCAAGGTGTGTTAGACCATGGATTAAACTTACACGGAATATCCCTTTAACTTAAACTGGCAGGAGACAAGATTTTTGCTTTTTCTCATCTTTATGAAGCCAATGTTGATTGCACAATGTAATGGCTACAGAATAATGACGCAGTTTGCGTTTACATTGGCTCCCCATAAACCTCGCTTTTACTGTGCAGTTATGTCTGCCACAGCACAAAGTCTCCTGGAAAAATGAAGGCAGACTGATGATCCAGTCAGGCTGGCATCCTGGCACTGTGTTTATCTGCTTTCGTCTCCATCAATTAATTATTATTTAATAAGCCTACCTTTTGTCCTGTGTTGCTGGTAGTTGCATCTCTGAAGAAACGTAAACGATCCGCATGTCTTTGCAACATTGACGCCAGCAATAAAAACACTTGAAAGCCTATCTCTAAAGTTCTCAGAGGTTTGAATTACATTTTAAAGTAAATGATTAAGTGTTGACATGTGGCCTTCGCCTTTTACTGTATACACTGTGGGCAGAATAGGAAGTTAGTTATTCAGACTTGAGAGTGTTACCACATTATTGCAAGATGGTTGCCTTTAGTTAGCTAAATGTATTGTGTTAAGTATTAGTAGTGACTTGTCAACAAGTTAAACCAGACACAAACACACTATAGTTAGTTTTAAATCTGCTTAATCAACTTAATTTGTGTTAATATTGGATTTTGTTTTTCGATGCAGCTGCCAGTGATGGAGGCTTTGCAGCCATTTTGTCACTGGATTGTTGACATTTTTTGTATTTCTGTTCACCAAGTATGACACATAACAGCTGTAGTGTTGTCAGAGATTCTTGTAATTACAGAAAGGAAGGCTGATGTGAATGGTTGTCCAACTCTGCTGCTGGTGATTACCGTCTGAACAATACGGCGTGAATGTGGCTTTCACCTCGACTAAACTAGGCCATTAAACCTGTGGGGGTTACAGTGTTTAGGTGTCGCAGTTTAGCATGGCCTTTCCCATTGAGGCCAGTATTAGGCAGAGCTCCAAATCTTTTTCTTGACGTTGATTATTTGTCAGTTGTATAAAATCAGTACTTGCCTTTTTGTTTGACATACCTAGTGCATTGGGGACCAAATAATGTCTTGTGAACTTGTACTGTAAGAGCTGACTGTACCTGGGAGAGGCAATATGTCACCTTGCAAACAAAAGCGAGATCATCTGTTTCCTCTACTGGTCTAAACATTGCAACCATATCTAGGATGGATCCAAGAAAATGCGGTTGTCATCTTCAGTGCGCTTTGGCCAGGTTTGGATGCTTCTCAGATGAAAGAGCTGGTTTAGTTTGAATGACAGTGATTCTCTATGTCAAGCCATGTTAATGTTTTGTACATCTTCTGTGGTAGCATTCCGTGCCCACTGTGGTAATGTCTCTTCTTCATTGGTGACATTGTACTATTCACTCTTCTTCGGCTGCTGCTGCTGCTGCTATTGCTTCTGCTGTTGAAGTGACGAGGCAGATGACAACGTCGAGCTGTGGCCTTTGTTGGACTTTCTGTTATTGAACTGATAGATTTTGTACTTTCCCCTGCTCGTGGGCAAGGATAGAACCTGGGGTGTGTTTGCTGGTTTCCTAGTAAGCAACTGAGGCCTCAATGTGCTGTGGAGTAGGAAAAGTACGTTAACCCTTGACCCATGACCTCTTGTGGAGAGGTTCGATGTCACAGAACAGCTGAAGGGTGTTTCTCAAAAGGAAAGTTTTGTGTCTGTTTTTCAGTTAAATATCAAGCTGACAGTGGGAAATATCTTGTTGGTGGCCTTTGTTTTGTGAAGGCATCCTTTTAAATTTTGGTTTGTTATTTAGAGGGTGGTGGTAGTTGATGTTAAAAGTAGTGGCCATTTCTCTTACCCCTCTGTGCAGTTGTAAAGAGACCTGTTGGCCTACTGACGACTCCTTTTCACGAGGAGCAGCTAAAAATAGATGCAGCGAATGTTGCTCCAACCATTGGACCAGACAGTCAAACCACACACACACACACACACACACACACACACACACACATGCACATGCACGGGCGTGCTGGTCACATGAATAAATGTGCAGTAATAACATGCCTCGGTGCCACAGTAGATATGTTGAGTCGTAGAACTGGCAGAACTGAGTGAAGCTAACGTGCTTTAATTCAGTATCATTGTGATGACAGTATGCATTACATTTATCTCCTGCACATGGTGTGATGATGATGTCATGAAAAAATCACCATGAGCTTAAATTACACAAAAGCATATCATCAATTAAACAGAGACCAGAATAATGAGCAAAGTTTTAATCACTTAACAATTTTGATCATTACTGTCGTCATGTTCAGCACATCCCCAGCCGGCTGTATGGAAGTAGCTGGAGTTTCCATGCTCTGTCTGTCTTTAACACACACACACACACACACACACACACACACACACACACACACACACACACACTGCAACAGCCTCAAGGTGTCTGCTGACAGCCAGCTGCTTCGTTTAAGGTTACAGCCTATCTACATTTCATACATGCACACACACACACTCGAGGAGCTCCCGACGACTTGAACACGACAGGTGAACTCAGTCAGTGGCGTGATTACATGTAACAGAAAGATGCACATGTTTACTGTACAGCCCAGATAGCAGTTACACAACACACGTCTCTCTCTCATGACCCGAGGGATTGCATAAGCAGCCATCTGAATATAGAATGACAGTCAGTAACGACTGTTGTGCCTGAATCTAATTGGTCCAGGCATCTTACATGAGCCCTGTGACCCTGTTGTTTACATCTTTATCATTGACTGCATATAAGTAGGGGATTATCTTTACACACACAACATAAATAGAGATCATAGAATAAAAGAAAGATAGAAAACATTGCCTTAACAAAAGTATGGATTATTGGGAGAAAATCAGTCCGAGCTGAGCTAAATCTGTGCATGACTGATTATAGGATTTGTTTCTGTATCCCAGTACGTCAAGTTAAACAGTTAGATGTGACTATCTGATATTGTTATCCCAGAAAATGTAGTAAGACAGAGAGGAACTTGCTCATCAAACACACAAAAAAGTGGAAAAAAACACATGAAAAACTTATGAAAGTGCAGTAATGATCTAACAAATGAGCAATTAGTTGATTTTTAGTCAGGTTTAACTTTTTCTTATATAGTAGACCTGCAAAGGTTACTATTTTGAAGATCCTAAACACGTAGTTGGTGTGAATAAAATGCACTGATAGAAGTCTGTGTCATATCATCATACTTGGCAGAAGTACACATATTCTTTACTCAAGTAGAAGAAGGCATGTACAGGTTCTGAGCTGTACTCATAGTACAGCTGTGAGGCAACAGTGCTTACCACTGCGCCACCGTGCTAAAGATAAAATGCATTAGAAAACTAAAATGACAAGCCTGTTTTCAAAATGTAAGTAGTAGAAAGTACACATATTTGTGTTATAATGTAGGGAGTAAAAGTAAAAAGTTGTCAGAAAAATAAATATTTTAGTAAAGTATGTACTGTATATCTGAAAAATCTACTTAAGTACAGTAACATAGTATTTATACTCCCCACCTCTGAACCCTTTAGATGATTATGTACACAGTCTTGCTCCCTTACCTTTTCTGCTGTCTTGCACTTTTTTTTTCTTCCCTATCAAATATTTCATGGTTATCCTTCTCCTCGTAATTGGTTGCCTTGGTTCCAGGCTTTAAACTTCATTGACGACTTCTGAAATATCAATCGAGTGAATGAATGGATATTATTCATTTACACCTCATGTTTCTCCTGTTGCAGGCCATGGGAAGAACCACAAGGACGCAGCATCAGTGAGAGCCACACACCCAATCCCTGCTGCCTGTGGGATCTACTACTTTGAAGTCAAGATAGTCAGCAAAGGTCGCGATGGGTAAGTAGAAACAACACTGTTCGATCATAGTTTCATGGGTTCCATATATGTATGGTAACTTTTACAGCCTCATGTCCGTAGGTCAATATTTCACAGATGCCATTTTCATCGTCACCAGTATTGCTGACCGTAAAATTGTGATTTTCATCATCACCACAATATAAGCATTACAAAACATGATTTTTTGGAATGAATGAGCAATAAATAAGAAAAATCACACTCGGCATGCTAACATTTGACCTATCAGATTGAGCCAGGCATTCACACCATCTGGTCATTCAGATGAATCCCAAGCTAGCCATCAGCTGCCCTCAGATGAATCAGTGTCATTTTGGTGGTGCTAGCCACGGGGTGGCTGAGGAAGAAAAGAAGCGCTTATATGGGCGCAGTGTTGAACAGTGTTATCGAACATTCCTGATTTCCTTATATCGTACAGGCCAGGTGCCATAGTTCTCATCTAGCAAGGTCGTGTCTTTGATTTCTAGTTATACGTTCAGTTATAAGCTAAAAGAGCAAACTGCCAAGTGTTGATGTAATACAACAGTGATGACAAGTTAGCATGGGCATTTATATTGTTAAATATTTTTTATAAAAAAATCTAATCCATCCAGAAGTTACTCTGCAAAAATGTAATGTCATTTTTGTGTACTGTATGTACCAAAATGTTGCCATTATCAACAAACATGAAGTCATTATTAATGAGCAATGATAATCTGTGACAATAATTGGACAGAGTTTAATTCATCTTATTATTCAAACTAAATACCAGGTCTAATCTTGGGATATAAACATAGGTTTGTCTTGTCTTGTCTTGAGAAACATTTGAAGAATTGCAGAAATTCTGCAGAGGGTGAATGAAGCTAACAGCACCTCTTGTCCAAAACTTCCACTCATGACACAGCATTTCTGAACAAGATATCAGTGATGTTAACGGGCTAAATGTTAGCTGAAGTGAAAAACTGAGATCATAGAAACTCAACATAGTAAATGTGAGCTAAAAATTTAGAATATTTACATGATAAATATAAAATGTAAAATACTAACCTGCTGACAAAATAAACATTAGGATGCTAAATGTTATGCTGTTTACACACCTGTTTTAACATTAACGTGCTGTCAATCTAATAATTTAAACTCTACACACCTTTTTTTATTTTAGTGTGCTAGATCTAACTGTTGTTAGCAAGCATGGTTGTGTTTCTGATGCAGTCTGGCATAATTGCAGGTTATCTACAGTAAAGTCTGGTGTATCCTGTGAAACCAATACAAATCAATCAATTTCATGTGTATTCTATATTTTCAATCAGCAGCTCTATAGTTGTATTTTTCCTCCATAATGTGTCAGATATCTCTGGATTTGAGTGTACTTTCTTTGTTCATCCTTGTGTTTTAGTGGTTGGTTTTGCTCACACGGCCCTGTGTCAGTGTGGTGGCCTGTGAATCTGTGAACTTGCTTCAGCAGCATATCCTCACCATGAGTCTGCATAAAAACAGCAATTTTGATATGACTATCCAAGTTCATTGCCAAATACAACAGTCCCTCCAAATATGTCACTCGTGACCTCCGTTGGAGTCATCTTAGTTGCCAATATCTGCATCAGCAGCTCCAAATGTTTCAGTGACAAAACAGAAAGTCGCACCAACAGTGTTAGACATTTAAACTTGTGTGCATCTGCTGTGACAGTGACAATGAGCACGTTTCAACCCAAAAATGGCAGCTGAAGCAAAAACAACCTGGCTCGTTAAATCTGAGGGCTAAAACCTGACTGTCGAGGTTTTATGTAGCTGAAAAATAAAAACTTTCATCTAAGCTGCACCATAATTATCCCAATGTGACATTTGGCCCAATTATTTCCAGAAACAGGAAAGGGACAGTATGAACGCATTAAAAAAGATCATTCAACAGAGATGCAAGGTAGGATAGCCTCTTCTACCATGTGATATACCATGATATGATACATTTTTAAACTAGTATCAGAGAAATGGTATTTGTTGGTAGATTATAACACCTTTATTCTGCAGGCTCTATTGCAAAATATTGGTTATCCATATCCAGTTTCACATTTTTAAACTGCTTGGATTGATATGTTGACTAACCTATTCAGGCACTGATTGCTCCAAGATGGCTGCCAGAATAGGTGACACTATTCAAGAAGCAGTCAACAAAAGTTGCTGAGTTAACTTTAAGCATCTGCTAGGGTCGTTGACACTGCTTCTCCAGGTGCTCGGATGTCCTGGCTTTCAAAAAAAGTCATAAAAGCCTCAAGTTGCACAATATACTGTTGACTGTCCCCAGTTCCAGTCGAGCAGCTCAGTGCAAACAGAACAAAACTCCAGTGTAAAAGACAACTGCGATGTGGGAGTGTCTGTGTGTGAAACTACTACCTTATGTGAAAGACTTCAAAATCAACCAAGCTGCTTGTATACACCAGACAGCAGTGTGATTGTATGGAGTGATTGTCTGGGTCACTGGACCAGCAGCAGGACTGAACAACATACTGAATTCATATTTAAAGGGATAGTTCAGGTTTTTTGAAGTGGGGTCATATAAAGTATAGTTGGTCTGTTCCCTACAGTAATTGCCGTTCAGCGCAGCCTCAGTTTTGAGAAGCAGAGAGCCGCTCCAGCCCAGACGCTCAGCTTTGTACTGCAGTGAACGGAGACCAGATGCAAAGTGAATTTTAACCATCTACAACAAGGCCCACCTTAAAAAATGCATTAGTGCAACTGGGCCTTGCACTGTATTTCGTCGCTCGCAGATCGCCTGTTTTGGGTCTACATTGAGAAAATGTAGTGCCAAAAGAACGGGCGGTCTGACAGCGATGTAAAGCGGTGTGAATTTTCTCTATACAACGTACACTTGAACTGATATAGATTTTTTTAGGTGGGCCTTGTTTTAGGTGGTTAAAATTCGCTTTGCATCTGGTCTCCGTTCACTGCAGTACAAAGCTGAGCGTCTGGGCTGGAGCGGCTCTCTGCTTCTCCAAACTGAGGCTGCGCTGATCTGCAATTACGGTAGGGAACAGACCGACTATAGAGATGTACTTTATATGACCCCACTTCAGAAAACGAGAACAATCCCTTTAAGCTGAAATAATGACATACAGTGCATCACAAACACTGCTAAACTGACATAAGATGCACTGCATGTATAAACCCCTGTTATGATATTGACTGCTGACATGGGACAAGAACACAAAATGTCAATTGGCAGCGGCCTCAGGTCTCAGGGTTCTTCTTTGTCACGGTTTTTGGACATATGTGTGTGGAAACAGTCTCAAAGCTTCAAGCCTCTAAATTACATTTTGAACAAGGTGTTGATTAGTGCTTATTATCAGTTATTATTATTATTAGTTATTTAAGACCTCCCTTTGCAATAGTCAACATGTCGACCGAATGCACATTATAGAAAGGGTGGGTCTGATTAGTATCGGCTGTCTCTCTTACATGGGGCAAGATGTGGTAATGGCAAATGACTCATGAAAACTCAAAACAACAAACTCATTTTTTCCTTTACTTGTGACTATAAATCACAACACAGGGTATCTTTTGGCTTAAAGTATGTAGTAACGTACGTACGGCATAAGTGGATACAAATTTAAATGTGCCCATTTTGGCAATTACAGTTTTGAACAAATGAATACAAAGGTCAAAACAACCTCTAAAGTTATTTTCTCAGCAAAGAGAATTTTTGATTTGACTTTATGAACTATAGAAGGATTTAAATAAATAATCATAATTTAATGCTATTGGTGGCAATGAATGTGCCAGTTTATCTCTTAATCTGGGGGAGCAAAGAGAGGAGGTTTGAGGACGTATACTCTTCAAATGGAACCTTTGCTGTTTCCACTTCAAAGACTAGGTTAACGACTGAAAAAATGAAAAAATAATATAGATTTATATATTTATTTTTAATATGTTTTGGCATTTCTTCATCAGAAGTCATATTATGTAGATATTTTATGTTTTATTGTGTTTCTCCATGCATCTCCCATAGACTTCAATACAGGTGTCCCACAGTCGCCAATGCAAGATTTAGTGACATAAATAGCCTTCCTTCTTTATTAGGTTCCTTCACTCACATCTAGGAGTAGGGTGTCCAGATTCTTTTTGGGATATACAGTGCCTTGCGAAAGTATTCGCCCCCCTTGGCATTCTTTCTATTTTGTTGCCTTACAACCTGGAATTTAAATTGGTTTTGGGGGGTTGTATCATTTGATTTACACAACATAACTGCCACTTTGAAGATGCAAAATAAGTTTTTATTGTGAAACAAACAAGAAATAAGACAAAAAAAACAGAAAACCTGAGTGTGCATATCTATTCATCCCCCCAAAGTCAATACTTCAAAGAGCCACCTTTTGCAGCAATTACAGCTCCAAGTCTCTCGGGGTATGTCTCTACGAGCTTGGCACATCTAACAACTGGAATTTTTGCCCATTCTTCGCGGCAAAACTGCTCCAGCTCCTTCAAGTTGGACGGGTTCCTCTTGTGTACAGCAATCTTTAAATCATACCACAGATTCTCAATTGGATTGAGGTCTGGGCTTTGACTGGGCCACTCTTGGACATTTAACAGTTTCTCCTTAAACCACTGGAAAGTTGCTTTAGCAGTGTGCTTAGGGTCGTTGTCCTGCTGAAAGGTGAACCACCGTCCCAGTCTCAAATCTCTGGCAGACTCAAACAGGTTTCCCTCAAGAATTTCTCTGTATTTAGCGCCAGACATAGCGCTGTCCTTGATGGCCAAAAAGTTAAATTTTGGTCTCATCTGACCAGAGTACCTTCTTCCATGTGTTTGGGGGGTCTCCAATATGCCTTTTGGTGAACTCTAAACTTTTTTTTTTTTCTGGCCACTCTTCCATAAAGCCCAGCTATGTGGAGTGTACGTCTTAAAGTGGTCCTATGAACAGATACTCCAATCTCTGCAGTAGAGCTGCCCAGCTCCTTCAGGGTCATCTTTGGCCTCTTGGTTGCTTCTCTGATTAATGCCCTCCTTGCCCAGTCCATGAGTTTTGGTGGGCGGCCACAGCTTTGTCTCTAACCTGTTTGGAGTGCTCCTTGGTCTTCATGGTGTCACTTCCTTGGTGGTAGCCCTTGCTTAGTGGTGTTGCACTGGTGTTGACTCTGGGGCCTGTCAGAACAGGGGTATATATACTGAGATCATGTGACACTTAGATTGCCCACAAGTGGATCTTATTAAACTAATTAACTAACTAATCATTTTAATGTCTCATGATCCTTTTCTTGATGACAAGTATAAAAGGACTAGAACAGTTAGCTAATGCTGATTTGTGCATGACAATCCCACATTTCAACGTATTTCAGTGTTGCGGCATATTTGAAACGTCTGATTGAGTCTGTTCACATAAATGGCGACTAGTGATGACGTATGAGGGTCTAAAGGGTTTTCCCATTTCATAGGAGGAGATTTACACCATTACCCCTTGTAACTCTGATCTGAGCAACTGGAAATGGGATTGAGCCTTTGTCTCCTTATTTTTAATTGCAAACTGAGTAATTAAATTTCCCCTTGATGAACACTTGCTGGAACAGTAATGTCGACTTCATTCTGTGACTCTGCCCCATTATTCTTGTCCCACTCTTAGTTCAACTTATTTAAAATCATCTACCAGTTGACTAATGTGACACCAGTGTCTTTCCATCCTCTCACAGCCGAGATGTCATTGAGCAAAAAGAATGAAGCTTGTGAAAAAGGCCATCCATTCAGCTTAGATGAAATGTAATTTATTGTTGGGATGTGAGTGATGATAACAGTGTGCCAAAGCAAGCTGAGACGATGCCAAACGTATTCAACTGACAATATTGATGGCTCGTTCAATTGAGCAAAAAGGTTTTTTGCTGGGCTTTCGTAAGCTTTCTTACATGAGAAGGATGCGGGCCAAGTGCTTATCCTCGTGTGACGGACTTGTGATGTCACTGTTGACTCCTAAGCTTCAACTCTCACTGACACTTTTGATGTTATGACTTTTCCTTGGAGGCAGTTGACTCTGCCTTAACCACTCCACACATTTAGGATGTGAAAGGAGATCAAACACAGTGTGTTCAAAGTTACCTCTGTCTGATACACTTTGATGTGCCATCCAAAGCTTTATTTGAGAATTTTTCAAAGTTAACCTGAGAAAACCCCCAAAAGTTGATACTTTGAGCAATTAGAGGTACGTTTCAAGGGGATTGCATGTTATATACTGTGTCAGATCTTCTACAGTTAAATGTTTTTTCTTCTCTTGTTGTTCGCAGGTACATGGGCATCGGCCTGTCTGCTCAGGGAGTCAACATGAACAGACTGCCTGGTGAGTAACTGAATGATATAAGCATAGAATAATATTGAGGGGACGGATAAATGGACAGATAAGCATGTGTTTGATTTAAATGAATTAATTGTTGTTGCAATGGGTGTGGTTAGAATGGGAGTCTGCCTTTACTCAATCAGCGGAATGGGGTGAAAATAAGGACTCCCAAGGTTAGTCAACATGAACAGAGTGTATGGCAAGTACTTCATCACGCCAACATCCAGGAATAACATTGGCTTGCTGGGCCCGAGCCAGAATTTCAAACACTTAGCAGCAGTCGGATCGGACCAGTGCTTTGGCAAGAAGAAAACCACCCTGCAGTGCTGTCTTCTTTTGTTCAGTTGTGGTTACACACAGGACAGTCTGCACAGTACAATTAATCAGTCCGGATGGGCCGGCCAAGACCTTGACCCTAAACTTTTGTAATTACTTATTGGCCCACGGCTCCAGCCCTAAGACCCCTATTGACTCAGATTACAATCAAGCATTGACAGTGCTGGGTTGTTGGTTTTCTTTAATTAAATACATGACGGAATAAAGATGTTCGTATTTAACAATGTAAACACTGGGTTAGGGTTAGGGGTTAGACCATAAGCACGTCGTCATTGTTTTCACTCAGGCTGGAGATATTTTTTGTGCTGCAGCAGTGTGGAGAGATGGATGATATTTTCATGTGTGGAGTTTGTGGAGGCAAGATATGAATGTAGATGAAAGGAAAGAAGAAAGTGACAAGAAATGGATTTTGTGGATAAGTGAAAGTAGCTGGAGAAGTGCCAACATTTATGAGATTTGGGGATGAAAGCAGGAGGAGATGAGGATGTGTGGCGTTGCTATAGTAATGGGATGTGGTTTGTGGATTCCGTAGGAACAGTCTGACAGCTGTAGAAAGAACATGTCAGGACATGTCACTGAGCAGTCGTATGGATCAGTGACAGATGATGTTGACTCCGGCTTGCGGTTTGACCTCAGTATAATCTGACTCAGGACAAACATTGCTTCTCACTTTGTAATGACAGATTGCTCAAACACTATTTTACACTGAACATGGTTTTGGGCCTGAGCCTAAGCCAGCACCACATTCAATGAACGGAATATGCAATTTTGAATACTGGACATTTTTGTGAATTTGTTTCTCACATACCAATGCTGTCATCGTGAGCAATTGTACAAAACAATCTTTGCCAAAAATAACCTGTTTGTGTAAACTTGGACTCAGTTCTAACCCTAACTACAAAATCGACTGGATTATGCTGAGTGAAGTTGTGTTAACACATTAAGCCCCAAACTAAGCAAAAATTATTGTAAGATTTGAAAATATACTCACGCAATTTAGTATTTCATTTTTATGTAGTTGGGGATTTAAAAATAAATGATAAGAATCGATACGTCAGAGGCAAAGATGTCCTGACTTGTAGACCCTAGTGTTGATTAAAGGTACCCTGTGGAGTTTTCTTGCAAACATAAAAGTAATCTTTATATTTGTGTGTATCCCTGAGGACTGCCAACGCTTTTTATTTTTCATAGAACATTTCTAAAGCCAATTTTAACCAGTTTTAATTCAATTTAAATGTATTTTTTGAGCTGTGCACTGTTCACACTGTGGATGTCAAAGGTTAACCACTGAGAATGTTTCTGACCAGTTACTGTAAATGCATATCTATCTATAGGTGTAATGAAAAGTTCACACAAAAATGAAAATTCAGTCATTATCTACTCACCCCCATACTGACAGAAAGTCAGGTGAAATTTCATAGTCCACAAAATATTTCTGGATCTTACAGCAAAACAGACTTACTTTTAAATTTTAGGAAAGAAAAGAAAATACAACTGAAACACAAACAAACGCCTTCAAACAAAATGCCTTCATACAGCTTGTCCTCAGAATCCAAGTCTCCTGAAGCCACGAGATTTCAAACTAATTAACTAACTAACTAAAGACAATATTGACATCATTTCAAGCAGAAATATTCACTGTAGCTGCAAAGCTAAAAGCGTTAGCTCACACAGCTTCTGAAGTGAATGCAGAAGTGTGTTGAGGGTGTAAATAATGTGCTTTCAAATCAGTTTGGATTATCTGGGCTCCTAGACACTTGGATCCCACTGGATGAGCTGTATGGAGCCACTTAATGTTTGTTTTATTTACATTTTAAAAGAAGTCCCTATCTACTTCAGTTGTAAAAGTCCCTGTTTTGCTGTAAAGATAATTTATTTTTGGGTAAACTTATCTTTTAGCAGTCTGAGGCTTTAAAAGAAGCTCATTGTGGGGACATGTCCTCCAGAAAGACAACAAAGTAAAAACCGAAATTAAATGTGTGAGGGTACTCTTCAGTTTTGTGGTAATAGCACTGCGCAGCCCAACATCACATCGCTGCTAGCCAGGGAAGAAAGTGTGATGCGCTGGTCCAGGGTTTTATGCTGCCAATCAGTGTGGTAGAGGCCGAGGGATTCAAAGAACTAGTTTGGCTCCTCGTGCCCGAGCATGTTATGATTGACAGCTACTGTGACTCGACATGGGCAAAAAGCACTTTGAGACGAAGGATCAGCTAAAAGTCAAGCTAGCCAGGGCAGACTAGCTAACGTTAGCTCTGACAAACGACTGGACACCTCACCGCAAATGAAAGCTAACGTCATCCGTGCTGACTGGGACTGCATCTAGTCCAGTGTACTCCCTTTTCTGGAGTGTAGAAAAGGGTCTAGCTGAGTCAGACTGATCCTCCTCACTCAAAAAAACTCTGTCAGACAGTCTTGCAAAACAGCTGTAATGCGACGCAGTATGCTGGAGCTCATTGAGTCATTTGGATTGAAGGAAGTGCCACTTGTATTTCACGTTATTTTGTCTTTTATTATTCTTAATACTCACCCTGTAAGTTATTTGTAAATGAGTGTCGGGCTATTGAAACCAAGATAACATTCGTAGTTCACCCTCATGTTTGCTAGCTAGCTCTCTGCTTAGTTGCCTTTGCCTGTCTACTGCTTGGTTTGTTGGTGCGTTACAGCCACCAGCTATTCCATCAATGGAATCGTGTGTAAATGCCGTCAGAAATGTGTATTGGGTTGTCCATGCGCTCACACGCCTGCATGCTATAAACAAAACAGAGGCCCATATGCAAATTTACTGCAAATTAGCACTAGTATTGGTCAAAAACTTCACAGTGTACCTTTTAAGTCCAATAAACGCTGGTTCGATCATTCTTCACTTCCCATTATGTGACTCAATAGTGTCTAAGGACCCTTCCTTTGTGGTAATATTAATGTGCACAAACTGAGATAACCCAGAATACATCATGTTGACATCATGGTGACGTCCCAAGTGTTGGTTTATCTAATATGACAAAGCATCTCCGGAGCCACAGATGACGTTATACAACCGTTTTCACAGGCTGAATAGTCGTGTTGTCAAAAATATCGAAATATCGGAAATATCGATACTGAATATTTAAAACTGTTTTAGTCCTCATTTTCCACAGTATCAGCACTGACACCAGCTGTGCTTTCTTGCTTTCTCTGCTCTCCGACAGTGAGTTGACACACACACCGCTGCAGGGTCCACATAGTCTCCTCCCATTCTTCTGACTATGGTCAGAAGTAATTGATCTTAAATGCTGTTGTGCTTAACACACACAACACAAGCCTTTTATATTTAGCTTTTAATAAAAATGACAAAATTCTGTGCCCTCACTGTTTATTCCTGTGGTTTCACACATGGTATTAGATATATATTTTCAAGGTATTGTATCTAAGTTAGAAATTCCAGTATCCTGACAACACTACTGAGTAGTACTCATCATGATGATGAGTAAACTGCTGCTATCAAGATTTATTCAGCAAACAGGAAAGTGTAACAACAATCACAGGCCTTTGTCTACTGACAGATGAATATTTGTAGTCTCTGTAAGTTCTACGCCAACAAAATGGCAGCGCCGATTGTCACATGATTACATCATTTATTAATGGGAGTTGAAATGAATTCAGAAAAAGAGCTCAGAGCCAGAGGAAATATATCTTTGTTTTCTTTGTTGACTTCCACTTTTCTCCTGTGTATGTTGTTTCTGTTTTGGCGTGTCTTTCTCCTCGTGCCCTCAGCCCCCTGCCCACCATGTCTCCAAACACTCAACAAACACAAACACACTCCCACACACATACAATGACATCCGTGAATGGTCCAGTGATCTGACATTCATTCTCCCCTCTTCTTGATTCACATGTGTCAAATGTCACACAAAGGCTGGAATAGCGTGGAACGGCACGGCGTGGACGGGCGTGTTATCCGAACCCGCTCACACACTAGTTATGAAAATATTTCTGGTTGCTAGGTTCCCACTACAGATGGTCTGTAGCCCTGGTAGACAGATTACTGCTGATTGCCTTAACTCTGACTGACTCAGTGTGTTTGTGTGCCAGTGTGTGTTTGTCCCAAACTCTGCAGATTTATCCGCGTGTGTCCCGGACCGACTGATTGCGTCTCTAAGTCGACTTGTCTTCTGTTTGTCCCCGCTCGCCTGTGCATCTGTGCGTGTTTTGCGTACACTTTCATATCCATCTGCATGTGTCGGTAACGTGCTGGGAAACTCGTGCATTCATCGGTCTTTATATACGTGTGTGTGTGTGTGTGTGTGTGTGTGTGTCTGTTAATAGTACAATGTTCTCCACTGCTGACCTCTGTGTCTGATCCTGCTGTGGAGGCCTGCCCATTTCATTAGCATGTTGGAGCAGTGAGCCTGGCTTTAGAGGCAATATCCCTGTCAGCAGATTAATCTAATACCTCCCTCCCTCACACACACATGCACACACAGAAGTATATACACATTTGCACTAAAGAACGCTCGTGGAGGCAGAACAGCCTGCGCACGACTTCAGAAGAAGCACACCGATGCACGTGACGTAAACACAAAGGCAAACACATTCGCTCAGCTCAGTGGTTCTATCGCTCACAGATACTAATATACACGTATACGAGCACGCCTCTAATATCTCAGCTCACCCACGACCTACTTTCACTAACCCTGCTTTGCTTTTTGGCAACGACAGGCAAGCTGTGATTGAGGAGAGACACTGACGGAGCAGCAGCGAGCTGAGGCTGAACGCTGTTGGGTTCGGGTCCCTTTTTCAGTGCGATCAGGTCAGGAGGAGGAATTCCTTCGAAACTGGATTAGTGCATAACAAGCTTGTCGACCGCGTCCTGTAGCCGCAAGTGAATCTCTGATGTTAGCGGATGAAGTCGTGTCCTCTCGCCGTGGAAGAATCATGCTGTAGAATGCCGCCTTTGTGGCACTGAAATCACAGTGATATGATCTCTGTGGATCCGATCTGTACGTTCTACCAGACATTAGTCAGCTGCTTTAGATTCACTGGACCAGAGTGGCCGGGATCTGTCTTGTTTTCTCTGTTGGAGATGTTTCATTCAAAGAGGGACAAAGTCACGTCTGCTTTCCCCCCAACATGCCGATCACGAGGTTGTGCTTTAGCTTTGGGAAGCACACGCCATCAACATGTCTTTAGTCGGATCAATGAGAGGTGTCAGTGTGTTTCTCTTAGACATGCAGAATACTAGACATATGTAACTCTGTACAGATTGTAAACCGCCTCTTAAGCGCGGTATATAAATACATAGAGGTTGTTTGAGGTCAGACGACACGTCGGCTGTACTGCATGTGCATCTTGCCATTGCGAGCAACATAAAGCTCCCGTCTCTTTTTCTGACCGCTTCTTTGAGGTTTTATCAAATGAAATGAATGACATGGTTACACACACTGACATGGTTACACACACTGACATGGTTACACACACTGACATGGTTACACACACTGACATGACAGAACTGAGAACACGAGAGCCTCCTCATCTTTGAGTCCTGCTGATGTTAACGCACTGATTTAGTAGACTCAGACGACTCCTGCTGTAAGTGTATAGGAAGAGGAATGCATAAGTGTGTACTTCAAGGTAAATATTAATGTTGGTAACAATTCATAAACACATTTTAGAGTTGTGGAAATGTCCTAGTAGGTGGGTGGTAACCAAGCAACACAATTGAAATTTCTTTGAAATAACCCTGAAGTTACCACAATAATTACCTCGAAATATATTTAAAATCACCCTGACTTTATTGAAAAACAACAGGCTGTTTTCCAATAAACTGGTTTCTTCAAAGGGGCACTGTGTAGTTCTGGGGAAGAAATTCAAACTCAGATAGTAAATAGTTTGCTAATAAGCTGGAACGTTGGCAGGGTCCGCCAAAAACAGTTTGATATTGTGTTGTCCTTCAAGGTCAGTTTGTTTCCTTAGTTTTTTGTTAGGTATTAAAAACAGTCAATGAAGATCTTTCTCTTCTGATTAAAATTTCTTCCCCAAAAATGCATAATGGACCTTTTAACTGCATTCCCAGAAAACTTCCAGCTGGTTTCTGCTTAAGGTCTGCTGATCATTTCATTTTCATTTCCAACTTGTTCCTGTCTAACTTCCCCTCAGCAGGCTACTTAATGGAAGTGAGTTGTTGCAGCTTAGCTTTGATCCATTAATAGATAGTATATTCTCCTTATACTGTCTATGTTGAATTGTATGCTTGTCTGTAGACAAAGGAATACAATATTATATGTTAAGCTGAGCTTCTGATTCTCCAGGTCTGTGGTTTGGTTGAGATGTACACTGTAGGGGTCACAGATGGTTAAAGGAAAGCTAACATGCTCATGCTCTCTCGCTGACAGTCGCAGCCCCAATATGATGCTGTGTAAATCATAAATAACACAGAATGTAATAATTTGCTAATCCGTTTTGACATATGCTCACTTGAAAAGCTCAAAAGGCTCAGTCCTTCACGAGCAGAGACGGAGCGAGGCTCATCGCTTTGTCAAACACATGATCTTACAAGGGATATTACTACAGTCACTACAGATGATTCTGTTTTTATTTACATTACACAGTTTCCCATCTTTTTGGGAAACAGGATTGTAGATGAGGAGATCAGTACTACTCTCATGTCTGTACAATAAATATGTAACTAGATCCCTGAGATGGTTGGCTTAGCTTAGCATAAAGCCTCTCCTAAAGTAAAAGAAACATTTGCCTACTAGCAGCCCTAAAACTCACTTCACATGTGATTTTTTTAAATCCAGAATGTGAAAAACATTTGTAGTTTTACGGGGATTACATCCTGTTACTACTTCTTGGCCAGCTTCACTGTAGTCTTGTTGTCATCCTGAGGTCCATGAAAGTGGTGTTGATCTTCTTATCCAACTCTCAGTGTGACAGAAATGTCAAACTATTCCATAAAAAGATGAGAACTGTAGATTTTTTTTCTAGGGGCATTTTGTCCTTTTAAAATATTTGACACTTTAACCTCTTTAGACCTGTAAAAATCAGTCAAATGAAACAGTAAATAAAGGAAAACTCAGTCTCATGTCTTCACTGAGGACATAACCTTTGACAAGGGGTCACAAGCACACTCTGCTTCATTCATTAAACACTGCTCTGTGTTCCGTATGATTGGTATTAAATGACGTAGTGCTTTCCAGAAAACCTCCCTGGAAATTCTAAGGATATCACAAGCTTGAAGAAAGCGTTACCATGTGCAGTACACTGATTAGTGAGGCTGTTGCTCTACAGTCTGGCTACATAAAGAAGTCACAGCTACATACACATGCACCAGCAACCGGCAGGAACAAGAAATTAGGGAGTTTAATGAGCGAATCATGACCATGATCCTCCTCTGCCTCTGAGTCTCCTGGTTCAGCCTCCTGTGCTGCTGTTCCTGTTGGCAGTGACTCACCAGTTTCTTTACATAGATGGGATCCTCCTGCTGGTCACCCGCAGCACTGCAGCACATGCCAAACAGTCAGATAGTGTGTGTGTACGTTTTGGTGAGACGCCCTGCAGGCAGCGGTAGTCAGATGGGAAAATCTGAGCAGCGGAAGTCAATGAGTAACTGTCTCCTCTCCGTCAGCAGCAACTACCGTTAAGAGTGACCCCGAGCAAGTGGCTCCACCTCAGATGCTCCTGTGGGTTCAGAGGCTGTGTGCTCGGCAGCAGCAGCAGCAGCCGCTTGATGTGCGCAGTGCTGAACTGAACAGGAAGCAGACAACGTGCACTCTGATCAACATTTTCCTGTGCTGTTTGGCTAACAACACGTTTTTCATGAGAGGTCAAGTATAAAATGACAAAACTAATCCTAATCCTCGTCCTATTTTAGGATGGGACAAGCACTCATACGGTTACCATGGCGATGACGGCCACTCCTTCTGCTCCTCCGGGACCGGCCAACCGTACGGCCCAACGTTCACAACAGGGGACGTGATTGGCTGCTGTGTTAACCTCATCAACAACACTTGCTTTTACACCAAAAATGGCATCAGTTTAGGTCAGTGAGCATGCTGTGTGTTTCATATGATTCTGATTGTGTGATGTAGTGACGGAAAGTTTGTCACTAAGTGCTTAATGTAAAGCTTGAAATCATCGTATAAACTTTAACTTGAAGTGTTTGTCCCTTTATCCATCAGGTGTAGCCTTCACAGACCTCCCTGTAAGTATTCCTGAATGTGCATTACATCCTTGCAGCATCATTTTCATTTTTTTTCTTATTCAACTTTTTTATTGCTGTACATTCATTGACATACCTCTTTAGTTACCTCCATCACCACCTCAGTTTTGAACAAATGATCATTAGAACAAATGTTAGCAATGTACATTTCTGCAAATCACAGATATGTTGAAACTTTACATTTCTTTAGGTTCAGATTTCAATGTTATGTTGTGACAACGCTCTGGTTACGCTCTGGTTAGGTTTAGCCATAAAAACCACATGGTAAGGGTTAGGAAAAGTGTATGTTTTTGGCTTAAAGTAGCTGTTTTGGTTTCAAACATTGCTGGAGATGTCCTGAGCCCGCGTCCAAAATATTGTTTGTCACCACACACACGACTGGAAATTGTCCTTGATATAAAATATCCTGTGGTGTCATGGTTTCAAAGGTTGAAACACTGTTGTCCCTCGTGAAATATATCCAGTGGGTTCTTACTCACAAATATTGAATCGCTCTCAAGAACACTTACACCATCTCACCTGTAACTCTACCACCACCCCCTCCTCCTGATATGAAGGTCATAAACATGTAATGTGAACATGATATGACACGTTTTGTAGAAATGTCACTATGGTATGTGCCATAGGCCACATACCATAAACGCATCAGTGGTTTGCAGAAATGTCACAGCTCACATTTTCTCCTGGCAGCCGGGCTGTCCTGTAACTTGGCAGCCAATAAAATACTCCAATTTGTCCTTGCTTATCTTTGAAGGAAGAGTTACTGAATTAACCTAAACAAATATCAGATGTCATACCATTCCCTACACATTAAGCTAATGCTATGATACCAAACCCATATAAACCGTATCATTCCTCTCCACTTACTAGTGACAAACGAGGTAATAATATACAACTGGATTTGGACCATGTGGGTCCATATCTAATTTAAGATGAGGTTGGCAGTTGGGTCGGAAACAGACCTTTTTTTGTCCAGTCACCGCAGTAAATGGAACATTCTCCTGAATAAAAACAGCCACTTTAACGGTTTTACCCACCAAATAGGTTTCAAGAATAGAACAGGAACTCAAAATCCCAGCTGGCTGCTGGCCACGGTGGCTGTACGAGCAGACGGAGGCACCAGCCATTGTCAAAACCTAAACAGCATTCAACTGGGTGTTGGTGTTAATTTCACACCCTGTTGGTGGTTCGTGCATTTACCAAAAGACCAAAGTCTGACTGAACCCTATAATCTAATAACGGCTTAGTAAAAAAACAGCTTACAGTTTGTGCTGTTTGCCAGCCTGTTTATGCGATGACAGTTTTCCATTACAGGAACTTAACAAGCCGTTACCTGAGGCTTCCATCACCAGCATTTTTTAAGAACCTTCGAACATGTTCTTATAAGCTTTTGGGTCTGACTACGCCGTTCAGTGTCCCAGTTCCACAGGCTGCAGATAGATTTAGAAGCCTGCTGCCAGCATTAACTAATAAACAGCATGTAGATTATTATTGTTAAGATTATGCAACTTTGATGCAACTGTATTCCTAAATAACTGGTCTAATAGACAACTCTATTCAGAATTTTAGAATACTTAAAATGCTTTAAACAAAGCAGAAACTGACTGTTTTATCCTGAATTGTTTTTGATCTTTAATATCTTCCAGCCCAACCTGTACCCCACTGTGGGGCTTCAAACTCCAGGCGAGATCGTAGATGCTAACTTCGGCCAGCAGCCGTTTGTCTTTGACATCGAGGACTACATGAGTGAATGGCGGGCCAAGATCCACGGCATGATCGCTCGCTTCCCTATAGGAGAGAGGCTGGGGGAGTGGCAGGCCGTCCTGCAGAAGTAAGATTCGGTCCACACACCTCCACAGACACACACACACACACCTGTCACTATGAGAGCACACTGAGAGAGAGTCTGCAGGCTTTCTACAGTCAGTGCAGATGGTGGAGGATGTGAGACAGCTGAAACCAACCAACGTATGAAGACATAATTCATCACATGTAGTAATTCAAAACTAGATCTTGCTACATTCATTTTATTGGTATATTTAATTAATTTGAAATGAATAACACTAAATAATATGTTTGACTGTGGTGTAGATTGCTCATCACTTGAAGCAGAGATTCCCAAAATGATTACTTGAGAGATGTTAGAGTGAAAAAATGTTTTTTATGATTTGATAATATTATAATATCCATAATACACACATGATGAATCAGCAAGCAGTTAATTAATGTGTTTTAAGGCGCCTTAATTGCCTTTATTAAGAGTGTTTACTCATTAGCAAGTGAGAAAAAGAATGAAATAATTAGCTACAAGTAATGAATAAACTGTTGAAATAGATAACTAAAACTTCATGTGATAGTGATATGCTGTGCAAACTTGATTAAGTACAATGACTGAATTTAATTGCAATATTGTAACATCCACTCTTATATACACTTTTATTTGATTAAAGCTAAATAACAACCAGTTTGAAATGAATGAACTAGAATGGCAGTCAGTAGAGTGCACACCTCTGCCAAGGCCCAACAGTCCCCTTTTGTACGCATTCAAAGATTCCAGCCTCCTTAACACACCTGATTTTTTTTTTTTTTTCATAAAATCTGTGCATTATTCCCTGAGAAATAAATTAAAATGTGGAAAAACATTCTTGCCAATGTTTTAGAAAGTGAAAAAAAAAAATGTCCTGGATCCGTCCATTCATCCAGATCAGAACCAAGAGTTAATGGGGTCTGTTCTGGGCCGAGACCCATCCTCCATCCAAGTTTTATTGGAATCCGTACAGTAGTTTTTGTTTAATCCTGTTGACAAACCAACCACCTATAACATGGACAGGGGAGAAAACGTAACCTCATTGGTGGAGGTGATAAACACAACCAACGTAACTGGTGGTATTGATTGAGGGGTACTTGAGTTCATCACTGTGGGCTGGAAGGGGACATCTTTCAAAAACAGTTGGGAACCACTGATGTAACGGATCCTGATATTCTATGTTTTTCTCATCTCAACAACCAAAAACAACAGAATCACTGCTAAAAAGTATTTTTCTGTGTATCCGAAGCCGGATATATCTTCCACATTGTTAGATGAATGTTCCTTCATGACCAAAACTTTACACTGTCCTGATGCTACCCATTTATCTGCTGCTGAAAAAAGTCCCCAATGAATACACTGTTTACTCCAGTTTGAGTAATGTTTGCTTAAAATTAAAACTAAAAACTACATTGCAACATTTTACAAAATGTTGACCAACAATATATGTATATAACTATATATTTGTGACCTTTTTCTACAGATTTATGTCCGAACAGATGGACCTTGTGCTGAGAGCTGCACACGTTCTTAGGAAGTCAGAAAGTATTAGAAGCTGACTAACTTATTGTTGGTTTTGGTCTCATGGGCTTTGTCTACTGTATGAAAGTAGAATATCACCACACTCATCCTTTAGGAAAGTCAACCCTTTTTCATGTTTTGTCTCCAGCATGGTTTCCAGCTACCTGGTGCATCATGGGTACTGTGCTACCGCAACAGCCTTCGCCAGAGCCACAGAGACCATGATACAAGAGGACCAGACATCTATAAAGAACAGACAGAGTGAGTGGACAAACCAGCACATTTTTATTTCACCAATGGCAAATAATACATACAAGTCACATAATGGCATCAAAGAATCTTCTGGGATTGGTGGTGTTGTTGAGGTTTTTGTCCTAAACTAGCTAGATATTAAATATGGTCTGAATGTATGTAAAGTATCCCCTTCATTTGAAACAAAAGAAAGTCCAGAATTAGATGCTGTGGCTTTTGTCTGTCCCTAATGACCCGTGGCTTCAGTGAATGATGGACTGTCCTCTGCTTAATGTTTGTTGTCAAAGCGAGGTTCCTCCCGATCAATACACCGTAAATAACAGCCTGTTTCTTTGTCCAATAGGAATACAGAAGCTGGTGCTGGCAGGACGGGTGGGCGAAGCCATAGAAGCTACTCAGCAGCTTTATCCCGGCCTGTTAGACCACAACCCCAACCTACTATTCATGTTGAAGTAAGTCAAGATTATGATCAAATGCAGGGCAAAGATAACCTGACTCTCGCCAGATGAATTTGGTTCCGCCTAGCTCCACTCATCCATCTGGGATCGCTCCATTGGAGATGTGTTTCAGAAGGCTGGGCCTTATCAAAAATCCTTGCTTATGATTGGATAAACCACTTGTCTGTCATCTTTGTTGACGCGCTACTTCAACCACTCACATCGAAACCAACCTGTGACGTTGACGAGAGCGACGTTCTTTTAACGAAAAAATATTGGGCAGATTGGACAACACGGATGAAACAGCAGCATCAATGTTGACGCTTGCTTCCTCGATGCGAGCCGCCATTGTTGTCTGAATCAAAACAGTCGCTTCTCCGCTACGTCACATCTATGAAACTCCCGCCCGGCGGTCCTGATTGGCTCTACCTGAAAATCTGGTGCCGAAATCCCTCCCAACGGGAGCGATCCCAGATGGATGTGAGTGGAGCTAGGCGGAACGAAATGCATCTGGCGTTAGTCAGGTTAGGGCAGAGATGCTGTTACCACGATTCAAAACAGTTTGTTTACCTCCACCGATGCCGCCTTGCTTTTCAGGTGTCGTCAGTTCGTGGAGATGGTGAACGGTACAGACAGTGAGGTTTGCTGCTTGACCATTCGCTCGCCCAAGTCCCAGGACAGTTACCCCGGCTCACCCAGCCTCAGCCCCCGCCACGGAGCCAGCAACACACACTTGCACACTGGAGGTACATACATTCACCTATGCTGAAGTTTTGTCCTCTCTTAAGAGCAAGACATTGACACGGATGCCTGAAAACATCCAACAAAGAGAATCATTTTCCCGCTCGCTTTAAGAAATCAAACGTGTTCTCCTTTCACCGGTCACCAGGAGCAGACAGCCCGACCTGCAGTAACGGGGTGACTCCCACCAACAAGTCAAAGAGCCACAGTGGCACCGGCAGCGGCAAATACCCCAGCGTGTCCTCTTCAGCCTCCTCCTCCACCTCCTCCTCCCCTTCCTCCGTCAACTACTCCGAGTCCAACTCTTCTGACTCCACCAAGAGCCAGCCACACAGCGCCAACAGCAACCAGGAAACCAGGTAGGAAGGACTGTCAGTGGTGGTATCTCCACAGCTATTATAAAACAGGCATGGTGCGGGGTAAAGGTGTCAGATGTAGCAGACGACCTCAATATATAGTTAGAAATGAATAAAGATTGAGGTGGTGTTATACTTTGGTTCAGTATTCTCATTTTCTCTGTTGACTGTGATTCATCAGAGCAGCCACATGGGATAGTTTAATATCAATAAATCATTACCACAGACATTAATATTTAATCACTGCAAGCAAATAAAAACACCACCAAGGAACGTTGGCAGCATCTATGATCCTGACACATTCACTTTGCGTGCCACTGGATAATTCATAGAAGGAGATCAGTTTAATTGCTCGATGTCAAAACAGCAGCCATTTTACTTCTGTTTCAGTTTGATCTCTCGCCAAGTTTCATTTACATGTGGTCTGTGATGAGCATCCCTTTCTGTTAAAGGCCCAGAAAAGCTTTTATCTCAGCTGGCAGCAGGGAGTGACGTGGCCGTCTGCGTCTGTCTGACATCTTCCAGTGTGACAATCAGGCTAAGGAACATTTGAACTAGAATCGGGTGAAAGTTGTGGCCATTTCCAATCAAATCAGATCAAACCACACCCGCGCAGTCTGATAAAGCAGATGTGTTAAACTCAGAATGTTTTTTCTGAACTTTAGCTTTGATCCTGAATATTTAATCTCTAAAAATACAATTTTCAAAAAGTCATTTTCAGGGGCTTTAAAGGTATGATATGTAACATTTCTGTATTCTGTATATGTCTAATAATGACGAAACCTTTGTTGGATATTTTGTTGAGTTGTGTACTCGCATCATCCCGAATGTTTCCTACTATGATTAAAACCCAGAACCTTGTTTTTCCCCAAGGTAACAATGAGTTTGGTTTTGTTGACTGTTGCTATGACTTCAGGGGAAACATCGGTTGATGTTTCGGAGAGTGAGGAAGGAAGTCGGTCATCATGCCTTAAAATAACGTGAATAAAGCTGTAATACATTCCCCTTTTTAGTGAACATTTCTGCCAGTCACCGTGAGTCACGTCTGATAGATTGCAGAGGTGGGTGTTGAAAACCAATAAAATAACAACTCCAATGATTTCAAGCTACTTCACACAATCATCAAACTACATGTGTTGTCTTCAGTGTTGGGACTGAGATCTCCCTGCCTGGCAGCAGAAGTTCCGTACTGTGCGTTAAAGGAGTCGCACAGGATGTGTTTGTTAGCATGGTTTACATGTAGCAACACCATCAGGAAGGAGGGGAGCAACTTGGGAAGAAGTATTTCCTTTTTATATATATATATATATATATATATATATATATATATATATATATATATATATATATATATATATATATATATATATATATATATATATATATATATATATATATATATATATATATATATATATATATATAACTCGGGTCTTATTTGTGTGTCTCTGGCCATCACCCTGCAGGTGATGATAACATTTTGCTCCTTGATTTAAATGCTGAAACATGCAGCTGCTGTGCTAGTAACAGCTTAACAGTGTACAGGTAACATTAGGGACCAGACAGGTTTTCAGCTAATCTAAAATACATATCTGGAAATGCGGCTAAGAAAACAGTTTGCTGTAAATATCCACACGTTTTTCGAGAGCACTGAATTCCTTTAGTTAAAGTAAAGTGCTGTGCTACATGGGACATATTTTTGCTATGCAGCAGACTGTAAGAAGGAACATGTGATGAGTGCACCTTGATTTAAATAGTAGATTAGTAGTGTTGATAAAATGGTAAAACTGGAGACATGTCTGGACATGTCCGGGACATGTCTGGCTGGGTGCTTAAATTCTTTGGGTTGTCTTGCTTTAATGGACTTCTGTTCTAAGGGCGTGTGTGGTGACATCATCGTGTCACCAGGTTGTAAATGATGAGTGTAATAATGAGCTTTATTACCTCTGACCTTGTTGCCCTGTCTGTCAAGTTAAAAGCAGATTTATGAAAAGTACACAAAAGTCATAGTTAGAGAAAAGTTAAGATATAATTGTTAAAACATTACATATTTAAAGGTTCCATATGGAAAAGTACTTAAGTATACGTCTTAAAGTCTCAGATATTAAATGTACCAAAAGTGATTTCTGGCAATAAATAAACTTAGATATTAAAAGTACAAGTAAAAGTAAACCAGACATGTATGAATTGTACAAAAGTAAAGTTCTTGAGTAAATATACTTAATTACATTCCATCACTGCTTAAAATGTGCTGATGGGGCAAATTGTCACTTGTAGTCACCTTATATTGTGTGTGTGTGTGTGTGTGTGTGTGTGTGTGTGTGTGTGTGTGTGTGTAGTGACAGTGAGATGGAGATCGAAGCAGAGCACTATACCAATGGGGTTGTGGAGGGCTCCTCTGCACGGATCATGAACGGCACATACAAACATGAAGAGATCCTTCAGCCGGACGACAACAGCATCGGCAATGGGGTCACAGGTACGTGCACACACACACACACACACACACACACACACGGACCTCATTTGTTAGACTTCTCTTATTCTTTATGTGCCTTTTGCTTTTTTTTCTTTTTTCTCTCATTCATTTTACGTCCAACTTGACGTTCACACTTGTGTGTACATGAACTGTGTGTGCGTGTGTTTGTGTTGCCAGCAGACGACGGCTGCAGTAATGGCAGGCAGCTTTGCGGAGGGAACCAGGCGGCCACAGAGAGGATGATCCAGTTTGGGCGGGAGCTGCAGGCGCTCAATGAACAGCTGTGCCGCGAGTACGGCAAGAACGCCACACATAAGAAGATGTTACAGGTACGCGCGTGCACACACTCTGGATTCCAACAGGCAGCTGTTGCTACAACAGATTAAAGTGATGCCAGAACTGGGCTGAAGAGATTTCTTCTGCTGGCACCAGTCAAAATCCTGGTTGCGGCATTCTGTACACGCTGATGTTTGAGTTAGGATGTGCTGTAATAATGCAGATAGTCTCTGCTGTCTGACAACCAGCGGCTTCAGTTGTGCACACGAGAAGGCTCAGATGACTTTGTACTGCAAGCTGTGTCCTCTGATTCACAAGAAGCCTCTCCGAGAACAAAAGAGTCTCTGGGAAAACAACAGAAACCTCATGGGGATGATAACAGTTTAGCCAAGAAGCCGGTCTGTAGCTGTTGTTTGTTAAACACAGGCCATTTTCTCATTTCATAACAATTTTGTACTAATTCCATTTCAACAAAATGCATTTAGAAGAAAGGAAATGTACTTTGAAGTCACCTTCTCTGGGAGTCTTTCCTGTTGCATTATGTCATTTTAACCACCAGAGGTCAGAAAGACCAAGCACCAAAACCAAGTGATAGAAACGGTCCTGACATAATGTGCTTACAGTCTGTTAGGTTGTTACCCGAAACAGCTGCCTGTGGTTTTATATTGGAGATTTCACATGTAGGATTCAAACACGCTGTCTATGTGTTCTGGAGAACCAGAACTGTAATCTGAAAGAGGCTAAAATAGTGCAGTAATGGGTGTTAATACTCAGTGAGTCCAACACTATGAGCAACAGACATGTTTCATTTGTTGTTGCTTTAGTTAAATGTAGCCTGTTGCAGAATAAAAACCCCTCCTCTGAAAATTGAGACACTTTGTTGTATGCATTGTCAAGACGTTACAATGCACTACAGGCGGTCAACACAGAACCTGACAGATTTTCTGAACTAAGTACCTTTCTGTGGGCGGACCTGCATGTCACGTTACCTGACTGAGGCTGAAGTTATACTGTAGTTTGTCTCATAATGATGGAAACCAAGTATCAGACTGAAATTGCAAGAAATATATTTTGAACTGGCAACATTTATTTGAGAAGAACAACCCTCACGGCTACGTTTCTAAATCATACCAATCAATAATGTTGAGGAATTTATCGATCCTTGTGTCACTTTGCTCTCATGAATGAATGGGAAGATCTATTAAGGGCGTCATGACCTGGCGCGTGAGCTATGACAAAAGAGAGGAGACACACGGTGTCAGTGGACAGGTTTACAGGTTTATTAGATAAACAAGAACTGAAAAATGATGGTAAGGTTACGAGGTGTCTGAGGCAGAGGTATCAGTGTGATTTGGGTAGGAACTAAATCTACTAACTCGGCCGAACACCATTAAAACAAGACCATGGCGCCGGAGGGATGAGGATGAGAGGGAGCATGTCGGATGTGACTGCTGGTCATCAACAACTTGGGAGACAGGACGGGTGCTCCCTGCTGTCTTAATTAACCCCGCCTACGGTGGCACGAGACCATCACTAGGGCCAAAAGCCCAACCTAGAGAGCTGTAGAGTGTATGCTGTGCTCAGTTGTATTCATATGGGTCCCTCTCTTTGTCTTTCTGTCTGTCTGTCTGTCTGTCTGTCTGTCTGCCTGTCTGTCTTCGTAGGATGCATTCAGCCTGCTAGCATACTCAGACCCGTGGAACTGCCCCGTGGGCCAGCAGTTAGACCCTACGCAGAGAGAATCACTCTGCTCCGCACTCAACAGCGCCATACTGGGTAAAGAGCGGACACAGACACACACTGTGTGTTATCCTGTATATGTTACCCTAATCATACATGCAATATCATTGTTTTGTGTTATTAGAGTTTATACATGATATTTCTGTCATTTTTAAACCAAGTTCGATATCAACTGTCCCCATATAATAGAATTAAAAGACAAAAATAAGGAGAACTGTATCGTTCGATGTTAAAGTCCAGACAGACAGTCCTGCTCAAACACACACAATCTGCTGCACTGTGACTTGTGTGTTGAAGCCCTGCCTGACTGTGTTTTTCCACTTCAGAGTCCCAAAATCTGCCCAAGCAGCCTCCGCTGATGTTAGCGCTCGGCCAGGCCACAGAGTGTGTTCAGCTCATGGCCCGAGTCCGGTCTGGTTCCTGCTCCTTTGCCAGAGTAGACAACTTTTTGCACTAGCCCAGGTCCAGGTGAGTAAAAACTGAGTAAAAGGTGTTAATAGTATGGCCACAGGCAATACTGGTCCTCTACACAACGGTCTTGGTTGTTAAGATCAAGCAAAATCAGACTGTATTTCAGTCAAGATCTTTCAAAAGTTGTTGTTCTGACTATGGTTCTTTTCATGGCAAGTGGTACAAACCTCCTACAGCTTTCCACATAGACCTACATTTTACATAAATCATTTCAAACACTCGTTTCTGAGTCCGGCTGAAGGTAAACTCAGATGTTAGCCGCCAGGATTAGCTATGGTAGCTGACTGAACAGGGATTTACTTCCCAATTGGCAGTTTGCTGTCAGCCAAACGAGGTATTCCTCTGTCAAGAATAACACTTTATTTCAGGATTTGACTTAAACAGAAGCAGACGTATTACAAATGACATTACAAAAATGCCAAAGCTTTTGGTTGCTTTTGTTTTGTTCAGCCAGGAAGTAGATCTCTGTTCAGTTGGCTTGAAAAGCTAATCCAGAGGTCTTATTTCTTTATTTACTTTCAGTCAGACTTGCAGACAAGTGTTTGAAATGATTTATGTAAAATCTAAGTGTTGTTTTTGACGGCTTAAGGAAGCTTAAGTAGGCTTTTCCTGTTTTTCCAAGTCCACGCTGGTATGACACATAGTCAGAGTGGTCCAAGTTTGCAGAATAAGAGCCAGATTGAAAAGTGTCAGAGTTTCCCATAATGATTTAGAACGATGATACTTACTGATTGATATACACTGATCATCCAGTATATAAATTAAAAGGCAGAACAATTACTCCCAACCAAATAAAAAGACCAAAACAGGATATTAGCTCGAGGCTATGCATGAATATAAAAGCCATCTGTTTTAATCATGCCACGTTCATACATTGCCTTGCTTAGATGATTACCCGTCTCTCCACAGGTTAATGTTAAGTAGCACTGAGAGAAGGCATGTCCAGCAGGTAGTTGTCATGGCGACGGAGGAAAGAGCATGCGTGTGATTGGTGTGTTTGGCTGTCCCGTCAGACCGAGCCAGCGGCACAGACAGAGGAGCGGAGGAGAGCGCGAGAGAAGAAAGCTTCCTTTTAATTTAGTATTATCAAATAAAGAAATGTGTGACACTATTTAAAGATAATTAATTATTATTCTGTTTATCTAGCCATTTTTATAGTTCTTTTTTTTTGTCAGTTTGATGTGCTCATCCCGGACAGAACAAATTGTAACTCCCCTTTTTATTTTCTCTTCTGTTGTAATGGGTGGATTTTGATTCCCTACGATCAGTATCTTACTTCATTACTCATCGTTGTTGTTCACCATATCACTGACCACAAAACCAACATCTGTTTACCACAGTGACCCTCCCACAGCAAGTAAACTTAACTTAACCTGAGGTTTCTTTAATAAGAAAAAGGACAGGCACTGGGCCCTTTATCCTCACAAATCATCCACTTGCAAGTTGGTCTTTGTCTTGAAATCCATTCAGGAGGGCAAGCAGACCTCAGCATAAAGAACACCTCTGATTGTGAGAAGCAGATCATTAGCTGTGGTGAAGTTTAATACCACACAGTAATGAACAAATGGAAGAATGCAGTGCCCCATGTCACAGTAATGTTTCAAGGATTTCAGTTAACAAATTAGTGGCCAAAGAATGGGACACATGCTGAAGAAAAACCTCCCCCATGTAAAAAAAAGAAAAAAAAAACATAATTGAAGGGCCCCTGAAGAGGCACACACTGCCAGTAACAAGGTGGAGGAGGTAATGCAAGGGGACTCAATTGGTTTATCAGAGGTGTTGGAGCCTTAATTTTACTGTAGCAACCTCAGTATTGACCAATCAGTGTTGTTGTTGAAGGTGGGAGAGCTCAGCCCCTGCTGACGTTACAACACCCGCTCCCGGGACCCAGCCTAACACTATTATCATGGCCACCTCGATGCCAGCATCGGGCAGACTAACAAGCACAGTGTGTGTCAAGTCACCCCGGGGGATGTTAGAAAAAGACTCCAGTAATGACGCGGTCCACAGCCTGACCCGCGCTGTGCATGTGCAAATACAGTCTCCAATTAAGAGGTGAAATCAATTGCCATGAAGGAGGATGTTTTTAATTTGAGGGTGCACTTTGTGATAATTAAATTACAGTTTTTCATTTTGGGCATTCCGCTTAAAGTTGTGAAAACGAGTTGTGTATGATTTGACTTGACTATGTCCTGCCCACAAGATGAAATCAATTTAATGTATGTGATATGCCGTGTGGGGGTTTTTACTTCAGTATCATAATGTTGTTCCAGGAACGTCATTGCGTGACCCATCACACTTTTGTGATGTCATAGCTTTGCAACTTCTGTTGGCGTTGTTTCTGGATCATCACAATTAATGTGCTCCAAGACCAATCAAGGCCGCATTTTGAGCAAGCCGTTGTTGCTTCATGAGTTGCGTACAGGACTCTCACTCAGGAGACTGGGGTTTGTATACTGCGTGGAAAATATTATTATACTGTTCACTTACTGTTTTTACACTTAGGTTGCCTATTATTTTTCCATTTCTTTTCAGTTTCCTGTCACTGTTTGGTTAGGTTTCGACAACAAAGATACCCGTATTTTTGGCAAAAAACTTACCTAGTTAGGTTTAGGCAACAAATCTACCTGGTTGGGTGTAGGCAATAAAATTACCTGGCCGGGCTTTGGCAGCAAAAATATCCGGTATTTTTGGCAACAAAATGACCTAGTTAGGTTTAAGCTACAAAACTACAAAGTTAGGATTAGGCAACAATATTACCTGGTTAGGTTTAGGCAACAAAATGACCTAACTTTGATACAATAAGTTGAAAAATAGCGACATGTGATATCATGTTTGATACCACGGGTAAAGATTGAGACGACATTGAGGGCATAACATTTCAGATTTTGATTAAAAGATAAATATGACGAGGCTTGTGTACTGTGGGTCAAAAACAACAGGATCCAGATGAATTTGCTTGTGAGGATACAGGGCTGTGCACCAGGTGCAAGTGTCGCTTCTGTAGAGGAAAGCAAGAGAACACAGCTGGTACCGGTGTATCAATAGGTTTCAATACTCAAAAAGTGAGTATTGAAACCATTTCAAATTATGAATTGATACGTGTATTTTTATCAAACACTTATAAATAGTCCCTTCGACAATGTGTAACTTGTGACAAAGCTGTGACATCACAGTAACCTGACTGGTCAGTGGTGGTCCTTGAGCAACATTAATTGTGATGTTTTAGGAACACCAACATGGCAGATATCTGATCGTGCAAACCAAAACTCACCTTTTGTTTCAGAGTGTTTCTCAGTGTGTACAATAACTTAAAAAGATGGACAGGAAGGGTCTTTGTATTGTTCAGGTTTGCTGCTGGCTACCATGAGATTTACAAAGTAGACCTCTTCTCCTCCCTCTTATTGAGACAAATCAGTAGTAACAAAAATCTACCAATTCGGACTTAACTGTGTCCTATTTCCATGTGCATCACCAATTGGATTTCAATTCCACTTGTTTTGTTCCGTCCCGTTGCTTTATCTCAAACAGTGTAATTTTTTGTATGTACACTTGTTTTCTACCCAATAGCACTGACTGAATATTGTCTGACTCGTGTGAAGCTGTCACTCCGGCTGCTTTGTTGTAACCTGGCTAATGGCTTGTGGATCCACCCTGAAGTGTATATTTCCATTTATAAGAGCATCTATGGTAGAGACCTATGGAACAATGTAATACTGGAGATGTGTGTATGCACTGTGGGGTTTACTACAGGGTATGTGGTCACATTTTTACCGAGCTGGTTTTTATAAAGACCTTCTGATATAATGGTAACTATTCTAATAACACGTAGAGTACCTTCTCACAACATCTGCTTCTACAGCTTTAAAGGACTTCTGTTACACACACTTCTACGTGAAAGAACAACCTCTGTTGCATACCTGTAGGGAACGAGTCTCCCAGCTGTCCTTTGTGTTTGAGCCTGGGCTGCGTCTCAGCACTGTTACCACGCACCCTTCCTCTTATCCCTGCATAGACATAGCCACTGATGTGATCAGTGATTGTTTTAAGGAAAGGAGGGATGTGAACAGTTTTTGGAAATGGGCCTGAGGCCTCTGAAGCCACATGGACTTCTTTGAGAAGAGGCCAGAGAAATGGATTTGGGCGTCGCTGTGCACAATTGACTTCTATCATAATTTTAATTTCATATTTTGACTTTTGAGTTTTAGCAAAAAAAAAAAATGGAAAAAAAAAATTGTGAATTGAGTTACCCTCTACTTAGCATGACTTTTAAAACCTTTAAAATGATATAAAAAAGGAAAAATGATAATTGAAAAAAATACCTATGTACTGGAAACATGTTAAAAAAGAAATATTGTATTCTGTTTAATTTTGACAGAATTATTTTTATTAAAATACATCCATAAGCATACGATTGTTCTCCTGTTTTTATTTGTGTGTGTTCTCATTTATTTAATCATTTTTCCTCTCACAGTACGATTGTGAACTGCAGACTGTAAACTGCAGACTGTAAACTGCAAAATCGCTGAATACAGTGCCTTGCGAAAGTATTCACCTCCCTTGGCATTCTTTCTATTTTGTGGCCTTACAACCTGGAATTTAAATGGATTTTGATTTTGATTTTATGTAATAGACCTACACAAAATACTCCAAATTGTTGATGTGAAATAAAAAAAAAACTTGTTTTCAATAATTCTAAATAGTAAAAAACTGAAAAGTGGTGCGTGCATATGTATTCACCCCTTTGCATCTAAGCCCCATCCATTAGCTTCAGAAGCCACATAGCAAGCCCACGTAGCACCATTAAATCCATTATTAGAAAATGGAAAGATTATGCCACTACAACAAACCTGCCAAGAGAGGGCCGCCCACCAAAACCCATGGACTGGGCAAGGAGGGCATTAATCAGAGAAGCAACCAAGAGGCCAAAGATGACCCTGAAGGAGCTGGGCAGCTCTACTGCAGAGATTGGAGTATCTGTCCATAGGACCACTTTAAGCCGTACACTCCACATAGCTGGGCTTTATGGAAGAGTGGCCAGAAAAAAAACATTGCTTAAAGAAAAAAATAAGGCAGCACGTTTAGAGTTCACCAAAAGGCTTATTGGAGACTCTCCAAACACATGGAAGAAGGTACTCTGGTCAGATGAGACCAAAATTGAACTTTTTCGGCCATCAAGGACAGCGCTATGTCTGGCGCAAACCTAACACCTCTCATCAGGCTGAGAACACCATCCATTTTTCATCGCAGGGACTGGGAAGCTGGTGAGAATTGAAGGAAAGATGGATGGCGCTAAATACAGAGAAATTCTTGAGGGAAACCTGTTTGAGTCTGCCAGAGATTTGAGACTGGGACGGAGGTTCACCTTTCAGCAGGACAACGACCCTAAGCACACTGCTAAAGCAACACTCCAGTGGTTTAAGGAGAAACAGTTAAATGTCCAAGAGTGGCCCAGTCAAAGCCCAGACCTCAATCCAACTGAGAATCTGTGGTATGATTTAAAGATTGCTGTACACAAGAGGAACCCGTCCAACTTGAAGGAGCTGGAGCAGTTTTGCCGTGAAGAATGGGCAAAAATTCCAGTTGCTGGATGAGCCAAGCTTGTAGAGACATACCCCGAGAGACCTGGAGCTGTAATTGCTGCAAAAGGTGGCTCTTCGAAGTATTGACTTTGGGGGGATGAATAGATATGCACACTCAGGTTTTCTGTTTTTTTGACTTATTTCTTGTTTGTTTCACAATAAAAGAATGTTTTGCATCTTCAAAGTGGTAGTTATGTTGTGTAAATCAAATGATACAACCCCCCAAAACCAATTTAAATTCCAGGTTGTAAGGAAACAAAATAGAAAGAATGCCAAGGGGGGCGAATACTTTCGCAAGGCACTGTAGGTGATTTGTCCCTGATGTTTCAATATTCACCAAATGTATGTTTATGAGTGAACATATTGCATAAGAATTATTATCTTATTCATCTCCAGTGCATCAGTTTGAAGGTATAATCAACTATCAGCTAAGGGCTGGATAATATATCAATATAACATCATTATCATGATATGTACGGAAGTCCTAAACGGCCATGCATTCATATATTTTTTTCCCTCCGTTTTCCCGTGATAACGAGTTGATTTCATTTGTTTTCTCGAGATCTTGAGAAAATTATCTCGTTA